>CM030373.1:25492157-25644339 GCA_003604175.2 Clonorchis sinensis | reverse complement strand
GGGGGGGGCGAGCAAACCAGTAAGCTGAAGTTTCTCACTAAAACGAATGGTTGTTATTGAACACATTTCATGCATTCCTCTTGATTGTTTGTCAATCGAAATGCTTGAATGGTTATCAGAAAACAGTAAATTGGTGCGCGTTGTTTCAGTCAACGTTTACACCTAAATAATCAATGGTTCCGATGCATCGAGTGGTAAATCCTGTTTATAAGTGAACGTTCCGACAATTCCGGAACAGACATGTGCTCTGAAAGAACAGAAAACTGAATTGGTTTTTGCATTAGTGCCGTGCATTTGAATGAGGCAGTTTTTTTACTACACATAGAATTATCAATTGAAGAAAGCAGGAGGCTGATATTTGGCGCACGAGTTGCGCCTGATTTACAACCAGAAGAGACGCTAAAATTGCAATTTACCGTATCTAAGTGTGAATTAAGCGCACTGCTGATCGGCCGCCATGGACCAAAAGGTTCATACTAGCAACCGGGAGATCCTGGGTTCAAGACTCTCTGGATTTCCGTGAGGTACGCACTGTTGACGACTCCCAATGAGAATAAAACCGCTGTGCAGTGCTTCTGGGCTTTTCAGCTTACATTGACTTCATATACGTAATGCGCTACTCATAAGGTTTTTGAGAATTCTTCAACAACCCATGACCGGTTTCGCCCCTCTTGAGGCGCATCGAGTAGGCGCAGTCCCCGAGTTTCGGTCAACCTTATGTTCTACTTGAACCCAAATTGGATTTTGATAAGTACATTCATTTGTAAATCAGTTTGATTTTGCGAGTGACTCATCTGGAACCCAGTTGAATCTCCCGTTTGTGATGTTTCCAGGCAACTGAGTATGCTGCACCAGGCCGCCTCATGTTTCAGTTGCTACGATATTCGAGCTATCGCGATAAATGTATACTCGTAATGCACTACTCATAATGTTGCTGAAAATTCTTCGACAGCCCACGACCGGTTTAGCCCCCCTTGAGGTTCATCGAGTAGGCGCAGTCCCCCGAGGTTTCGTCAACCTTAGGTTCTAATTAAACCTTGTTCTTGAACTATCTTCTTTAACATATGATACATATATATATATATGTGTCAACAGCCCAAAATATTTGACCTACTCTAGATCTCGCGTATGTTTCTTCCTGATTCTGTTTCCAGCGGCCTGTCGATCGCAGACGATATTTACTTGGTGATTAAAGGTCAACTGAAAAGTGATTCCGTCAAAAGCAATGAAAATAAATAACTGCACTACTCAAACCTTGAGTATTATGACTGAGCAAATAAGTGTTCATTATCAACTGGAGTTTGGTTTACTATGCTTACATGTCATGAATAGGGAGAAATCTAGGTCAACCGACCTATGATTTTTCCACGAGTAGAACGTCCTTAATCGATATTTTCAACCACGAGTAGAATGACCCGAACAATAACATGGGCAACTGGTATCGTGGACCAGAAATGTCAGCTGCAGCGTATAGCGCGCCAAAATGTGGACCTATCGGTACTCAAGTCTCAGGGCATTGGGGGGCAGCTGCGGTTTTTCCAGGGGATACAAATAACCAAAACAGATCTGAAGTTGACAGTCGTAATCGGACATAGTAGGTGAACACTGTTCTATGCACCCCACAGTTCGATGACCCGATCTGAGTAAGCCATTCAGTTCTCTGGAAAAGTTTTTTCTTTAAACCGCTTCAGGCGCAACCAGGTAAACGCTATGTCTCTACGGTCGAGAATTAAGACTCACATCGTGAAAAACACACTTGGCGGATCGGTTTCAAAGAGACACCACATTGTTCGGATTTCACTCGGCGCGTCCTCTGTGCAGAATACTTGTGAAAACATTCGAAATCGGAATAAGACTAACTTGGTTGGTTAAGTGGAACTTGATGGAGTTGCTGCTAAGGTGTTTGCCTATTCATGTGAGGATGGAATTATATGACGCAAATCATTATCCTGTCCTAGTCACGCACAGTACAGTTGAACACTAATAATAACCTCTGAATGGCCCTTCTTATACGTTCACACTGAGAGTCTCGGCATTATGAGGTGTTCTCCCTGTGATGTATGGTTGGAGACTTCAGCGTATCACAGTAACACGTTTATTTGCTAAAAAAGCTTTAGGTGGCGAGTCAATTAGATTGGGTTCAAGTGGTTTATGCCACCCTGGTACACACCCTTCCAGCACATACTACCAGATTAACTATCACGCTTATTAGGTGGGGAAAATACATTTAACCAATAAGTTCCCGGGAAATGTTAGATTCACTGAAAACAAGGTTGTGCACCTCAGGGTAACCTACGGGTACCACGTCCGCATAAAGGTCCTCTTTTGTTTTAGAACAATAGACCCCCCAACTGCAAACAATGACAATTATTTTCAATTATTGTTTCAAAGCTTTCCTTTACAGCTCGTCAACTCGAAATAAAGTGAATTCGTTTGCGTACCTTTTGGTGTAAATAAGTTATAGGCCGGCTCTCTGTAAACAAATCATTTTGCGGACGAGTTGACGAAATAACAAGTGACGTGCTGTTGGCCGTAGTTCGAATACAGTTCTTTCAGGTAACTCTTGAAAGTAAGCGGCACTGGGTAAGCGTCCAAATATTGCATGAACGCACTGAAGTCGATTACATCATGAATACGCTAGAAGCTGCCCACCTACTTAACTGTCTACCTACTCGTCTATCTATCTATCTATCTATCTATCTATCTATCTATCTATCTATCTATCTATCTATCTATCTATCTATCTATCTATCTATCTATCTATCTATCTATCTATCTATCTATCTATCTATCTATCTATCTATCTATCTATCTATCTATCTATCTATCTATCTATCTATCTATCTATCTATCTATCTATCTATCTATCTATCTATCTATCTATCTATCTATCTATCTATCTATCTATCTATCTATCTATCTATCTATCTATCTATCTATCTATCTATCTATCTATCTATCTATCTATCTATCTATCTATCTATCTATCTATCTATCTATCTATCTATCTATCTATCTATCTATCTATCTATCTATCTATCTATCTATCTATCTATCTATCTATCTATCTATCTATCTATCTATCTATCTATCTATCTATCTATCTATCTATCTATCTATCTATCTATCTATCTATCTATCTATCTATCTATCTATCTATCTATCTATCTATCTATCTATCTATCTATCTATCTATCTATCTATCTATCTATCTATCTATCTATCTATCTATCTATCTATCTATCTATCTATCTATCTATCTATCTATCTATCTATCTATCTATCTATCTATCTATCTATCTATCTATCTATCTATCTATCTATCTATCTATCTATCTATCTATCTATCTATCTATCTATCTATCTATCTATCTATCTATCTATCTATCTATCTATCTATCTATCTATCTATCTATCTATCTATCTATCTATCTATCTATCTATCTATCTATCTATCTATCTATCTATCTATCTATCTATCTATCTATCTATCTATCTATCTATCTATCTATCTATCTATCTATCTATCTATCTATCTATCTATCTATCTATCTATCTATCTATCTATCTATCTATCTATCTATCTATCTATCTATCTATCTATCTATCTATCTATCTATCTATCTATCTATCTATCTATCTATCTATCTATCTATCTATCTATCTATCTATCTATCTATCTATCTATCTATCTATCTATCTATCTATCTATCTATCTATCTATCTATCTATCTATCTATCTATCTATCTATCTATCTATCTATCTATCTATCTATCTATCTATCTATCTATCTATCTATCTATCTATCTATCTATCTATCTATCTATCTATCTATCTATCTATCTATCTATCTATCTATCTATCTATCTATCTATCTATCTATCTATCTATCTATCTATCTATCTATCTATCTATCTATCTATCTATCTATCTATCTATCTATCTATCTATCTATCTATCTATCTATCTATCTATCTATCTATCTATCTATCTATCTATCTATCTATCTATCTATCTATCTATCTATCTATCTATCTATCTATCTATCTATCTATCTATCTATCTATCTATCTATCTATCTATCTATCTATCTATCTATCTATCTATCTATCTATCTATCTATCTATCTATCTATCTATCTATCTATCTATCTATCTATCTATCTATCTATCTATCTATCTATCTATCTATCTATCTATCTATCTATCTATCTATCTATCTATCTATCTATCTATCTATCTATCTATCTATCTATCTATCTATCTATCTATCTATCTATCTATCTATCTATCTATCTATCTATCTATCTATCTATCTATCTATCTATCTATCTATCTATCTATCTATCTATCTATCTATCTATCTATCTATCTATCTATCTATCTATCTATCTATCTATCTATCTATCTATCTATCTATCTATCTATCTATCTATCTATCTATCTATCTATCTATCTATCTATCTATCTATCTATCTATCTATCTATCTATCTATCTATCTATCTATCTATCTATCTATCTATCTATCTATCTATCTATCTATCTATCTATCTATCTATCTATCTATCTATCTATCTAGGAGGACTGGTTGGTTCTGGGCTGTTCATTCGCTGGCGTGCAACAAAGCGGTCTTCTAATCAGTTTTCCCGGCTTGACTAGGTTATAATAGGCTAAGAAAAGAACGGGCTCCGTTCACGCATAACCGAAATATGTGGATAAATTCGACGGCCTCAGCTGTTGCCAGGCATCATCATTTACTTTTCAAATGGTACAACATAAATTATTTCGAGCATGGGATTCGGGCACATCGTACGGTTTAGGTTGACCAAATGTTTGACCGATGGTCTCTTAATCTCACTTCGCCCCTCTCTTTCCCCAGTCAATCAGTGGGCTATCTCAAGCAGGTGTCTCGATGCCTTATCAGTGTGTTCACCAATAAATGAAGGTTGAACTAATTAAACACACATGATTTCAGGTACGTGAGACACACTTTCGTCTAGCCGTTGAAGATTTACGGGCCATCTGGTAATGTTCTCCTTTGAAAGTTCTTCACCCACACGTTCAATAAATGTATCGACCTCACGCGATCGAACCGACGATCCAGACGCTTTTACCAATGAAGTGAATGGAAAATCCGCTAATCCCAAAGGTAATATTTCTCACCGGCTTTCCAGTGTGCCCACAAACGTACATTGAGTGATTCGTAATGCACACGATCAAACGCAAACTGTGTATCATATCTTAAAAGAAACTGATAAAACATACTTTTCGGACCTCAAACCTTTAACGAAAAACGAATCGATAGATTAATTCAGGGATACGGTTGTGGAGAGGTACCAGAGAAATCAAGCAACGCAACAGCATAGTGCGAGATCAGAATGATATGAGTGAGTTTAAACATTCCAAGATAACAGTGAACATTTGAGGTTCACCTTTGATTCAAAATCTATCCCCATTTTCAGGAAGTACGTCCGGTTGTAAATTAAAAACCGGTCTGGTTTATCTGAATCGGCCCCATACTCCTATCTTATTGCATCCGGTCTCGATTATCAATTCTTCTAACGTGTTCCATTTTGTCCGGTGTTTTCTTGTACGCGCTTTGTGTATCATTCCAAAATTTTTTCTGATGAGTGTGAAATTTCGAATGCGATGGCACAACCTTGCATGATTTCCAGTAACGTGTTTGTTGGTCTTCAGGAAAATCAGTTGCCCGTTTAGCTCACGTCCTTGGCTCTCTTTTGATGGAATGCGTCATGGAAGACAGACGAAATGAAATGCACACACGTAGACGGTAAGCCATAAGATTTGGTCAGTTGGCATTGGCCCCCTCGCTGAGCGGCTGCGAAACATTGGGACTATTCGTGCTGCAGTTATACAATCTTTAACCCCCGCTGGGATTCAGTACACGTACTGATTGAAATATGCAAATCCTTGGAGGCAGTAATTTTTGCACTTGCGTCAATCAATCGAATGGTCGTAAAATTTGTTTTTCCTGCCTGCTTTGAAGGTACACATGAATGGCCGATTGGTAACAATTCCGGGACCGAAACAACAACTTAAGGAGAAAGAAACTGACAAATACAAGCCTGTCGTTTTATCTCACTTGGTCGAATTTTTATAGTCTTTGCTGCATCGTTAATGAGCAAACTTTCAAGGGAGAAGAGCAAAATATGGGGGCCAATTATACAATCATTTTTTACGGGATAGGGTGATTATTAACCACGTGACCTCTTCTTGCAAGAAGACCAAAAATGATCGTTTTTTAATTCTTGGTAATCTGGGTTCTGATGAACATCATGAATTGTCTTTTCCGGTCTTCAAAAAGTATTGCTTTAATTACTGAGTACTGTTGGAATCGCCAATGGGTACCTGGTGTTTTCAAAAATGAATATGTACTGATGATGTACGAGGAATCGATTGGGCGCTCCCCTACAAGCCGACCCGTCAACAGATCTGACAAATTACATCGGATTCCACCACCCCCAGGTTTCATAACAAAGCCATTGTATGATGGATATATTTTGATACGTATATATATAGGCCTGAAAAACGTCAGCAGTTTCCACCCACCCGAAATTACTAGCCTTAAGTATGCAAAACCGGATGATTGATCAAACTAAGTAACCACTAAAGTTAGTTTAAATTAGACCCCGCCATACTCCTCGAAAATAAAAATCAGCGGCGCTGAAATTCCATACAAAAGAGGGTAGAAACATTTTGCCCATATATGAAGCGACTTTGTGATCAATTGGAAATTATCTCGAGCCTTTTTGCTTTTTTTGGCATTTTTCTCATCGGTTGAGATAGCCCGGTGGTTAAGGCGTAAACTTTCCAATCAGAATGTGCGCAGTTCGAAAGCAACCCAGACATCCTGACTGCTCCTGTTTAGGCTTGGGAACCTGGTAATATCTCAGCCATTAGGCCTCCTCGTGTAGCGTCGCAGCCAGGGACCAAGTGTGATAAAGCTTAACAGTTTATTTCAGTTTATCTCTTTCGCACCCGATCAACTTGCCTTCAAGCGTGCCTAATAGTCGGATAGTAATCTCAGCAGACTCCAGTCACCAAAAAAATTGAAACTGACGCAAAACGTCTTACCTGTTTGCTAACGGTGAGAAGCTCGACTGGGTCAACTGAAGTTAGCAGTCGTGGAGGCGGAACGTTT
Organism: Clonorchis sinensis; assembly: GCA_003604175.2. Taxonomy (NCBI): domain Eukaryota; kingdom Metazoa; phylum Platyhelminthes; class Trematoda; order Opisthorchiida; family Opisthorchiidae; genus Clonorchis; species Clonorchis sinensis. Next base: position 25,637,176 of record CM030373.1, on the reverse strand, counting down.
CTCAGAAGTGCCTGTTCACGTTGTCGTTTTCTGCAGAAGCATCCACCGCAAAACTATGTGCGACAAAGGGTTGTGCGTAGTAGGACGCGTAAATTACAGCTGCTGAATAAGACGATGGTGATTCGTGAATATAGGGTGTAAGGAGCCCAAAAACACACTGTAAAGGATCCGCACTCCTTGGAATTGCAAAGCAACGCCTTCTCCCAAAACATTTGCAAGTTTCCCACGAAGATAAAGAGCCTCTTAGCTGGGGCCAAAGATTGATTTTTCTTCCGCCACTAGACTTACAACCTTTCTGGAATAAAGACTATCCCCAAACATCACAACGTGAACAGAATCGAGGGTTTGGAACTGGCGGGCGTATGGAAAGCGGTCTAAGGTAAGCGGAGTTGACACGTGACTGTGCCGTTGTCAATGCACGTAAAATCATTAGCAAAAAACAGGGGGGTAGAAATCCCAACCCGACCACAGTTCAGTGATTTCCCTTTTTTACACAACTGTCATAGAACTAGCTCACCCACACAGACGGGCGGAAAGTGCAAACGACGTTCAAAAGGGATCATCACGTAAACTGAAGCGGAAGCAATAGACCTTAGGCTGAACCCAAACCCATCAACTTACCACTTGGTGACCCGCTCCAACACACAAAATCCCTCTACCATCACTTAACACAGATTTAGCTTGACTTAGCTTATGGTTCTCCTTCTGCCTTAAATCTTGACCAACCTGGTTACTTGGCCTGACGAAGGTTTCGTGTCAAAAGCAAAACGTTGCCCAGCAATAAATCTACCGATTGTTACCAATTATTTCCGAAAACGATGAGTATTTAATCGGTCCAAGCGTTTTTCTATTGACTAAAAAAACTGTCACTCATTCATCGTATTTTCTCATTATTTTTGGACAAAAATGAAGGCCAACACACGTTTACTTCACGTGAAAAACAAACTCATCATCTATGTTATCTAACAACTCCAGCAGTTGTAAACCTCTTAAGTTGTTGATTATTTTAAGGTCACGTCAATCTGTATTATCCATGTGTTTCAAGCAAGGCGTGGGAAAAAGTTGTAAAGTAATTTAACTACCTTCACTACGCAGGCCGACTGTCTGTTTGCGACCGTTAATATTACTCTCCAAGCAAATCCCTCCATCAGTCAACCGGAAACAACCGGTGTCTAGTGCCAACTGACAGAGTGTCGCTTGGCCAACCATGAAATGATATTTCAAGGAGGAAGGGATGAAGCATTTTTATACTACTGCCGTGCGATTCTTCCTAGGGGTGCGCATCGTATATTAGGAGGGGTCCATGGTTTACTGTTGAATAATTCACGAGTCGGTACTGTGTTGACATTTTAGAATGAGACGCTGTTTCGAGATACCGTTCGATAAAAATTTTTTGCTTCGAAACTGATGTGCTTCCAGCACGGAGGATTTTCACCTCCATGCATGGTACGTGCGGGGACACATCGCATGAGAATATACAAAGGAATCTGCCAACTAAGAGTTATGAGCAAACTGGCAACCTCAATGTTTGCGTACGTTGTCGCAGCCACTTAAAGACAGAATGTTAAAGTGGGTACCTGGTAACTAGAACCTTTCAAGGGAACAAATTTCAAAACACCAAGGAGAAAAAGTTTAAAAAAAACTAAACAATCACAAAGAATAAACCACCTATAAGTGACACGTGGCAAAACGTGATGAATGAACAATATAGAACGTCGTGATGGGAAGCTAACTCTGGCGGAGTTGCGCAAAACATCTTCATTGATTTCCGTCAGCTGAAGGCTCATTTGTTTCACTTCTTGAGTGAATTGTTTGAATCCTGGACAATCTTTTCTCCAGGTTCCACAGGTTAAATTTTTCGCACAAACCTACCTGAATTTCGATTGACCAATGATTCCTCCAAATTTAAATGTTTTTGAATTTCAAGCGGGGTATTCATTATCTCCTGGAAAAGATTTATTTTCTGCACTCAAAGTAAAATTAGGTCCTTTGCGTAAAATGATTTGTTGCTTGTGCTGACACCCTTAAGTAAATGAACGTCAGGACTTATGGAGACACGCCCAGAAATAGCACCAGTCTATTTAGCCACAAATAAACGCCCAACCCCCCTATCCCCGTGTGTTCTGAAGCGTCCCGCCGGGTTTTATTCTAACAGCTGCCAGTCAACACTTGTAAACAGTTGACCAAAACGTCAATCAATAAAACTTACATTGCTTTGTGTTGTAGCGTCCTGATTAGCTAGTTGTTTACGCCCGAGGTTCCCATACTGTCCGTCCGACCACTGTGATGTCAGCATACCAACCAAAGTGATTTCTGATTGGTCACAGCGTATAGTGAAAAGCACGGCTGCCTTTTTGAGTGTCACGGTTTTTTCTTGGCAGTTTAAGCAATTGATGTTCAAGCCGGGTGTGGACAGTGAGGCTGTTGTTTTGATTGGAGTTTTCCGGTGACCGATTCTACAGAGAAAAAAATGGAGGATGGTGGTGATAGCAAAACGCCGATCAAAATCAACGAAACAAGGGATAGTTCTTCTGGAGAAGAGAGTGCCAAACATTCAGATTCAACTTTGTCTTCGGACGGGGTTGACTCGGATGAACCTTCGCCGGACCATCATTCTGACTCTAGCTCCGATGTTATCCGTCTTATCACATCCACCAGGAACTTGCTACGTGCTTCTTTAACCTCATCAACTGAAGATCACGCTTTTAAAACAGGACCTGATGAATTGAACCCAGAGGTGGATATTCCATCACCGATGGACATGGATAGTGAATGTGGTCCGGTTGTATATGTGACACAAGATGTGATGGAATCTAAATTTGATGATGTGTCCTCTTCATGTCAGCCCACAACTTCCAGTAAGGAAGGCATCGATCCAAGTCAAGTATTCCGTGTGAGTTCTGCGCTGGGTTTTTTTAGAGTTGCATCGCCATACCGTTACGCTAGCAATGATAGTAATTTTTAACCAGCAAATACGTGATTAGGTATCTTACACAAAGATACAAATATCACATTACTTGCTGTTTCCTGATTGCTGGTTTGTTCCCAATCTCAGCGACTGGAGGACTTCCAGGTGGCATTTACAAGCACGTATTAAGTAACCAAAAATGCCAGCTTCATTAGAGATTTCGTCTTGTAAGTGAGCCAGTCAATGGCAAAATTTGGGAAGCACATTACAGCTGTTTCAACCTTACTGGGGATCAAAAGTAGCGCGCTTCTCATGAAAATGAGTGGAGGTAGTGCGTTCGACACTTCCTTGAGTTTTGTGAAGACTCCCGGTAAGAATAAAACACTTGTACCGGGTTTTTTAGCTTTTCAGCATAGATGAGCTCTAATTACTTACAGACTGGAATCCCCATCAATAATTTCCGAATGTATTCACTCTACCCATAAACATCACATTTGCCAGGGTTGGTGTTTTGCGCCTGTTACCTTGGGTGCAGAGTTTCAAAACCCTCATCTAATGGTCCGCCTTAGTGCACCATGCTACATAACATTTCATCAACTCTGTGTATTGTGTTAGAGGTGACCTGAAATGTAAGGAAACGATTCGGCCTCTACACAAATTATTGTCGTACTTGCTAGCAAAACATTCGATGTAGGGAAACAATTATCCCGTCAACACACATCGACTATTTTCCCCCATAGCTGACTTCATACATGATAGCAAGTGCGTCCCCTCAGAATATCCAGCGACCTTCAGGCAGGTCCATTAAAAACAACATTGGCATTTGCGATATGTTAACGCGCGTGGATACTTACAGCAGCTGAGGAAGCCCAAGAGATTTCGACAAATACACTCATTTGCAAATCTGTTTGGTTTTCCTGGGAGACTCAAGTGAATCTCTCGTTTAGGATGTTCATTTGAGTCTTCCGTGAAAACCAAAATGATTTGCAAATGAGTGTATTTGTCAAAATCGGTCCTATTCGGGTTCGAGTAGAACATGAGGTTGACGAAAGCTTAGTAACTGCGCCAACCTGATGAGTCCCAAGAAGGGCAAAACCGGTCGTGGACTGTCGAATAGTTTTCAGCAACCTTGTGAGTAGTTTCTTTTAGGAAGCCCAAGAGATTGTTGAAATACAACTTACCAAACTCAGGGTAATTGTTGTGAACTCAGTTAAACCCTGAAGTTTGCCGCACCGTGTTTTATACTGTTATCTATGTTTATGTAGCTCTACATACTTCCGGTCTTTTGGTTTCCTAGTGGGGTTTAAGCTCAGTTTTGCCTGATACGCGAACTGAGTACAGTCTAGAAACCAGTTAATCGAATCTGTTGTAGAGTACGCGCTCTTATTTTGTAAGTCAATATTTTCGAATCTTATTCAGGTCACATTTGTGATCTTTTTATTGCATTTAGCAGAACTGTAGAGGAAGCGCAGGTCTTGCCTACGGCTGTAGAACCAAAGACAGACCTGCGTTTCGACGATAACCCACATTTGCCTTCAGGTGTGCGACAACAGCCATGGGGCGTCGGAAGGCGAAGGCCATTTAGGGGTTAATGGTTGTGAACATCTTGATCGAAAAACGTGGATAGTAACGTTTGGATTGTCCCGTGACTGTTTGTGAGATTCCCCCAACCCCTCATCCCTAAAATAATAACACTCCTGAATTGTCTAAGATGGGAAGAATAATTCGTATATATTTTCGAAATGTATCAATTAATAGCGGAGGTGTTAACACGTTTGGTTGCGCACTCGATGCTCCTGATATCCCCTTTCATCGCAAGCTGTCAAGCGATTGGTGCTAGATGACTGTTGTCCGTAACTGTTGCATTTAATCTGAAGGAAAATTCCTATCCTATTCATAAAGGACACACTTAGCCAAAGAGTTTTCAGCGACCTTGTGAGTAGTTTCCTTTACGAAAATATACTCCGGTGTATGAACTATCGTACCAACTGAAACATGAGGCGCCCTTGTGCACCATATTTAGTTGAGGAATATTATAAAAAAGAAATCCACGTGAATCTTCCGTGAAAAAACAACCTGCTGTCCAAAAGCAGAGTATTTGGTGAATTCAATTGTTTATTTGTAAGGTAATTTTTTCGCCCATCACCGACGTTGAACAAACTTTATTTTCGATAATTCCAAAGACTCCAGATGCTAGAAATTATTGACATTTTTGGTTTGGTCCTGTGTGTAGGCCAGTCAATGCTTGTGTTTCACCTCCTCAATTTGATAACGCTTCGGTTTATCGGAAAATTAATCCAAGAGCTATAACAACTGCAGACCGGCAAATTTATAAAACTACTTTTCTCTCCGACAAACTTCAGAAACGTTTTGCAGCCGCAAAACGGAACGAAGTGGTGTTCTTACAATATCGCGCCTGCTAGTTAGCCAAGAGCTTAGTGATGGCCCCGGTTATTCTTTAATGAACGAAACTATGTCGCGGGATTGCTCAGAAAACGATTACTACTTGATTAACAAAAATGGAATGTGACAAAAATTGCTTTAAGTACGGCCGCTCAGGGAAAGAATTCTCGGTGTTATGGCTGCAAATTTTATGAAGTCGGCTGACACCTCGATTACGGTTTTCTTGGTCAACGAAGGCTTAGGTGATTCAACTAAAGGTCATTTATGGAAGAGACTTGTTAGCTTAGCCGAAACAATGATCCTTGAATTGCACAGGAAAGGTATGTGTATTATAGGTTCCGAGCACCTTTGATTTCGGAGTACACATCAGTTTTACTGACTTCTGGGTTTACAAATTGGGGGATTTTCAGCATCTACCGGCGCAATGAACACTCTATTTCTGTGCCTATTCGCGATGCTTGCGCAAAACTAACTGGTAGTGATTTAAGACTCAAGCGGACTTTAAAACCCTTCCGTTAGAGTTTCTTCGCCCTGGCACCTAAACACTACCGGATTAGCGGATCGCTACATAATTGTGTACTTCGCCTAACAGCTTTGCCTCCAACCGCAATCTGTTTGCACACGAAGAAATCGCATCCAGAATCTGATCACTTCTCACTTCGCTTTATAACCAACCATAACCAACCTCGAGTCGAAAAATATATCACCGTTTTACGAAACACTAAATATTTGCCTTGCTTTATCTCAGTCCGGTCACAACTTCAAACCTGGCAGTACACTGAGGTGGTTGACACACAGTTCCGTTGTCTAATGTAAACAATCACTCACTGTGAAAGTGTTTGTGCATGACATTGCAGTGATCTTGGCATTCCAGTGGTAATTTGCAGTTGCATAGCGTTTTGTTTATGTTTGCAAGTACAAAGCCTTCAGCTTCAATCGGTCTGCTGATGGTTTTGTTCTGCGACAGGAGGAAAAGCGCTAATCTACTGTTTGTGTGCTCTGTGTGCCTGTTTAGAACAACTAGTGCGGATGTGAACACCATTCGGAGTGTCGATATCAATAAAATGTTGAATGCTTCTCGACTTTTCGGTGTGGACAGGCTTCACTAAACGGACCTTAATTTGTGGTTTCAAGCAGAAACTAACGCATCGGTGGGACTAATTTCGGGCAACCTAGACAAAAATGAAACACTTTTTCATCAACATTTATCTGGTCGGTGGTTAAGAGCACAGACTATGGTTTACCGTTGGAGGCTTTGGGTCACTGGACGTTCCGAAATCTTGCGGAGTTTCGCGCAGTGTTCCAATGTACAATAGAGTTCGAATTGTGCATTGGCTCTCGCAGAAATCGGTCGCGCTTAGAGAAAAACTCGCTTAGGTCGGTTCCGCTGTTTTCGCCTGTTAGTAGTAAAACCAAGTACTAACTGAAATCCTATTTCGCGCCGCGATGCATGGTATTCATGAAGCAAAACAGGTTTCTGTCAGTTGCGTTGTTCCATTTCAGTGATCTTCTGCGGCAATCACAATAAATCTGTCAATATCTATCCTGTTTATTCAAAAGATAACATTTTCGGCAATTACGCAGAACTGGGCGATGCTGACGTACTCTCAAATGTTTGTTTATCTTATCCACCCAGTATTAATTATATGACTGACATTTTTGTGGTCGTGTCAAGTCAGTCGCTTCCATCTCTAACACTGACTATGCAAAGCGGATAGCCTGCATCATCCGGATCCTTCTCTACGTCATATGCCCAATCTTGTTTATAGGGTTTTTGGTTGTTTATTCCAAAAATTGGGTGTAATTCCAATGGTTAGCATGACTAAGATGTTCACTTCGAACCCTGCTCCTTATGACATTATTCTTGGTGGTGAAAAACAATTCGTCCTGTTGCATAGTCCATGCGAATGTGTTTGTTTCATCTGTCCACAGTGGAAGCTAGTTGAACCTCTCACTATTTGGTGCACTTAAATCAATCAATTTTGGCACGAAGCTGTGACTTTGGTCTGGAATTAGTCCACTTATAGAAAAAAATATTTTAAAAACTATCGGTGCGCACCGAAATGCTGAGGAAACTCACGGATTTCGCAAACTTTATCCACTTGTCTACCATTGAAAAGATGGATTGTGATAACCCGTGTAACAAAATGCACTTTACGAACCTGTCATCCAAAAGACACACTTATACACACTTCCAAGTGAATCTAAGTGGAAAGGTGGCTCTCCTTCGGAGGAAGTTGCATTACATATAAAAGCGTGATAAGAGAACTCCTGATGTATGAACTTTCAATGGAAGACACTACAACCCATGTAAACGAATCTACCGCTAACCAGTGCGACTGAAAACACGGTAAATTTATGCTCAGTGACTAATTTAGGCTAAATAAACTGCGTCCCTAGCCCAAAGTTTATTGGAGCTGCGTAGCTTTAGGTGTAATATGTACTATTTGATCTATAAGACCGTAGAATGGGTTGCCGGAAAATTAACGTAATTGATCTGTTTCCACTAGAGTTAGTACTGGGCTACTGGGGAACAATAAATGACCTGCTTATGTTGTTCAATTAGTTGAAACACGCTAGAAGCCGATTAAATACTCCTCGTTTTCGAAAAAGTTTGGTAACAATCGGTAGATTTATTGCTGGGTAACATTTTGTTTTTGACACACAAAAAACCCTTTGTCAGGCCAAGTGATTAGGTTACGAAGTTGATCGAGATTTAAGGAGGAAGTAGAAACAATCAGCTAAGTCAAGCTAAATCTGTGTTAGGCGTCGGTTGAGGGATTTTGTGTGTTGGGGTGGGTGACCAAATGTTAGGCCGATGGGGAACCTATATGGACTTGGGTCCAGCCTGGGGTCTAGTTCTTTCGCTTCGGTTTACGTGATGATCTTTTTTGAACGTCGTTTGCACTTTCCGTCCCTCTGTGTGCATAAGCAAGTGTTAGCTGTGAACTTTGGTCGGGTTGGGATTTCCATTCCCCTGTTTTTTTCTAATGATTCTACGTGCATTGACAACTACACAGTCACGGTTTATCTAAGACCATTTTCCATACGCTCGCCAGTTCCACAACCTCGATTTTATCCACGCTGTGATGCATGGTAATTTCTACTGCCTTGACTGTCAGCCACCGCGGTGTGAATCGCCTTAAGCCTAAACCGTCTTAAAACTTCCATGTGCTCCAGTTCTGTTCTATGTCCTGTGTCTAAAGCGTGCACCGCCACCGCTGAGTCTTTGACCAGCATTTGGTATTCTTCCTCATTCCTTGGTGATCTTTTATTCTCGTTTTATGCTCACCAATTCTAGTGTGCAATTCCCTGGAGGTTTGTCCTATGTAAACCTTAGGGTAATTGTTGCAATTAATTTTATGAACGCAATCCCTAGTCCTTTCAACCTGGGGGGATCTTTTAATTGCATCAGGACTGAGTAAAGCTTTTTTCCCTTCTGGAAAGCTGCTCGAATGTTGGTTGAGTTCAGCAGTCTTCGAATAACCTCCGATGTTCCTGCTTTATATGGATTGACATCTGTGCCAACCCATTCCTTACTGGGTCTAGATACCGGAGCCAATATCCTCCTTAATTGACGCCTGATCAAACTCATTGGCTATCCTATTTCCTGAACTCGGTTGGCAATCTCGATTTGAGCTGCCGTTCGATCGATCTCTTCTGTGCACAACGCTCTAACTCGGCTAAACGATAGAAATATTTAATTCTCCACCATTCTTATGTGTCCAAGGTGGACTCTATCTCCACGCTAAACGTGATGTGAAGATTTAAACCAGTGAGATAGAGTTATCACGTTTGTTTACAACGAAGGTATCCTCAACAGAACGCCAAAAGACTTTCGGTGGACTGTGATATCCGGTCAAGGCTATTTGCTCAAGTCCTTCATATAAATATTAGCTGAACTTGGGGATACTGAAGATCCCATTTCAAGAACTTGTCCTTGTAAGTGAACTGTTGCGTCAAAAACAAACTGACCGAAACTCACACACACGTTTATGCCGTGAACTATTTCGTCCACTGAGAGCTGTCTGTTCCTTAAGTGTCGCGTCTGCCAGTAACAACCACTTAGTTCACTCTAACGACGTTCACGTGAATCGAACCCGAAGAACTAGACCCTACGCTGGACCCAAATCCACCTAGGTTTCCCCATCGGCTGAACACCTGGTAACCCACCCTAACACAAAAAAATCGCTTGGCTGACATCTAACATAGATTTGCTTAACCTAGCTGATTGGTTCTCCGTCCTCCTTAAATCTCGACCAGCATCGTTATCTAGTCACTTGGCCTGACGAAAGTTTTGTGTCAGCAATAAACCTATCGATTGTCACCAGATGTTTCCGAAGACGAACAGACACGTTTATCTTGTTTTGTTATAGGGGTCTTCCCGACCTTTTCACGATGACACCATTAACCAAATGGTTGACAAAATAGCTCCAGTTTATCCACCACTATTTTGACGGTAGGCTAATGGGCGACTTCCGGTGCTTTCCACATTATGCTCCACACTATGAGGATTGCCGGAAGATGTAAATATCGCGATGAAATAACCAAGTGGAAGGTTATTTTGCCCATTGTTACGCCACCATATTTCGACGGGCTAGTGGCCTTTGGCAGGCGTTTACACGTTTGCTCACCGAGCTTAGTCCCTCTGATCTAAATCAGTACCAAGGGTGAATAAGCCGCAGCAATGCAATTACGTGCAACGTGTTTGTGGCTCGCCGACTACGCTTCGGCGTCCAGTGTTTTGAGCATTTTTGATCGGTCAGCAGTTCACGCGTAGCCTACAATATTGACGTGGTCCGGATCGTTCTGTCTATGAAGACATCCACGTGTTTTTAAGTACGTAAATGGTAAATATGCTGATCGGTCTGGACCATTCTAATTCAGCTGGAAGTGATCCCAGTGTTTTGAAGTGGTTGGATGAATAAGGTCGTACCGTAATTTTCTCGGTGATTCCCCGGAGGTGTAACAGGTTTGTAGGTCATGGGTTTGAATCTGAGGCTTATGGGCACGGAATGTGTTTGGTCATGACCAAACGATATTCTCAGATGCCACCTTTGTTCCGATTTATCGACGTTCAGTATACTGTGGAGAGCATTATTTCAAAAGTACTTTCATTTCATTTGCATTGGTGCACGTAACGAAAAACAGGTTAGCAGGGGGTATTCAGAGGTGGGACCGTGCTACAAAACGAGGTTTGATTTCTCGTGTTCTAATTACCAATAACCACCTCATTGCTAATAAAGTTCAGCTGTAACACCCTTTTGGTGTTTAGCTGTTTTGCACCTGAAGGGATCCCAAGGTCTGCCTGATTGTCCAAGACTAGAAACGAGCAGTCACAGTGAGTAGGTTGGGTTAGGACCACGGACTCTCCGGTTGGCAATTATGCACCCTTACTACCGAACTATCTTGTCCTTTGTTCTAAATAAGTTTCTTACTCAAGTGTCGGTTATCACGTCAGTTTGTTGAAGGAAAACAGTGAAAGACAACTGAAACATATGATCTTCGCGTGATCTAAAAAATGTCACCGAAAGTCGCAGACTTCCTGACAGTTGGTTTTAAGTTCCACACTGCTGTGGTGATTACCAAGCTCCGTTTTTGGTGGAGTTGCAGACGATACCTGCAAAACGGAGGATTTTTTTCCAGCAACATTCAACTATGCTTTTGCTCACACGTGGGTCCCATTAGGAACTTGTAGCATTGTACGGTTACCTGATGGTGCTATGATTTTTGTGCTCAAACACTCAGCATCGACCGATGAGTGAACTCATTTTGGCGAGTGCGAAGTTCATTGATCGTTGCCTGGATTTGCAGTTGTGCTGAAATGTTCTAGCAGTCCAATGACTAGTGAGTAGTCAAATTATTGTGCCTAATTCCCCCTCGAGCCTCATGTTGATCTCAACAGCTTGCTTGTGGCATTCGAGAAGGGATGCCTAGATGTCCCGACAAACAGCCAACTGCTCCAAATCGAATGGTTTACATGAATGTAGTCACGCTTCAAACAACTTAGTTCACAAAACGCACAAAAGTGCCCGTTGGTGTAAAATAGTTAGAAAACATTCAAGATGTGACGGAATTCATGGTGGTCGTATCATTATTCACATCGACTGTAACTCTACCAGGAAGCTAGTGTGCATAGGCAGGAACACAGAAGCCAAGATTTGGCCGTGATTCATGAAGTCTAAAAATCTTAAGCCTTCCTAAACTCAGTGAAAGTTTTTCATTGCGCATGCCAATACTAAATAAAGCAAAATACACTCATCTGCATATCAGTTTGGTTTTGACGGGAGACTCCCCTGCAACGCAGCTTATGATTTCGAAGAGTATTCAACAACCTTCTGAGTAGTACATTAAGTCTATAAAATGAATACAGTAATTCAGTCGAAATGTTTATATCAATAGGCGCATGCTTGCAGCTGATAACAAGTGCCCAAAAATAACTGACAAGTGCTATGGACAAAAAGCAATAGGTAAGGTAAAGTTCCTAACACTGTCAAACGTTGGCAAGATGGGCTGAGATTTGACATTTCGATTGTTATTTATTCTTGCTTGTAATGGCCACATCCTTCCGAGGGAAGGAGGTAGTTTTGAAAAAATCGACTGATATCCCAGACAGCCCAAAGAACTAGAGGGACTCTAAACCAGAAACATTAGCATATGTAATTCAAATGATTAGTGTGGACAAATTTTCGAATGATTCCTTAGAAATTAGTTGAACAGCGTGGTACCAAGAATGAAAACCTACAGGGAGGGGTTGGTTTTGTGATATCGCACTACAAGAGATCTCGGTACAGCCTGAAGAACATCTCAACAATACAACTGTGTTGCCCATCGTTTTAAAAAGACATGTTTTGTGTTTCGATGCTCTCCAAATTATTTGGCTCCCATATTATAAGAGTGTAAAATAATTAAACAACTTGGGAGGCCTTTAAAGAAGTTACCGAAGAAGCGCAATAGCTCGTTTGCAGACCAGGTGTACTGACTAGCATGTGAGCATCACTTGAGTTCAAAATTTCACGTCTAATTTAAGGAGACTGAGCTAATTCTTGGTAGATAAACATTTACTTTGAGCTAAGCTTTTGCTAAGCTTTTTTTGCTTCCAGTACATATATATGGAGCACACATTCTAAGAAGTACACCCATTCGTATATCAACTTGGTTTCGCGAGAAATTCACCTGGAACCCAGCTGAATCTCTAGTTTCACGATGTCTTTAACCAACTGAATGTGTTATCCCCAGGCCCCGTAGTGTTTCAGTTGGTACTATATTCGAGATATCTCGACATATATATATATATATATACGTAATACATTACACATAAGGTTGCTGAACACTTTTCGACAGGCTACAGCCGTGCTATTTGGGTTAAAGTAGAACATGGGTTTGATGAAAAATCGGAGACTGCACCTACCGATGAGCCTCAATAAGGGAGAAACTGGTCGTGCGTTGTCGAAGAGGTTTCAGCAATTTGCAAATCAATTTGTTTTTGCGAGAGACTCACCTGGAACCCAGCTGAATCTCCCAAATTGGACTGATTTCGATAAATACACTCATTCGCAACGTAGAACAGTTGCACGTAGAACATAAGATTGACGGAAACTCGGGGTTTGCGCCTACCAAAGTAGAAGGGCGAAACCGGTCGTGGGCTGTCGAAGAAGTTTCAGCAACCTTATGAGTAGTACATTACGTATATACATGTATCGCGATATCTCGAATATCGTAGCAACACACATATCAACCAGCATCTCGATCAATATCTTTAAATTTCACGGTTGACGGGAAGAGATTTGGTAATACTGAATAGAGGTTTCACCCTGTCAGTGAAGCTAGTCTGTGTTGAAAGGTCAAGAAGCAATCTACAGCTGTTTCGTCCTTCGATAAATACACTCCTTTGATATCGATTTGGTTTTGCGAGAGACTCACCTGGGACCCAGCTGAATCTCCCCCAGCTGAGTCTCCCGTTTTTGATGTTTTCAGGCAACTGAATGTGCTGCACCAGGCCGCCTCATATTCCAGTTGCTACGATATTCGAGATATCGCGATACATGTATATACGTAATGCACTACTCATATGGTTGCTGAAGGCAGGGACTGCGCCTACCTGATGAGCCCCAAGAAGGGCGAAACCGGTCGTGGGCTGTCGAAGCATTTTCAGCAACCTTATGAGTAGTGCACCACGTATATACAGGTTTCAGCAACCTTATTATAGTGTATTATGTTTACCAAACACATTCTACCTCGTCGTTTTGTTCTGTCAATCTTGGACCACGACTTCGTTGAAAATAATAATTTTATTCGAGCAAAGTTATGTTACAAACATGTTGACGATTTTGTATCCACACTGAGTATCGCTGACCTCTTGGACTGCTTCCCGTTTTTTACTGTCAGAAATGGCAATTTTTGAAATAATTTTGTTACCTAAGCAACGAAAGTTTTACAAAGCGTTCAGCAAGCGGGTGCATTCATTAGGACGATTTGCGCACTCGGTGAATGTCAGTTATTGAGAAAGATGTGCCTGTGACCACTTTTTGCCGTTAAAGATGAACACCACTTGGTCTGACCTGCGCTGTAAACTACTTGTCATGTGATATGTTTGAACAGCTGACGTCACTTTGTGAAAATGCGCTGGTTGACAAAGCCTGAAAACTGCGTGTTGAGGAAAAACAAAATTTCTCAGGTTGGAGAAAACACTCTTAACAGCTGTTACTGCAGTAGATATAAGTAGGTGAGTCCAAATTTTGGCCTGTACACTCTTCTTTGGAGAAAGAACTGTTTGCGGAGAAGTGCGGTCAAGTAAATCGTTAACCACCTCAAAAAAATCGTTTGGTTTATCAGTCACAAGGAATAAAATGTGATAAGGGCAGAGAACAATAGAACTGCTTTTCCTATCTATCATCATCAGGACGTTCATTCTTTTGGAGCAATGGGAGTATTGAGCAGGCAGAAAAATGTGATTTCGACCTACTTAACCAAATTTCCAATGAGTTTTCTCAATATATTCGACTGACAAAGGCATGCGACAGGTCTAAACTTCAAGACGCACAATTAATACGAAAGTTGTCCGACTAGCGAATTGTGTAATCGCGAATGGTGAAATTGAAAACGATGATAATCTTGTTCAACGTCATTTCAAATGAATATATTACTTTAACTGAGGTCACTCTTGGTTTCTTTGCGGACGCCACACACAACAAGTCTTTTGGACCAAAAAATTTCTAACTGTTGCCATGGTAAAAATGAACGTTCACATGTGATTTATGGTCTTATTGCAAGTAAGTTCGATTTAATGTGAAGTGAGAATGACGGCAATCGGGGTATTCCACAGATTTGATGAGCTCCAGAAGTCCTCAACAACACTAAAGAAGGCAGAAAATCACCGTTGCTGCTCTGGAGCTGGCGGAGTTCACGTGTAAGCGATGTCGGAGTGCTCAAATGCTGCCCGGCAACCATCCTGTTTGCGTTGATCAATCGACCCGCCGATCACGATTTCCCGATCAGGCAGTACCACCGACGCTTAGAATTTGTTTAATACGTTCTGAGTAATTATGATTCGTTACCGTATCGTCTAAATTCACAACACTTTTATTTGAATGGTCTTTCTTCTGTCCTGGCACATTTATTCTTGTGAGTCGATACCAGACGTGGGGAGTATTGGATTTGAGTTTTAGTTTTATTACAGCTCATCAGCGGCGCATATTCTTGGCTATGCCGAGATTTGAACTCGGGGCGTAAGTGGCCCGAGGCGGGCGCGTTTTCATGAGAGTAAATACCGAGTCTAGTACCTTCCCTTTTTATCTGAGCTCCTCATAATAAGGGCGTCAGGGAGACTGTTTGCATAAGAGCGATATGAAGGTGAACGCTACAAATTCCACAGCCGCCCACAACTAATCGAAAATTATTCCGCAAGTTTCAGACTTTGGAGGTGTTACTACCTGAATGGGAGGTACCGATCGGTGAGTCAGTTGATTACACAACCAGGATAGTTACTGGGCTGTCTCTCATGCCCTCTAGAAAACCAATCCTATCGTCCAAGCGTGAACATCGCCTGCTCATATATGATAATGGAGGTACATCTAGCGTGCACTGGTGGGGTACGCGCAACACGTTCTCCTCACACACCAGATGTTTGGAGTTCAAACCTGGACAAGAGCTCCGGAAAGTGCGCTTACTACTTTCAGTGTGGACACCCTAGAATAATTTCGCCAGGGCAGGTGGGAACCGCATAAACGACGGAGATATCAACTTGAAGATCATAATTGCCTGGTTGGCCGGTTATCTGGTCTCCATGCCTGAAGCCACCAGTTCGACCAAGTATTTCCATGTTTGACAAACAAACACCGCAAAACGCGTTACACTATTGATGGTCTAATGCACCCACGGATTCGACATTAGGATCACCTGACTGCTAACAGCACGCCCTCTCAATTGCACAGACGTATATTTTTATGTTGTATGTACTTGCTTCACCCATTTCAACAGTCTTCCTGTTTTTCTGGCGTATTTGTTCTGGTGAATTCACACTAAAGACATAAGGCACTGCACCCAAGTGTGATTTTTGTTGTAGCCCATCAACAATTAAATTTATTGGCTGCTCAAGGATTTGAGACCAAAATGTTTGACTTGTAAAACAAACAAGTTATTCCCATTCCACCAGCCCAAGTTAAACGTTCTTTTTTGCCTAGCAAATTTCAAAAACGAGCCTTTTTTTTGTAAAATTAGCATTTTGGACGTGAACTCCATTGAGAACACTTTATGGGATTATAGTATCACTCGCAGACGTCATCGTCGTTGCCAAGACAGCAACTCTATAGTGCCCTCGGGAGATATTGCCTCACATCTCATCACATCCAACGTCTAAAAATCGTATCAGACTACTTAACCATCACCGCCGCCCCCCATATTTGTCTACACTATTTGCATAGACCAGCCGGAACTGTGCACGCTTTTGAAATAAAGTTTACTTTGTGTTGGGCTAGTTGATAAAAGATTTAAAAAAAAACGTTGACGGAACGATGACAAATTGGTTCCGAAACGGAGATCATCTGGCCAGACCTGTTATCAAATTTCGTTCAAAATGGGGGCAAAATTGGTAGTCCTTCAAATCACTGTATGAAGACACACGTACCAGTCAAAACCTCATTTCTTATCAAAGGCAAATTTGTTATCATTTATTCCAGCTTGATGTAGATGAGGTGGAATGAATACTGTTCACAATTCATCAAACATGTAAAACAGGATGATAAAGATAACATAGCAAGAACGTGCTTTCTGGTTGGGAATATAAAAAAACATCAATTAGTTGTAATTTTGTCCAATAAAATTGTTTTGGACGAATTATCGTTTCGTCCCACTACTCCCGTCCACTATTCAGGTCGTTATCAGTCTTCGTCTGCACCCTTAATAGGCTAACCCCCTAATATTTATGTAATAGAGTTATTTGCGTTGAAGCGAATGTTTGAAAAAAAATTCACCTTAACCCTTTCCGCAATTGTGATAAATAAGGTCTAAATACATTCTGACACGAGGACAACAACGGGAAGGTGAATGTTAGTTCCAAACATTAGTTTTATGCAATCATCCGTTGGTTTCGCAACCCAGTCGGCGCAAAATGGAAAAGTGATCAGTCGGAATACCACATGGCGCCTCAGTAGATCAGGAACTAGTATAAAACCGGACCAAAACCCAATCAGTCTGTGTTGAAGATATTTGAGGTGCCTGGGAACTATAATGAGACATTTTTCCTAGACCGTGTAACACGTGTTCGATTACCATTTTCACTTCCCTTGAGATGTCCATGTGCGTGTCTTGTTACAATAGGTGTTTACGTGCGGAAAAGTAGTGGGTAGTTGTAAAAAAAACGTCTCAAATACCCATATTATGGGCCGAATAAATGGTAAGAGGAATGTTTAAACTCAGGAATACACAAATAGCTGTTATACACTGGTATCCACTTGTTACACACACACAAACATTTTCTGTAGCAGGAAATATACCCCCTGTAGAATTTAGCCGTGTCTATTACATGGGTTGCCGCAACCCATGTAGAGTTGGGCGCCTTAAGTGCCCTTTTGGGTTAGGATCACACCGTAGCGACTGACACAGTCACTTTTTACAAAATGAACTGTGATTTCTTGTAGCGCGTAGCGTGAAATCTGTATATTTCGCTTCTGAGGTGTTAATATGAGTTGCCTTTTCTAGGCAATCTAAATATATTTTCTCTTGTACTAAGACTGTGGACGTTGAGCAAAACAGGGTTAATATCGGTCATGGATGGAAAGCCGTTTAATTTGTGACCAAAGAATGAACATATGAAAAAAGCTATTTGCATTCATATACTCAAGATAAGCGATCGAGATTCACATGTTACGTAAAAGTCTGAGCTCAGCCCTTGTCACTGCCGAGAGAGCCTAGTTTGCATGCTTGACAACTTGAATGACTCCAGTTTGCTTTCGATCGATTTGTTCGGCTTGGAATTTGGTGGCGGACTGAAATCAATCGTCATAAAGTAAATGCGTACTATCCTCTGTTTGGACAAAAATGGTTGAAACATTTATGTCTAGTGACTGTAATAAAAAATAATCGTTCACTTGTAAGGCAGTTTTGCTGGGAACTTGTTATGTCACTGGAGGGAAACACGAGTACTGAGATAATACAGAGCTCTCTAGGCTTAGACAGGAACATCCGATAAGTTGAGGTTAAATTCAAACCAAGGACCTTCCGGCCACCCGGTTAGCACCTCAACCACTGAGCTATTTTGAGCTGAGTTTACATGTTGGTTTTATTCGTTAGGATAACACACATGACAAAATATTGATTCCCACCTACTTCAAGTGAAAATTCAGTTATTGTAGTTTTGACAGCAAGTTAGTTCTGCTTCGTTCCATACGCGCATCAGACTTACTGGATTATATCGGTGATTTTGAGAGCATCTGGTGTTGATTCTTTTCTTCTATCCATATTTTGTACAACGGTATCCCCAGTTCTCGTTATTTTGCCGTTGCGCCTATACCAACTTTCTTGTTTTTTTTTTACCTAAACGTAAACCGTTCTTTGACCTTGTCATTGCACGTGTTGTTTAAGTCAACATTTGGTTTCGTTGTCTTGTTGACACGTGCTTTTGAGTCGGTGTGAACTTTGGGATACTTTTAGGAATTAGCAGTTCCTTAACCGAGGTATGGAATCCGGCGTAGTTCCACGATTTGAGGTTTGTAAAGCCTTATTATTTTTATTACTGTATTTACAGCAGCGCATTTGTAGATAAACCTCCATTTGAACGCTTTGGCTTTTGGGGTTTTGCGCGTAACTCAACGTGGTCCAACAGATTGCTGGAAACAAACTATATCTGGGACATGCTGACCGGTTGAGCTCCTAAAACGAATCGAAACAACAGTTAATCTCGTAATTGAGGTTGTTAGTTACACTAAAACTAACGACTCAGTTCCATCTGGGAAATTATGTAGGCACCTCCTAACAGTTAAACTAGGCAGTTACCGGTTGCTTCAACGGTGCACTTCAGAGATGGGCAATAAACGTTCCTCCCGTGGGGCGTTGTACAGAGACGCCATACATTATTTATGATTGTTTTGATTGATTCTGATATGTTCCATATTTCTTGGAAGCGTTTCTGTCTAGGTTTGGAACCATCTTCCCAAATTTCAGCTAATAAAAACGCCTTCCTGTTCAACAGACTGTTGAAAAAAGTGATTTGAAAAAATCAGTGTAGTTCCGTACTCCCATCGCAAAGTTCTGTTCGGTGCAGAACGTTTGTACCGTTCGGTGTAAAATACTTGTTTTTCAAAATTACCCAAAATCCAGTTATGTGTTATCGCTCGGCTGGAGCTCGGTCCCATTTTGTGAGCAAACTGAACGTTCACTTTTTTTCATTTAGTCAATACTTAAACTATGCTCCCCAAATTTCAGTTTTAAGCATCAATAACTTGAATTCTTTTTGAAAATACTCGCAAATATTACCACACATAAGTTGGCGCAGATTTCGAAGGCTGTTTTCCCCAATCCATCTCGTAACACTGCACGGTTTAGTTAGATGTCACAATCCAAATCCCAGCATGGCTTGAGGGATTTGGCTAGAAATTTTTGAGAATTTTGGGGAATTCGTGTTTAGCTCTGTGCGGATTATGCTGACAAGACGGGAAAAGAAATTACTAAGATGTGACTGGTGCGAAGGCGTATCCGATCGTTTTTTTGGTTCCAAATCGCTGAGATTTGGGAGAGAATATGAGGTACTCAGTTATTGAGTCTAAGCCGCACGCTGTCAAAAAAACATTGTAAAAGACGTTTAAACAAAAGCGCTTTAATAAGTTAACAAAGAATTTGCTTCTGTATAAATCTCAGTTGATGAGTACGCATTTGGCGGTTCTTGTTGTTTTTCCAGTTCTGATAAGTCGGCCAAAATCTTGCCCGACTAACTGAAACGGTTCAAGAAATCTTTAGCTGAATGACCGAGGTTTGTAAAACATTTTCTGTCTCTCAGTGTTAATGTGTAGCATCGACCAGTTGGCAGGTTTGATGAACCGAGATAAAATAAAGCCTCTATGTTCTTCTATTCAAGAAACATCCACTCAGTTATCGGCAGCATACTGTTTTGAAAACTGGCTTTTATCCGACAAAATTATGTTAACAAGTCGGCTTTTCAAATATTTTTATAACGCACGTACTACTTATCGGGCAAACGACAACAAAAAGCAGTTTGATTGATGTTTGGGGTTCTTCCGCCATTCACCTGTTTTGCTCTTATTTTAAAAAAAGACTCTGTGTCTGCAATCTGGGTAATATTTATGATTGATGTATACCTACTATAGGGCATTATCTGTTCGCAATCTGCACACCGTAAAAAAACAGCTGAGCAAGTAAAATAGCTCCACACTTTCAAACGCATCCTTCTGCGCAGATTTTATGACTGATAACGAAACAAATCTGAATAAATTTCCCGGATTTTCTCCTGCAGCGAACAATCGCTCTTATCAAAAAGACTGAAAAGAGATAAAACGTTTAGGGCAAATCACTCAGAACCTTCTTAAAAAATAGAGTCACCACACGGAACGTTTGATTTTCATGAACCAAGGTATGTCGTTTAGCTTAAAGGTAACCCAAACCGATGAGGGAATACCCAATACGTGGTAAAAAAAAACGTCCAACCAAGCAAGGCGTATTCTTCCGCCAGGTGCCACGTAGCTGTGTCTTGGAGTGATTGCCTTTTAACTTATTACTGCTCAATATCTCGTAAATTGTGATGGATGGTTGATTTTTATTTTTTAAAGTTTAAAAAATTTGAGGGAATTTATTTTACCGAACGATCCTCAAACAGCACCGTCACGGTGCAGCTGAATCGCGAATCCTGAATATCTTTGCATTACCCGCAAACCATATGTAATCACTACGAGGACTAAATGTTCCCTCAATTCGAGGGCACCCCCGTGGGTTATGTCAGATTACGTGACATAAGTTGCAACAGTTAGAGACATTTAATCATCTTACCCACCAGGCGTTCAGCGCTGAGCGGTATAGCGTACGAATCAGGCTAAGCATACTCAAAACATTGGAGAATGTCATAAGATACGTATTAACGGTGATGTCCTGAAATGATAGCGCGGATGCATTAAATATTTGTCGGATTTTAGGAAGGATAAACTCTTATTTGAATGAAACAACTTATGTTCCACACCAGTAGGACTTCAGTCTCGAATTGCATTTCTCCCTGTACACACTGTTCATGTTTGAATGTTCATGGTTGCATGTGAAGTGAACTGAATTTGTTCATGCGTATATGGGCAGCTTGAAGACAAATTTGTGACCGTACAATATGCTATCTGGAACAATCTCCGTATTTGCCGTATCTCGAATCAGTCATTGACGGTGACAGGAGGAGGACCTACCGCACACTTGGTGATGATCATGATTGGGAATGACAGTAAATTTAAACAAATAAATATATCTTGACAGATAAAATTGGGGAGCAGTTACACTCCCGGATCCTTCGGGTTAAATACTGATTCAACTCTACTAAACATGGGTTAGCTGCGACTGTCGTCTCCAATTCTGATAAACAGTATCATCCGAATTGTCACAGTGTTGGCTAAATTCTGCAGTTTTTCTCTCCTTGAAGGACCCACAACAATGTTGGACCCCTACGATCGGACTACAGTAGAATACTGATTTTAAGTTATTATAATTTGATCATATGAGACTGTGTAAAAAACCAAGCAAATGAATAAAATATGCCACGCAAGACATTTTCAGCAGTTTCGTACTGTATCTCTGAGCTATGGCGAACGAATCCTGATTGTGCTCTGATATGACTTGAAAGCTATACAAAAATGCTCAATGACGGCTCCCTTAGAAAAGAGGGAAAATATAAGTGCGGGTAAACTGTAAACGGCGTGGCTGAACGGTTTTTCATTCGTGCAGCAACATTGACGATTGACTGGAATAGTGGATACTGGTCTGGTATGGCCTCACAGCTTTTATTTCTGGTACTGCGTTGGAATATTGGTAGTTCGGGTGAGTTTATTGGTTGTTGCGTTGTGGTCTGCGTTCCTTTGTGCTGATTGGTTCTTTCAAGAAGAAGGTCTTGGAAGGTCTTGAAAGGTCTTGGAATAACCAATCAACACAAAGGAACGCAGACCACAACGCAACAAAGGTCACAAACGGATCAATAGATTCACGAGAATCGTTCAACCTCAAGTAGCCAATCAGGTCAGACGATAACAGATGGTCTTCGAATGCTATATAAACGCACGCGGGCAAGGAAGAAGTAACCATCCAACTGCGCACTGATGATGTCTCCTCGTATGGTGACGAAACGTTTGCAAGCCAATTGCCAAGCTCGGCAAACAGATCAACAGCCACCTGAGCAACAACCAATACAGCTTTCGTTCCATTTTTCAAAGTGTAAAATGACTTGCTATCCCGGATAAAAACTAGAAATAATTTATAACCTATGCTGCGCGAGAAAGCTGTATCCGTGAAATTTTTATCTTGTGAAAATTCATTATTTTCGGGAATACTTCAAGCTGTACAAATAAAAGACATGCATTGAATGTGTTTGAGGTGAAATTGTCACACCAAATGTTGAAAAGCACTTAGGAATTTCCTACATTCTAAAATTTTCAGCTTATCGCTTTGGTTACCTATTCAACTTTAGTGTAAGGCTTGTTTCCTCGTCACTATTACACTTGGGTGGTGGTCCCACTTGAAAAACTACCAGTAGATTGAGTGCGTCGTTGTTCTTTGTGAATCCGTTCACAAAGTAAACTACATGCCAGATATACTGTCCAAATATTTCAGCGATAACTTTTCCGCGGGTGCAGTTCACCGCCAAAGTGCAAATAAACTCATCTGGTTTGCGAAGTCAAATTGCACGGCCGCCACGCAGATTCAAGCAAATCTGCCGGACAGGTGAAAGCCCACAGGATATATGCTAAAGCATTTAAGTTGAGTCTGAAACAATGCAAAGTGTTGGCTGAAACTACAAGAAACACGGGCATTCATGGTATTTACTGAAATGCTACCCTCCGTTTAGGCGGACGTGTATATAACGACCAGAGAATTACTAGTAACAATTACATAATACTAATGATGTTTTCTGTGAGGATGGGCATAGTGATCAGGTGCTTCTCTAAAGGGGGAACCTCAGCTTAGTTATTTAGACAGCAGGGTACATGCTTCCTCTCCAAGTAATTATCTCTTTGGGAGGCCGTTTTATCCGCAGCCTAATTTTGGTCGGTCTATGGGACAGCTTCTAATCGTAAAAGCCTTCAAGCAGTTGCCGTGTTCAGGAGGTTTAGTTAGTGAATTCAAAGGAGACCAGAGGTTTTCGAAAATGATCAGTGTAATTTAGGCGTATGCTAGTTATTCACCGCTTTATATTTAGAAAAACTGCATTTTTGAATGTCAACTTATTTTTGTTGTTTAATGGAAGAGGGAGTCACTGAAATTCACAGAAAACGGCCATTTTTGAGCCATTAGACAAGGATCTTGCACACTAACTCTCGGCCTCGGGCCCATTATCGTGGCAGAATATCGGAAGCTTAAGTCAGTTCCATGACGCGCGTTTTGTTACTACTACGTGTTTTTGGAATCCTCAGTGCAGAAAGGACCTGCCAAGTCCATTCATCCGAGTAATGTTTTATCTCTTCGTTTTTCCTCGTAAACGATAAATGTATGGCGTTTGACGCTAGACCAGTGAAGCTAAATCCCATTTGATATCTCTGGCGGTGGAGCTCAGCGCAGTTCAAATTTTTGGCTCACATAGACGTGCAATGTTTATAGTTGCTACAGCTTCCTTGATCAAATAAAAGGAGAATGTCTTTTCATTGCCAACGAATGGCTCGTTTTGTCTGGCTTGACAGGGATTGCGAGCTATGTAATAAAGGTATTATCTTTGAGTAAAGCTCCCACTAGCTGCGTGACACTGCCACATTTGTCAGGGTCAGTAATTATCGGGCGAGAAAAAAACACAAGCATTGCATTCAAACAACATTCTGGCCTGATATACGAGTAATTTTACCTTACTGGAAGGAAGCCATGTGGTCAAGGTGCGCATACTTTTCGGACAGCGTGTTTCCTCCATAGTTTAATAGATGGAGCAACCGTTCACTAAGCAGGTTATCAGTTACCCATGTGCGCTAGCACGCAAACATTCTTGCTTGTGCTACGTGCACAACTTGAGGTTATCGATTCCGCAGCTATCGTATCGTCTGTTGCTTTCTAGCTGCATCGGTTGTCACAATGGTAGAGATTACTTTCCAGGAAAAAAATGACAACAGTGAATCTGGAGTGCTTCTTTCTCCCGCTTTTTCTGTAAATGGTGAGATGTTCATCGTTTCGGTGTTTCAGAATCACCGCCGTAAATTAGCCACTGTCAATAATTTTGCTCTGATGAGTAGGCGTGAATGATTTAGACCACAATGTATGTGAATTATTCGTCGGCCAGTCAATCGCCTGGTCACTAGTAGCCAGGAAGAACAATAAGCTCGTCGAGTACTGGGCACGCAACCTCTGGGAAGATAAGATAAAAAATAGTGCACCCACTTGAGGAAAGTTGCATTGTTGGACGGTATTACTCCGAAAAGCTTTTGTTATCCTGAGTTCCCAATTCCCTAGGAAAATGAAGAAAAACAATTAGGTGTACTTCATACATTTCTCCATAAACGCTCGGTTCTGCTTCCTAAAAATACTTTCCAACACCTCTGGCCTGTGTCTCATTCAGTTTGGCATGCGGTGTTCGATTTGATTTAATCCCAGCATCTGTGTTCCTTAGAATTTTCAGCTCAACTTGATCAAAACGTTTTACACATGTCGTGCCTGTTGGGGTCATCTACCCTTTACTCAATATAAAACGAAGAATATATCGTTCAGCTGTAACACCCTTTTGATGTCTAGCTGCCATGTCACCCAAAGAAAGCATGAGGGCTGAAATACTGCCAGATTTCTCAAGCCTAGACATGGGAAGTCGAGAGGCAGAGGTCCGGTTCGGACCACGTACCTTCCGGTTAGCAAAGTCGCGCTCCAACCACTTGAGCTACCTCGCTTATATATCAGTTATGGTCAAAGTCCGGTCGCAGTAACTTAATTATCGTAGACCAGAATAAACCGTAATCCATGACACTGGCTGATATTTCAGACAATATGAAAAATTTATCTGAAGTTCTTTAGCTCACTAATTTAAATGACCATTTTGGGATATGGCTGCCATCAGTAAAACGGGTTTTGCCAAAACCCGGCTGTCCGAATTCAATCTCCCTCGTGTGCGTCGGTCGCCTGATTTGTGCGAAAACATCTCTTTGGTTTCACACCACAGTGCCGGTTTGCGCACATTTCTTAGAGCTTCTATTGTAAGACTATCTCGCCGACTGTCCGTCAAGTTAGTTGGCTGCGCATTCATTTTGCATCCTAATTTCTTCCCCCCTCTCACCTCGTCTGGTGAAAACAAAACCCAAAGACAGCTAGACAGTTTTCTAATTAAATGAACGTGAGTGAACTTGAAAGGAGGTTGATCCCTGAAGATAAATCGTTGCTTTGGCCTGAAGGACCATTGGGGAATCGAAACAATGGATCTGTTTGAAACAGTCTGTATTCTCAGATTTTTAACAAAGAAAAACATTTATTCAGCGACTATGCTGACCTTTGCAAAAAATGTGGCCACTTCAGAACTCATGAAAGTATTCTCGATAGGTCAGTTTCTAAAAACGGAACTTTTGGTAGGACTTTGGCTGGAATCAGCCTGATTTTGTGTTGCTCCGACCTGCGTTTACCAAACTGCAACTAATTTCCAACATGTTACATTTTTTTCATGCCTATACGCTTTGATTGATTTCGAATTTCTCATCATTACTTTTACCGTAATTTAATCATCAATCCTGAGGGCGTTGTAGGACAAAATGACCAAACATTTCGTGAGTTTAGTGCTAGCCGGAACACCGAGGTAAATATGTTTTGTCCGTACTTTTTGCGTTTAAGCCCGTGTCATTGAAACTGTCTGACGGTGTGGCTGATCCTCTCATTTTAAGTTCTAATTTCTATTGCTTATACCTAATGTATCCCCCTTCGCAGAGAACTTCTAACAAGACAATCTTCGGAATCAAATTGAAATTAGTGACTTCCCCGCAGACTGAAAGTTTTGAAGACAGTATATACTACTAACGATCTCTGCTAACATTTCATACCAGTGCGACC
Source organism: Clonorchis sinensis (assembly GCA_003604175.2). NCBI lineage: Eukaryota > Metazoa > Platyhelminthes > Trematoda > Opisthorchiida > Opisthorchiidae > Clonorchis > Clonorchis sinensis. The sequence continues at coordinate 25,611,171 of CM030373.1, read as the reverse complement.
ACTTTTATCCCAGTCAACACCGCAACCTGAGGGTTTTCATTAATCAGTGTCTGTAATAGCATGAGATATTAGACAAGTGTTCGGTTTGACTGTTAATTAGTTCCGCTGGATCTCGCCAACCCCGTTATTGCTAACGCTGATCGGTACTGCTCTCAGTTTCTAAGAAAAAAACTACTAGAATTACCGTCGACCTTCGTTTGTCCGTTTTTCATATTTCATCTTTCTCCTTTAGCCAGGAGAAAGATACGCCAGGTTGTGCGTATAGTTTTAAGACAGCTTCAGCCTGAAACTGTTTCAACTACCGTGCGTCGTCCTTTTGTCCTCACACACCAGCCTGTGACGTCTATACGCCCATAAAAAAAATCGAACTTAAAGGTTAACTGTCCCAACTTGACCGTAGCTTTATTCATATCATCGTTTGTGTTCGATAGGTAAGCGTGTCCTTAAACCATTCTGCGTAGGCGTGAGCAAATTTTGTCGCAGTCGTTTCTGATAAGCAACCACATTTATGGAAGGATATTTTAACGAATGTCTCCCTTTTTTCACACCATCGCTCATTATGGAGTGGAGACGATCTTACCTGCAGCTACTGACTTACCAGAGGAAAAAAATAGACAAGTCCCAAACAAAGCCAACAACGTTTATAGTGATTATGCATACCACTGTTTCTAATTGCTTGGGTGGCGCGTTGACCGAGTGTTTCCAATTTCTGCTTCAGAGCAGTTACATGTTTGATTTTGGGGCTATATATGTGTGCAAATTGATACGCTCCTTCTGCGAATGAATTCCATGAGGCGATTATCATTTGGAGAGTGGGATTGTGAATTTCTTGGCCTGGTATCATCACCGAGTCCAAGATCTAAAAAGCACTGTTTGAAATAGCCCACGCTATGCTTCCCACGCAGTTGCTAAGAGGATAAGAGGAGGTTAACTTACTTTTGTGAAGATTTGCCGGGCAAGCGGCTTTAAGCATGATTCTTCATGTATAACTCATCGCACGATTGGCCACTACAGGTCCTCTCGCAAGATGAACATGTATACCTCAAGTGCATGTCTTAGGAGGTTTACTGATTGGTCCTTAGATCGTCGGTCTACTGCAGAAGCATTTTCGTTGCCTTGGTCTACAAATTAACTCATTCAGTCTGATAAACTACTGTCTTGGAAACTGGAGTTTTCCAAAAAAAAAACTTTGTCTATTTAACTGTATAGTCCGCAAGCTTCAGCCACGTTTTTGTCAACGGATAACCTATATACTATGGCAGACACGATATCCCCCGTGATTACTACCTGCGTAAAAAACTACTAACAATATTTAGTCAGTAGTGAGGACCAATCCCTGACACAACACAATTCATAAAAGCTGAAAATAAACTTTGATATTTTCAACTGTCTCCTGATCACAGTTGGGGCAGCTCATGATGATGCTAACTTATCAATGCCCAGTATGGGTTTGCAGGATCTCTGCAGGTCTGCCGTCACTTGCCATGTCACGTGAAAATCGTGTTTATCGATCCAGCTTATGTCAACTTGCATGTGATTGAAAAATTACATTGTCGTTCAATTCCAAGGCAGTGATGGCTATCTATTATGCCACACCCAAGATGGCGAGATGGCTCAAGTGGTTAGAGCGCGAATTTACTGACCGGAAAGTCCGTGGTTCGAACCCGACCTCTACCTCTCGACTTCCGCTGTCTAGGCTTGGGCAACCTGGCAGTATCCCAGCCCTCGTGCTTCCTTTGGGTGACATGGCAGCTAGGCACCGAAAGGGTGCCACAGCTGAACGACACACCCAAGATGGAACATTCCAGAATAAACAATCTTTATCTTCATCCCGTGATTAAACGGCAGGAACTTCTGGGAAACAAGGAACACTCTGCTGGGCCAAATATACAGTATCTCCTATGTGAGAATCGTCGGTTCAGTCAGTCGCACTTTGCTAAACCCAGTTACACCAGCGGCTTAGATACGTTTATTGCACCGGGGTTTGTGAGTGCCAAGTTTGTTACTATACACCTTCGACACACAAAAAAGCAACGAAAAACCTTTATTCTCACTAGGACCAGTTGACATCACAATGTCTTCTGAGAAGTTAAATGCCATGGCTTCATTTGACACCTCTTTAGTTGTATTCATAAAAAACCATACAACGTCAGTGCACAAAGAACAAAGCCGGAGTCATACCGGACTGAGGCCGTTTTTCTTGTGATCCCACCAAATATCGCGCTATAAATATTTTGAGATTACCAGACTCCCTGAACTAGCTTGTGCATGTTATCGTGTAGGTCCAGTTAAGAGATCCGAGAAGTACATGAGTTTGGTTCCAAACCAAAAACGTTCGACCATGAATGCCTTCAGCTGTCTAAGTTTTAAATTTCAGGCGCTCTGAACAGCAGAAACAAATGCATTGTAAATTCCCCCCCTTCAACTTTATCAGAATTCAATCTCATCACTTTGATGTGACTATTTCATTGACATTAAGAAGGGCGTAGAGACTGATAAAATGTAAATCACAGTGTAAAATAAGTATGGTGAATTTCACATAGCCATCCTGTTAGAATGTGACTTTCCGATCTTTAGCTCAGATGCACTTTATTCTGATAACTGTTCGGGTACCCCTGGCCGCTCCACTTTTTTTATCACACACGGGAGTCATCGACTGACGAGGCATAGCTGGCTTGCTTTACCTTTGAGCTTTTCTAAGTCGACAACCGATCATATTCTGCAAAGAACTTTGGAGTAGATCTCTGAGTCACATGGTACTTTGGTTAGGAATACGTTTGGAATCGGTTCGGAAAAATACGTTTCCCGGAATATATCTGTTCTATCTGCAGATGCTATTCATTACACTCTCTTCGGACACCACAGACTAATGTTCAGCTTCTTAGTGAATCTCAAAGCACTGATTATTCAGATGTGCGTGCTACGATTTCACAGAAGTTGTCCAGCCAAAGGCGATACTGTTACCAAATTGATTTGCAGATGAGTGTATTTCTCGGAAAAAACAATCCAATTTGGGTTCAAGTAGAACATGAGGTTGACGGAAACTCGGGGACTGCGCCTACCTAATGAGCTCCAAGAAGGGCGAAACCGGTCGTGTGCTGTCAAAGAGTTTTCAGCAACCTTATGAGTAGTCCATTACGAAGATACTGTTACCAGTTTCCTGACCTAGTTTTAGTAAAGCTAACCGTAATAAAATACGTCAAATTCATTTATTTCGCTGCGCTCCCAAGGAAGTTGAACATCGAGGAAACAAAGTCCACTGGCATGCAACTATTCATCAAAAATCTACCGAATGAGTATACCGCATTGCACAACACCTCACTATTTCGTCAGGAAAATTACGTCGCTTGATGACAAAACGTAATCAGCTTGACGGCCTAGCTTCACACATAAAATAATCACCGATAGAATAGTGTGGTATGTTTATTAGTGTGACAAAAATCATCAGGAATATTTGAGAAATTCACGAAGAAAGGAGGTTTGTGGGCTGATTTTTTTCGGCCAAATCAAACGGAAAATACCAAAGCTTTTGGTGCAGTTAGATGTGTTCTCCCTTGTTTTTTTTATGCACAAACGCACAAGTAACCACCGTTTTTTGTCTTTTCAATCTAACAGGATGACCCACCACAAGGCGAACAACTCCCATCCTCTGGACTGCTGCCAGATGTACAAAAACCTACCATAACATCGCTGCCTGTGGAACAACTGGATGCTCCCAGGCGACAGGCGGAAAATTTCAAAATTTCATCAACCACAGGGGACTATCAAGTTTCCCCACGTGTTTGTGAAAAAGAATCCGTCGCCGCACTACCCGATTTTCCCCCCTTTTCTCAAGGAACCCATGGGTCCATGAAACGTAGTAAGATGTAAGTGTTTTTACGAAACGCAATATGAGTTTACTTTTTAACACTGATGAGCACCAAAACCTGTCGGCTGTTGACAACAAAGTTGTCGTATCTGAACAGACTGGTGTAAGCTTTGGACTGTTTTCATTGGTCCCCTAGAAGGCTTTTCAATGATAAAACTTCTCAGCCTGCCTGGTTTTTTGGGACTACGCCATCCTTGTTCTTGGTTATTTGTCTCAAAGATTGGCATTAGGGAGTTGCTCATCAGCGAGGTGGAAACTTCGGAAGAAATTAGGCTGCACATGAAATAAAGCAGGTGGGGTAGCAACACTACACTATGTATAAGGACGCCCAAAGCTCTTCGACACCCCACGGGTGTTTTTTTCGCTGTTGCTGAAAACCATCGGGTGAGAGCAGTCTCTTGGCTTCCATCAACGAGGTGTTCTATTTGAGCACTTGTTTAGTGGAGAAATACACGTACTTGCAAATTAATATGGTGCCAGTCGGGGACGCCTCTGATTCCTGCGCGCAATCCTCTTTTATGGTGTCCTTCAATTGAATGCGCTGCACAAATGCTTCGAGCGGAGCAGGATTACGGGTACCAAAGTATAGTTTTTTTGACGAAAATATAACCCTTATTTATACTTTTACAAGACTAACTGTTCAGTTGGAAGAACAAACTGTTCTTCATTTGCTTTTGCCGGAAACTGAGGTAGATTACTCACCTTTCTCGGAAATCAAGTCACCGTAGTTTAGGAGGACCTCAAAAGAAATTTCTACGACAGTGCCTTTGAAAACGCTTGAAATAGGCCAATCAAAGGCGGCGTTTTAGACAGCATGTCACCAGAGTTTCCGTGGTTAGGCTTGGATGAGAACCCATTAGAAGAACAACAGTTATTGTACCAATAACTATGGCCCATTTTTCCGTGACCCCTTGTATTCTTGTTGAATACTGTAATGAACTATTACTGGAAACACTGAACACTAAGCATACTGGCGATTAATAAACAGATAATTGATAATCATCAGCTGTGAACTCATAGTGTAGTTGCGGGTTTTGCGGGATAGGTATTTTGTTCATATTCACACCACTCTCGTTTGAACGGTCGTCCTCCTGTTCTGTTTGATGGGTCGGGCACACCAATCACATCGCTCAAATGTGAACACGTTCGCCTGTTCAGACGTGAAAATTCAGATGCGTTCAACGTGCGTTGGTGGAGTAGTGGTAGCACGCTCGCCTCGCATGTCAGATGTCCGGGATTCAAATCCCGGCCACTGGATATGCACTGCTGATGAGCTCTAATAAGAGCGAAACTCGAGTCCAGTGCTTTCCTTTGGTGTAATAAGAGCAAAACTCGAGTCCAGTGCTCCCCTTTGGTGTGGACTCACCGGAATAGTTACGCCAGAACAGTAGGACGACTGTTCATACTGTAGTGTTTTTCTAACCTCCTTGGAGATGTTACATATGTTTACCACTGAGCAGTGCGCACTTCATCGTTGATAGATGGACACGCTGTGTAGTTTTTTCAGGCCAGCAATCCGCCAAAAGCTTTTGCTGAGTACACGCCGAAAATCGACACTTGTCTTTTGCAATGAGTTGTTCCAAAAGACGGATTTGAAGAAAACAAACAATAACAAATTGCCACAAAGATATTCCATGGAGACTGTAAAATAGGTCATTGGTAATCGATTATTTATTCGACCCGAATCACCTTTATAGCTGTTTTTGTTCGATTACATGCCTATTTTTTCCAGGCATTACTATATATATACATATATATATATATATGCAGTACTCCCATTAAGGGGGGCGCACGCTCAGGAGTGACCAAACCCAAGCTCCTGTTGCAAGTGGCATCACTGTGGATGAGCGCTGAACCAACTGGTATGGTGAGAAATTTTTCCCGAATATGTTATCGAATGTTTTCAAGACCGAGGAACAATAAACCAGTCCAGCGTTTTACGAGCCGCTGCCTTGCCAAATGGACCTGGCGCAATTGCAACTAACGACTGAAAACAAGAGAAGAACTTCAAAAAAGATATGGAATAAAACTATGCAGAGCTTTTGGTGCCTGATTTTTCCTCATCAGTTATTGGTTTTCCCAAGAGGCACTGTTAACTGAGCAAACATCGGAAATGGACTGGTCAATGACCGCCTTGTACGAAACTCACTTTGCAGGCTTAGAAAGGAGTAGGCTCAGACACTGAAATCTGCGTTAACGCTCACATGGTCTGAAAAATCGATAGAGGCTAACAACTGATGTCATGCTCACAAAACACCTCGACAGTCCCCCTTGGGGTAGAGGTTATGAGTTTCAGTTAGTACACATTCGCAGGCATTTGTGAAGTTTTTGGACGAACTCAGTCATCTCTACTGTGATTGCTTATTTCCTTAGTGGATCTTGAGTTGCCTGGTTGGTCCGTCTGGAATCCTTGTTGCGATGTGACCGCATTTCCTCTAACCCGGTTCGTGTCTCGAATGCATCTATCTTGGTTGCTTCCTGTTCTCATTCGGTTGCAAGCTTCCGTTTTGCATTTCCCTCTGTTTTCCGTTTTTCCCATCAGTCTATTAATTCGCCTGGTTTTAGCAGACTTTAAGCTGGCTTGTCCACTTGTTTTCATCCAGTTTTACAATTTCACCCGGATCGGATTTGACAATTAGGTAAATCCATTCTTTTGGACGGGTAGTTAAAATTTGTCGATGTAGACATTTTTGGGTTCAAAACGGATCTGAAAAACTAAAACATTCAACGGGCCACACAAATGCAAGGAAATAAGACCAGAACACAGAAATGAATCCAGACTGAAAAGCGAAGCTACGCGAAGGCGACCAGTCACGCATAGCAAGGAAGTTGGATTATTTTCACAAAACTACACAAACTCACCTGCTAATTCCAATGTGCCTCGGTCCGGGGTCAGAATATTTGCAATGTAGCTGCTGATTTCAACGAACAAATCAAAGATCAAGTACTGAAACGCAACGATTTTCGGTTAGATCATTTGTAATTTTGTAATCCTTGACGAATAACCACGACAGAAGTAATCGGATGAACCGTACACGAAAGTCATTCAAATCCAAGCTAACTGGCTGATTCCGACTTGGGAGCAGTTCTCTCAAAAGACGGGCTATATCTTTTGGTGAAAAACGTTTCGAACTGAACTGTTTCACTCTCCTGTTGGAATTCCTATTGCCTCGTAGAGCAGTCTCCTCGAAGCCATGTGACAACTCCCATTGTCGAACTGTCACTTGGCCGTTATTTTACGGCCGTTCGGGTCCTTATCTCGTGCAGCAAGAGTGAGTGGAATTTACAAGAACACAAAAGTTACCTGACGCGATGAACACCCACACGAGGCGACAGAGCAGTTTGTAATACGCTACCTGCTTGAACGTACCTAACAAGTGACACTGCACTATGAAGAAAGTATGTTTTGTTCATTGTGAAAAGAACCAGTGGCAGCAATTGGAAAGTTGCGCCAAAGGCCCAAAAGACACTTCTGAGTTTATGCACCATTCACCACATTGGTTCCAGCAAGACTATGGCCTTCTTGGAAAAATAAAGAAGCATTAAAGCTGCGCTCAGTCTCTGTCCATGTAAAATTATTTGTCTTACTGCTGTGTGCCTGTATTCAGCTTCAATTTACTGACCGGTAAAGGGACTCAGCTTAAAATTATACAGACAAATCTATGACTTAATTTGCTCAAGAGGTGATTGCGGAAGAATTAGATTTTTTGCCAGAGTTTTCTCGCCCACTGCTATGATTGTGTCCTCAGGTTACATGAGGATACAAACGTTCTTTTATTCCCGGAGCTGAACTGTTGGTTTCGTGCTATTGTTCATTAGTGCCCCCCCCCTTTTATTCAGTCAGATTTCGTGTTCCCTTTTGGCTAGCCTGTCCTCGAGGGAAAAAAATGTTTGCTTGAAATAAGAGATTTTCTGCCAATTCACTTGGCAGGCTTTTCGTTTTCCGCGTGTTGATGTGTTAGCGTTTGCAATTTGACCAGTTAATTGTAACAGTTCGGTTTGTGACCAGGATTGTTCCGGTTTATGACAAATGACTTTCTTATAATATTCGAATGAATCGAGAAGCAATTTCTGAGCTCTGTCATGAGTGCAATCACTAATTTTGGGCCTTAAACGCAACCAAACTGCATCGACTTGAACTCCAATCATTTAAGAGGCTAGTGACGTCAGCGTAAGTTCACTCAGTAAATGAAATATCATACTATATGCAGTACAAATGGGACGTACGGGAGCACCCCTTGTTAAAGCATATCGATGAGGAAAAACTGAAAATTACTGAGTTTGGACTGTCTTGATAGAATCCATTAGCAATGTATGTCCTACAACGGCTCAGGTCTTGATAGAATCAATTAGCAATGTATGTCCTACAACGGCTCAGTGGTTAGAGCGCGAATAAGCTGACCGGAAGGTCCGTGGTTCGAACCCGACCTCTGCGTCTTGATTTCCTCTGTATGGGCTTGGGCAACCTGGCGGTATCCCAGCCCTCGTGCTTCCAAAGGATGGCATGGCAGCTAGGTACCGAAAGGGTGTTACAGCTGGAAGGTTTTTTTTACCACAGCACTTATCTCAAACCCAATCAATATGTTGAGGGAAGAAACTGAGGAATGATATCAGCAAGCTAACTCACATTGGTGATATTGTAACAACACTTTGATAACAGACAAGCAATTGATACCTGGAATGCAGGCTCACTCAACCCCGCACTGATGATGTCACCTCGATTGGTCATGACACGTTTGCAATCCAACTGCCAAGCTCGGCGGACGGACCAGCAATCAATGAAATGCAGTGTCATAAGGTGGATTTCTGTTTGACGTTTGTGGCAATTTCAGCTTTTTGGTATAAATTCAGTCCTCTCTGATAGAGTACCTGCTTTCACTAAATATGATAGCTTGCATTTAGTCGCCTCATCTGAGGACCTTTCTAGGGTATAAAAGTGCCTGTCATGAGATTTCACCAGGTTGCAATAAGGGTGCTTCTGTTGATTCTCTACCTTCCACGGTTCAGTGAGTGTCGGCCGCGGGATTAATGACTGTATGAAAATATTGTAAAACAAAGGAGTAAGAACCACGATGAAGGGAACATCCAGACATCTGTGCACAAAAACGGCGCTTATTGGTGCAAACAATACGCACCTAACGCAAGATGTTGTTGCTCTCCCTACGACATGACACCATTTGTCGAAAACGCACGTGCAGCGTTCGACATTGCACTGAGTAGATCTGCATCAAGTTGAATAGCCTCAGCGAACGACTCGACTGGTTAGCTTGGTTCCGTCTGTCAGCCCAGGGAGCCTGTACCCCGGAAAAGCATCAAACTGCAGCAACTATTCACTTTGATTGATATACACCTCGACATTCGAGGTGTATAACTACTAGATATCGACAAAATGTAATGTTAAACGTGACATTCGTGTCACCCGTATCTCCGCACAACTATATACTCAAACTCATGCCAAAACGAATCGACGGAAACTGAGTATATTAGGGCAAGGTTCGTCGCGAATGGTGGCAACCTTGGTTCTATTTCATCAAATACCACAGATGACAAGTTAGAAACACAAGATATTGTTGAAATCAAGGTTGATATAACGGTTTTTTAATTGTCTTATCAAATCCATTGAAGAATTCGTCAAACAAAGAGTCAGCTAGCGCGCAACCACTTGATGGGAAGTAGGATTGAAATTGTATGCCATCTAAATGCAAACATCTCTAACTGCTGATTAGATGCTTGTGACAAAACGGTAAATTCTTCAACCACTAGCGTGTAAATTGCGAGCTCGAAAGTCCCCGTTGACACGTAATATCAACAATGCTAACGATTCCCACCAAGTATGCAGAATCCGCCGAATGATTCTCTGCCTTTCGACATAGTTTAATCTCACCTGCAGGATGAATCCTATAGACAACCTTGCTTAGGAATGAAACTGAGTAGGACCTAGAGAGAAGAATATTGGTAGCTCAGCGAACAAACCGACGACCACTGAGTAGGCGCGCTTGGAACTTTCCATCTTGAGATGCTATAGAATCCGCTCTGATACTGAGTAAATGATTTCAAAGACTTGCGCACTTTTATCAGAGTTTATGGTTAAAAGCGGCCGCATGGTCGTCCTGGTCTTGAAGAATTATCATGTATCGGCTACCGTTACCACGCTATAAATACATTGATTAGCAAGTCTTTAGATCCCATAGGGACAGCCTAAGCCCCACGTATCCTGTTTCAACAACGTCAAGTCAAAACACGCCCTGCCTATAAATCTTCGCACCTCATGGGAGCGTGCATGCGCGCACGAACGCAGATAATGATAACGCAGTTAATAATACGTCAGAAAATTGGTCCTAGTAGTCAGTTGACCAGACTGAGATAATTTGGATCTGTCTGCATCTTGATTAGCAAGATAATTGGTTTTGATGCTGTAGCAATCGATTTTCCGCAACTAAAGGTATATTCCAGTCCTTGGAACTTTGGGGAAAAAATGTCATGGTTTATTGATACTATTTGGCACCTCCTTCGTTTTCACCGAAAACCAACACGGTCTAATCAAACACCATAAGAGTGACTCCCCTCAAATGTGACAGTCAGAATATTAGCCGGAAGGTCGCTGTTCGTAAATCCCTGGAGCTACGTGAGATGTCCAGTATTGATGAATCCCAATAGGGTGAATCAGCTAAAATGCACCTGTTTGCCTTCAAGCATAGATTGACTTCACTTGCAGGCCGAAGTCCCCATTGAATGATTGAATGGTTTTTCAAAAACGGCTTCCTTCGGACTCCGTGGTCAGGCGAGTGACGAGAGCCGATATTCCGTTTCAACAAAAAGACTGGCAGTTGATGATTCTGAGTTGTAACCGGAAGGGTCTCCACGACATCGTCGAGAATTAGGAGTTTTGAGTGAATTTACCATCCGCCAAGAAATGAAGGTTCTGATTGCCTGGTGCACAATATGCTTAGCCAAACTAAGTGTCTTTTCAACACTGATGTAGCTGTGAGCAAAATATCGGCCAATATTGCTCCCAAACAAATCAGATGTGTCCAGTTATGCTATTTATAAGAAACCGTAAATTTATGTATTGAGTTAGTTTAATGGGAAAGCAGCAATGAAGAATTCGATCCACCCCCCCAAAAAAAACTTTCCAGAATTCCATGTATTCTAAAGTCGAAACAAGCCCTCCATTAGATTTAGTCGATCATATTGCATTTGACCTTTTCACCAAAAGCTCAAATACTGTTTCTCCGAAAGCACAGTCGACCATGGTCAATTTGTTTCCGTTACATAAAAAAACTGGACAAATGCGCGCGATTTGGTTACGAATGAAATGCTACGTCCGCTGACTTGAAATGAGAGGAAACCGGCCTACTTGACTTCAAAAATCACGTTGTTGAATTAAGGATAGTCCTCCAAACATCCATAACTTTGTTGAAGACACGAAATTCACTTCTAACGTCTGGCCTACCACTTGTATTTACCCTCTCGGTCTGCCAGTCAACTTAATAAATGGGTCCAATTAAGGGCAATTTTCTCATAGCTTGAATAACAGTCTACCTGAAACATGATGTAGGCCGGTGTAGGCTGGTACGCGCACGAGATGGAGTTCGAATTTGGTCACATATCCGGTTTGATTCCGGGTAATTTAACAGAGGGTTTTCATTTATACACAGGGATACATCTGTATCTAGTGCTTCCCTCAAGAGAGAAACCTGAGTTTTCCCATGGACGCAAAATCAAAGGGAAGATATAGGAGGTTTTGGTTTTTTCAAACGCTGCACTGAACGACGCCAAGTTTGCCGCCAAGTTGGTATTCTTGACTATCACAACCCGGATATGGTTAGCTAAGCTAATCGGAAAATCGGTTCTCTTTTGCTCCGCCAGTCGATAGGATGTAGAGCCGGAAAGGTTTCTGAAAATTAGGTGCACCTCTGGATATAACCGGTTTCATTCTGGAAGCTATAGAACCCTACCATTTCGTCTCTATAAATCTTCCATTCACGCAACCTTCTCAGGTGACTTCCAATTAGCACTGCAGGCGTAGAGTTTCGCGATGTGCGAAGAACCCAAATATCCGGTGAGTGACTTCCACCAAGTGGTCCGAATTCACACTTTGTCGTTGAAACGTAACCATGTGCAAACCAAGTTGGCAATATGAATCCTATCAGTTAGATATTCGCGGGTCATACTGCATGGCAGGGTTACTAGTTTGAAATGTCCCGCAACTTAATGGTGGAATGTTACGTTCAGGTGGGATTTTCAGCTAGGTATGACTATTTTTGTTGTCCCCTATCTGGTTCATTGAGGTGCCAGCTACTTTTATGGGGATTTATTGCAAAGCCCAAGGTCAATTAAAGATGTCTGCAAATGCGGTGTGTCCTATATTGAGGTTAAACCGTATTTTCCGGTTTTATACTTGAAAGCACTGGAGGTACTCGAGATGTGGATGAAAACGTCCCCGGCTAATGACAATGGCTTTGCTCTGATTGTGTTCAAATACCGAGTGCGAATGTCTTAAACATGGACCGCAAGTGTAATTTTGCTTTTTGCGAAAAGGTCTTCCGTTTATAAACTGTGTGAAAATATTTGTCTTCTGGTCGACATTATTGTCGTTGTTACATAAGAAGCTTCACTGTCCGACAAATCAGTGTGGTCACAAAACTGTCGTCCTGTTGACCGAATGTTAACCGTCACATAGAAGGAGGGGAGAATCAACGTTTTGTTCGTTTGTCGCTTCTGTGACGTTGCTCGTACGCGGTCAACTTTTGCTGGCGCGTACTTTGTAATGCACGATGTAAATCAGGAGCTGCATGTTTTCTCATCAAAAGCATAAAACATTTTGGTACTGCTCATATTGTACATACAATTGGAAAGAAATTTTAAAAAAATATTTAATGGACAAAAGATACGGGAAGGTAATTTTCCTCACAGATGATCTCCTTTCTTTTTGAATGGAGCACTCTGAGCCTCGGGGGATGAGAAGGATTGTACTTTGATGCCGCGCAACTCTTGTGTGTTTAGAGTACGTAAACGAAGTCCTGGCTTCAGCAGGGGGATTTGGTAGGCATCAAACGGTACACATTCACTATTCATTTTTCAGTAATGATCAATTAAGAAGGTAGTCATAAAGTTCAATTATTTTGAACACGCAAACAGTGACGTGCCCCAGCTTGAACGGTACCTATCTACGATGCACTTTCTTTGAAGTCTTGTAGACGATTAAGCGAATCAGGCGTTGTGTTTGGCTTTCAACTGAAATGAGACTTAGTCGGTCTGCACAGACTAAGTTTATGCTTGGAGGAATCGACTAGTTTGCATTTGGTCTTGGAGAATGACCCAGTAAACTTCCTGGCCGTTTCAAACGCCTGGTCCGTCTACCATCAGTTTCTGTTCACGTGGCGCATAAGAGACTAAAAAACTTCAAAGGTGGCTTCCAGGTCCAAGATATGACGTTTGCATTAGTACAGCCTGGACACATTTGAATGTTAACATGTGATATAACCATTGTCTAGGTTCCAGAAGGGGCGGTAGAGTAGAGGTGGAACGGTTACATTCCATGTTACATTTCTCAAGTTCACAGAATAAATTCTGGGATGTGCTTCACTGACAAATACTCTACTCAGCAGCTTTGCCAATTGGGTTATATTAGCCACTATAAGGGTTTAGGGACGCTGGGAGGATTTTGCGAATGAGACCAATGTGGATGTGCCAGTTAAAATTACCATTACAATTCCATCAATATGGTTGCTTTTTTCGCTTTTTTTATAATATTGGTGCGCAAATGCAGTTCGTTTCATCGCAAGATGATTGTTCCTCCAGTTTTCCTCTGACCACGGGGATAATTTAAAATATACGAATTGATATTTTACCCTGAAGGTGAAGTCAACTTATGTCGAAACGCCAAGGAGCACAGCGCGACTGTTTTCCACCTATTACGAATCACCGACTGTGCGTATCTCATGACTAGTCAGGGAGATTCGAACACGTGATCAGTGGTTTATTACTTGAAGGCCAAAGTGTCCGGTTGCAAGTGATGATTGACCAGTATTTTGATTGGTGCGCAGTTAAAATCGTTCCTTGTCTCGAGTGTCCAAAGGCTTTTGTGGGGTCTGCCCTGCTGATGATTCCCGATAAGGATGAAACAGCCGTAAAGTGCTTCCGGATTGTCTGATTCAGGTACCTGAGGAAATCTCGATTGGGAACTTATTTCGTCCGATTGAGTTCTTTTTTCCCTGATTGTTTTTGTCGCATGTAATATTCCAGGTCATGCTGGTTCCGAATGTGGTCCTCCAGCAGTAAATAAGACTCCAAGCTATGCTGCTCACAACGGATGGTTTGTCATCCCTAAATGTTCCGTAATCTAGTTTAAATCAAAGAAATTGATTGGCAGTCCATCTGAGTGGAAAAACACGTGACCGGTGCAAGCTAGTTGGTTCCGGGAATCACCTTGCTTAGCCTTTCTTTTCAATTATCGTTGGTTTGTAACCACACCGCTGGCCATGCCATTAGGACTTTTGAACTGCAGGCGATTTTAGGGACCACAACTCTTTAGGTAGCAATAAACGAGATGGCCAGGTCTGGTTATTTCAGGCATTCCATATGTTGTCCAACCTGCTTTCAGTTCGGTTGAGCGGGATTGACCTAATCAAGAGTTGGAGCAAGGCAGTTGAACCCTACTAAACTCTGAAGTGATACAACCGCTGGTTTTTGGTTGCAATTCGATAATTCCGCCTGCACCTTGCATACCCAGTGGCCACACATTTGCAACTGCAAACGGTATATTGTCCGATATGAAGACAGCTTTCGATTTTATACTACCGTTAAGAAGTTCAAGGAGCAACGGGACAAATCTATCATTCACCAGAAATCTCAATTGGCACCTTGCTATAAACATTTCTCAGTTAAATGAGCGCATAGTCCTGAATTCGATTGCAAGAACTATCATCTTTTATTCTTTGAAGAGCATGGTCACAGACATAAAAAGTGAACGCGAGGGATGAATGCGAGTGTTACAAGAGAATATGAGATAAAAGAGAGAAATGTCTCATTCGAAGTCATGCCACCAACATTTCCAGTCAGATAGGATGAATCCCAACGTACGTAAGAATTTTGGTATGGAAACATGCAAGAACTACGTGTAAAATAAACTTATCAGGACTCCTTGAGCGCAGCAGTCGCGTTCACTAAGGTTAGTGGATATAAGACGCTCTGGATTGGATATTGCCTAATGCAGCAGGAAGCCGCGGTGACATTAATTGTACAACTAACCACACTTTTATTTTGTTGGAAACGTAACTATGAAAAGATTGCGGTGCCCAAGTGATTGAATTTTGTCCCCGGAAAAGGACTGACGTCAGAGGAGGCCTACGACATTACTTCGTTCCATGCTACGTCTGATTACCAAGGCGTACTAGATTTTCCTCTCGGGAAAATGAAACGAATTCCCACTGTGGTGAATTCTGGTTGCTTTTCATAGAAACCTGTGCTCCTGAGGCCGGTGAAAATGAACCATCAGAGACGCAAAAGATATTTACTCCAATGAAAGCAATCTTGGCCTTTTATATGCCTTGTTGATGAGTAAAGGGGGTAAAGTTCTGGAAAATCTGCGTTGTTGCCATGACAACCTTACTCAAGAAGTACCTAATATCTTGGCAGCTAATAATCAACAACGAACACACCATCGACCAAGTGGTTTTCATTTTTCATCTAGCTTTTTTTGTAAACCGCAAAATGTACCTGTTCATCGCTAAGTAGCATGTCAGACAGTGAAAACTTCTCACTCCCAACTTATTAATGACAGCGAAGGAAGCTGGTGCAAGCCCAAAGCCCTCCTCATATTTGCGATTTTTGTCCACTGCACACTTCACCTTCAGATGAGCCTCCGGACTTTATCTCCTAATATGCAGTGGTTACCATGTTTTTTCCATTGTGAGAAGCATCTGGTTAAATTACCTTCTTTGGAGCAGAAACACAGGCTTGGACTGGATTGCAGGTACAACCTCATGAATATTTTAAAGTTTTCTCCTGGTTGCATCACAAGAAATCTACATTGTATTGTTTACCAGGTTTTTCCTTTCCAAAAGAACTTATTTATCCAACAGTGACAGGTGTTAGAAATTGGTGTGTTCTAGCTATCCGACATAGCGCCCACTACTGGTTCTTTTCGTAATATCCACGCGCAAATCTATGTGAAATCCCTCGACGTGATCGGTCATTAGCTGTCAAGCGCTCAAGTTATTAAGATAAATAAATAAAAAGATTTCCATGAGAACTGACACTCGATTTCACAGTAGATAATGTACCTCAAAGAGCATTGTGTGGTCGGGTATCCCTGAGATCGATATAATCAAGTGATTAGGGCCGCGGGAGTGTTCGTTGTTTCCAGACTTGTGCAACACGGCAGTTTCTCAGCCCTCATGCTTCCTTCGGGCGCCTTGGCAGATAGACACCGGAAGATAATTACAGCTGAAACATTACTCGTTACTTTTAGGTATATCCTGGTCTTTCTCAGTTGTCGCAATAACCAAAGGCCCTGATTGCTGCATATTTTACGTGCAATCTTTATTGACTGACTTCACAGCAGATAAACTACTTTTGACAAATAAGGTCCGAATTTGGACACCTCACTCTCGCTCTCTCTTTTTTAGTTCTCAAAGTCCAGATATCTTTCACAAGTGGTTTCTTGTCTGCAGTTTGACCTTGTAAATGTATTATTGTCAACCCTCATCGCTAAGTAGCATGTCAGACAGTGAAAACTTCTCACTCCCAACTTATTAATGACAGCGAAGGAAGCTGGTGCAAGCCCAAAGCCCTCCTCATATTTGCGATTTTTGTCCACTGCACACTTCACCTTCAGATGAGCCTCCGGACTTTATCTCCTAATATGCAGTGGTTACCATGTTTTTTCCATTGTGAGAAGCATCTGGTTAAATTACCTTCTTTGGAGCAGAAACACAGGCTTGGACTGGATTGCAGGTACAACCTCATGAATATTTTAAAGTTTTCTCCTGGTTGCATCACAAGAAATCTACATTGTATTGTTTACCAGGTTTTTCCTTTCCAAAAGAACTTATTTATCCAACAGTGACAGGTGTTAGAAATTGGTGTGTTCTAGCTACCCGACATAGCGCCCACTACTGGTTCTTTTCGTAATATCCACGCGCAAATCTATGTGAAATCCCTCGACGTGATCGGTCATTAGCTGTCAAGCGCTCAAGTTATTAAGATAAATAAATAAAAAGATTTCCATGAGAACTGACACTCGATTTCACAGTAGATAATGTACCTCAAAGAGCATTGTGTGGTCGGGTATCCCTGAGATCGATATAATCAAGTGATTAGGGCCGCGGGAGTGTCCGTTGTTTCCAGACTTGTGCAACACGGCAGTTTCTCAGCCCTCATGCTTCCTTCGGGCGCCTTGGCAGATAGACACCGGAAGATAATTACAGCTGAAACATTACTCGTTACTTTTAGGTATATCCTGGTCTTTCTCAGTTGTCGCAATAACCAAAGGCCCTGATTGCTGCATATTTTACGTGCAATCTTTATTGACTGACTTCACAGCAGATAAACTACTTTTGACAAATAAGGTCCGAATTTGGACACCTCACTCTCGCTCTCTCTTTTTTAGTTCTCAAAGTCCAGATATCTTTCACAAGTGGTTTCTTGTCTGCAGTTTGACCTTGTAAATGTATTATTGTCAACCCTATCTTTCTCAACTTCTCAGCGGAATCCCCTTCTTCCGACAAAAACCAACACCGTCCGCTCAGTACAAAGCTGTTCAGATGAAGGAACTAAAACGAATGATACGGGCGGGTAAACCGAGCTACGAACAGATTCACAGCTGGCGAAATTCATTCGAGACACTTTTGAATGACCGCTGTGAGTGTGTCCAAGTATTCAAATATTTTTGGTTATTTAAACCCCACAAGTTAAATGCTTCGATGTGCAGACCAATTCAGTTGACTGTCAAAATTTCCCATGGGCCATAAAAACACCGACGTTCATGTTTAAGTTACTTACGCGTTCGAACGGAATTCGGAGAAACGTTGTAGATGAACTGCTTAGAAAGTTCCCGTCAAACGGTTGTTGCATAATGCCATGCTTTTTCAAAAAACTGCGTCACTTTTATAAATGTAAGGCGTCGAAATCACGTAATAAAAATTATTGAATGCAAACAAGGTGTAGAAGTCTACAGAGTACAATCCAGTCGAAATGACATTTAAAACATATATATATAATTATATATAACACTGGCTTGTCTGAGAGAGAGGGACCAGTCTGAAAGGACACCCCTGACTAACTTCTTGTTTGAAAGTACTCATCACGCTCTAGCCGGACGAATCTGTTGAACCTAGTGTTTATACAAAATCTACGCCTTCGGATACTATGGACGTTTCCGAAACACATAAACGAAAAGTCCTTAAAACCTTAACGCAATACACTCATTTGAAAACAAGTTTGGTTTTGCGAGCGACTCACCTGGAACCCAGCTGAATCTCTCGTTTGTGATGTTTCCAGGCAACTGAATGTGCTGCACCAGGCCGCGTCATGTTCCAGTTGCTACGATATTCTAGATATCGCAATGCATTTACTGGCGTAATGCATTACTCATAGGGTTGTCAAAAAGGGCGAAACCGGTCGTGGGCTGTCGAACAATTTCAGCAACCTTATGAGTAGTGCATTACGCCCTCAAAACATGGTTTTCACGAACATAATTATTCGACACACCAAATTTTACTGAAGAAAATTCAAGAGTTGCTTACAAATATCGATGGCAAAAGAGATAACCTGAAGAATTCGTTATTTGACTGCAAAACATTATAGAAATATTTCTCGGACTACAAAAAAACATTCGAAAGGCAGTTGATCAGCTTCTTGAAGAACTACAAGTGTTAGACCTAAAATGGACGTACACCGCTGTGGTGACCCCGATCCTAAATCTCACTCAAGGCTTACCTCTACCTTCAGTTGAGGGACGGTCACCTATGGCAGAAAATCCTATGTAGTTGCGCAGGGACAAGCAACATAAACGACTCAATTGCTGAAGAAGGGGGCACGTACGAATTGGGTCTGAAACCTCATAAAACAGTTACACAGCTTGATCCCAAACCACCACAACCAACAGCTGACAAACAACATTTGGTCAAAAGTCACCGAGTCAATGTAACCTGAGATTTTATCGCTCAGTTCAGGCATCCTCACTGGTATGTATTCCAGTTTGGTGTCTGCAATCAGGACGGGATAGAAATTGAAAAGGAATTTATCATATCAAGTACGAGAATTCCTCGGACAAATTCTACCCAACGCTGACCCGATTAGCCACCGGTAAATCCACCCTGGCTACCAATATTCCGGTGCATTTCCAAGAAATACACTTTGGTTTTGCTTGAACAGAAAACCTCATCGTCGGTTGAATACGAAGAACACTGTCTCTGTGACTAAGGCGGGCTCGGTATTGGGGCATCGTGTAGTCCGATGCACTTCAGAGCCTATAGGCCAGTAGATTGAGGAAGCGACCTCGGGGTATATGGTAACAAATCATTTCATAAAAAGCTGATTTGGATATCCACTAGGCGACCGGGAAGAAAACCAGGAACAACAGACGACCTTGGCAGAAAATTGCACACCACGCTGGGTTTTGCACCTGCGCTCCTCTGTATACTGCTCAAGAATTGCTCTCCTAGCGTACTCTGTTTTTTCTAAAGCAAATTAGAAGACCGGTAACGTCTTACAATAATTTCACGTTTACTAGCAGCCAACAGAAGTTTGAATGTTCATAAACATCCCTGACAGCTTGGCTTATATGGGCCCTCCATTCCTCAGCTACCTGGATTTAACGAAACCGATTAGCCTTATAGTAGCTGTTAATTAAATCTATATGGATTGAGTAAATGGTAAGGGTCCAGTGTTTCACGATCGTGTCCATGATGGAACTGTCTGTTGAGTCGCGTCAGCGGGTTCCAATGATTTTTGCAAACACCCGAATGTTGCCGTTTACACACACACACAGAGAGAGAGAGAGAGCTGTGTTGCCAGGTACAGCTCCAAACGGATTTGTCCAAATTGGAAGTTACAAAATTCGCCTTGCTGTCCACCACCAATAACGTCCATATAATTTGCAATTTGTTTTTGTCAAACAACGAAAGTAAATAAATGACATTGCTAAGTAATTTATTGTGTTGTTTTCGCTTCTTTTCCGCTCCAGTTGGATTGGCCTTGTTTAAGGACTTCCTGAGCACAGAATTCAGCGATGAAAACATTGAATTTTGGATTGCCTGTCAGGAATACAAGAAAATAACAAACCCAAAGAAGTTGGCAGTTCGGGCGCAACAAATTTTCGATCAGTTTGTTGCTGTGCAAGCAGTCCGAGAGGTAGGAGTGGATGGAAATTGATATATTGTTGTTTTTTTTGGTAAATTTTAGCAAAAATGGTCCTGAAATGTAACAGTGATTGTTTGAGGTGATGACAACACCAACTAAAATGTCACTTTGACATTTGTCTACCTAGCAAAAGGCCATTTCGCTTCCGATAGGGACAAGTAAACTATCTGTTGACTAGCAGTTACATATATTGTCCACTTTGATATGTGCTCTTTTTCAGCAAGCTATTGATGTTTCCTTTGTTCGTACACTGCAACCACGTTTGACTTGAACACCCCCTAATCCCCCGCGCTTTTCCGTCTTCTCTGTTCCGACCCTAGAAGATGCTCATAGGTCAGGAACAAATCCATAGGCGGAATCATATATTTCCAGATTCCTCCGGTTGTTTGGGACCACAGAAATTCTGGAACGGATGCTTTTGATAAAGTATGAGGTGGTCATTGAATTAATAAACATAAGTCAGAACACGAGACTTGGATGGTGATAATCCAAAATGTTGTTCTCGAACGGGAATGACGTATGATCCAGCTAGGACGTGCGCATTTGTGTTGAGTTTCTGTGACTATCTATATATTGTTGACCACTAGCGCGTGTCTGTTGATGTACGCCTTATGTTAAGCCGCACCCGACAGGCTGTGTCAAAATGTTTCCTCGTGATGAGCCAAGGATACGTGCTTACCAAGTGAAACGCGACCACGGCCGTCACTTAATTTTGCGAAGGAGGACAAACGCTCATCAATTCGCTAAGGTCGAATAACAATGTCGAAAGAACAAACAGGATCAAACAGACCACAATGTCTGAGAACAGAGGACTCATCTGTTACATTAGAACAGTGAAAATGTGGCGTGCGAGGTGAAACAAGCAAGCTGCTCGGATATCACCGGGTTTTAAATTGCACACATCATGTATGAACGCTCGTCTACATTAAACAGGTTCCTTGCGATTTGCTCTCGAAATCGCAGACCTAGTAAGCAGCTGTCTTTATTGCAAGGTGTCCGAATACGACACAATCGAATCTTCAGGTCTATTTACGTGCTTCTTGACCGCCAGTCTTAGAAACAAAAAGAACAGATACATGGTTTTTTCCTAACTGAGTCGTTCGAATAGAGACTCCGTGGAAATATTTGCTATAGACAGATAGAGTCCGTGCCAACCTCACTTTATCGTTTCGCTTAAGCCAAACTCGCCAAAGCGGACACAGTGCGATAAATTTCACCCAGTTAATGCGCTCTAACATCACCGTTTGAAAATTGTCATTGGTTTATCGCAGATCATCTCCAGTCGTTCGTCGTCAGAGTAGTGACGCTTAAGAGAATTTCACGTGCACGGCAATAAATTGTTGTCGCTCTTCGGTATTTTCCCCATCGGCCGCTGATTAGTGTTCACCATCAGTAGCCCGACGAAAGTGTGAGAGAATAGGGCTTACGAGAACGCAACAAGTTTTTGCATAATTACACTTCGTCATGTCAACCAAAAGAGGGAAAAATCGATGTTGATTGCGATGTTTCCCCCATCCGCATAGGACGTTCTCATTAATGCAGATTAGTTTTCATTGAACACGCGCTATTGATCAACAATGGATCGAAGCAACCGGATAAAACACGTCCAGATACGTATACCCACCTGTTCACTGTTCCTTGTTCTAGAGTTGGAAAAAAACTTGGATTGCGTCCTCAGTAAATAATAATCTCGAATTCAGTTTATCGTTTGAGTTCCGCAAATAATTATGAACATCTAAAAAAAACTTTTAATTCTCTGATTTGGGAAGTGCGTGCAGACTACGCCAGGTTCAGAAAAGTCTGGTATTGGTTTGCCATGCTCAGGAAGCATTAGATAGATGAAAACGTTTTGATAAATAAAACTAACTAACCATTCCATAGTTGTTGGTCTGCACCCTTGGTGAACAGTAAACTGCAACGCACGATCAAAGGACGCAACCAGACGACTTCAATACAAGACAGTCCACAATAATCAGGGCACATAGAAATAAACCGCATACCGCTAAAATGTGCAATAGAGAATATACAACATCCTAAGAAACCGGAAGCTACTCCCAAGATTGTGAGTAGTATACTCATAACTTGGTTCGGCCACGGAGACCTTGTACCAAGTTGCGCCTGAAATACACCAGTTTAAGATAATTGCACCATTAGCCACTTCGCACCTACGAGTTTGTGTAAAGACGTCCGAAGCAGGACTATCTCGCACTTGTTGGGATTTCAGTTTCTCCAATGGAGGGTTTCAGTTATTGATTGTGTTTAGACACGTTGGATGAACAAAATACCACATGAGCCACACTCCTTGGCTAGACTGAATTTTCGTTGCGCACTCACACGCGTGACAACGTTTTACTTAAAGAGAACCCCTTAGAAAGAAGGGGACTGGCAAATTGTTTTCCATTGCTTTGAGTATCCTAACCATGGCGCTTGCTCTGAAGGTTAGGTGTATTGAGTAAAAAAAATGATTGGAGAGGGAATATTCATTTATTTATTGGGGGCGAATAGACTGAGATTCCCATCAAACACTCCGTATGCTAGTTCTCCTCAAATTATGCTAGAATTTTCCGCGTTTTAGAACAGAAGATTAAGAAAAAATTGCTTTCACTCTCCTCAACTGCGTAGCCCACCCGGGCCATCACGTGTCCGGAGACAAATGGCGAGAATTGGACATCAAGTGGGAAATCTTCCTGATCAAAATACCCCTGCTGTAACTGATTTACGGCTTTTTTCAAAATTCATGATAATTCTGTGACCCTCAGAGGAAGGATCAGGCGGCATAAATCAACCGTCTAGTGGTATAGGTTGAAGTGAGATCCGAATGAGAGAAGGCCATAAAATTTTATTTATTAGTTTGAACTCGTTGCCTTTTGTCTAGTTATCGTTGTCTATTTATCTATTTTGTCTATTTATTTGTCTATCTATTTGTCTATCAATTTGTCTATCTATCTATCTGTCTATCTATCCATCTATCTACTATCTACCTATCTATCTATCTATCTACCTATCTATCTATCTATCTACCTATCTATCTATCTATCTACCTATCTATCTATCTATCTACCTATCTATCTATCTATCTACCTATCTATCTATCTATCTACCTATCTATCTATCTATCTACCTATCTATCTATCTATCTACCTATCTATCTATCTATCTACCTATCTATCTATCTATCTACCTATCTATCTATCTATCTATCCGTCTATTTATCTATCTATTTTGTCCATTTATCGTTTTATCGTGGATTTTAGCAATTTCCAAAGGCAGCTCATTCAAATATTTGTAGTCCTCCGAAATGATGTCTCACTTAGAGCACATCTGCTTGGGCAGTTGAAGAATGTTTCACAAGTGCTACGGGCCTCTCTCTCACGCCAGAGGAGCCAGTCTAGAGCACTCAAAAACGAGCACCTTTAAATCCTACTTGGTGGCGAACTCCTCTCTTTTAGAGTTAAAAAAGTACTTTTTTTCTGGAAAGATAGATTTTTCGAAACAAAACTATTTATCTAAAATTTGGTAAGTCGCCTTCATACTATGCTTACCAGTGGGCAGTTTTGGAACCGGCGCCACACGCATCCCTGACGTTCACACATATTACTTAGCTAAAATCTAGTAAGTTGCTCACATACTATACTTACCAGTGGACAGTTTTGGAACTGGCGCCACACGCATCCCTGACGTTCACACAGTTTGCATTCGGAAGTAGTGCATCGAATCTCTTCTCCGAAGGCGATGGGCAGCGATTTGGAAATCGAGAGAACCTTGTCTGGGAAGGCATGATCGCAGAGTTTTGCAAAAGCTTTTTCTTCGAACACTGAAATAGTGTTCTTCTGTCGGCCATCACTGTAGAACGGTATGTCCAGTGGGCGTTTAGATCCTAAATAGCTGAGCATCATTCTTCGGACGGCAGTCCTTTGTACATTATCTCTACGTTATACTTTCCATGTGAATTCTAGACGCGGAGGGTGGTAGTTGAAAGTCCACTGCACAGGCATGTTAGCCTATCACTTCTTGGCACAAATCGACATGTGTTGTTCCGAAGGCATCTACCACCATCAGTGTAAGATCACAGTGTAATGGTCTCAGTGCCTTCTCATTTAGATAGACGGTACCGATTTCAACCACCTTACCAGTATACTTACAAGTAGACACTATATATTGTAAAATTTCCATGGGGTGCTTGTTTGTTTTCATTTACAGAAATGTCTCTAAATACGTGGAAGGATAGGTTGCTCTGAGTAATGGGCCTTATGTTTTCCATATCAAAACGGGCCAGTCCTCTTCAGTGAGGTCTCACACTCTACTGTAGAGAAAAGCGGAATAATCCATACCGTTTAAACGTTCTGTTCGTTTTGCAATCGTCTAGCTTCCTGTTTCGACGAAAAATGCATTAGGTTCCGTCTTAACAGCGAACTAAATGTTCCGACTGTTAAAAGACGTAGCTATCGAACACAAAGACGGTTCCATAGAAAAAACACCAGAGTGTAGCTGCAGTGTTGGGAGACGCTCAAGATAATCGATGCCTGATTCCATCGGTAAAATTGCGAACACAACAATATTTAGCTAGATTAATGATGGCTTCCCGTGCGCGCCGATACTGAGGGTAGGTTGCGGTTGTCCTATTGAGTTTACGTGTGCAAAAGGTGGCCCCGAATTAGGGGCTGCTCGTCGACCAATCAGAGCAGGGTGCGATAAAGTCACTAGGAGCCCTAGTCTGCTCTCCAGGTGATGTTATTGATTCGGGAGTACGACGGACTTCTCCTATGAAGATGTTCGTGTTGGGATAATTCACTTTCCACCAGACTATCTCGTAAAAACCTTCCAGAGCCATATGTTGATGAGTGAAACTGACTCAAACTTCTACGTGGAAAGCCATCACTCGAGGAGCTAGTCAATTCTTTACCAGATAATGTGGATCCCCTGATTAGAAGCTTATTCGGGCTGTATCCCGTCTAAGTGCTCGCAATTCACGCTGATGATCGGCGGCTTGATACCGAACGGGCAAGAGTTCAGACACCAACAAGAAGATAGTCTGCTTAAAATTACTGTGACATGTGCACTGCTGGTCATTCACAATAAGAATGGAACAGGTGTACGTTAATCCCCGTCCTTTTAGCTGAGATTCGCAATGGACTCTGAAACATCAGGTTCTTACAACATCTCGTTTGTTCATTATGTTTTGGATGCACTTAGCCGTGGATATTTAGCTATACAGGTCGTCAGCAGGACCCGTACAAGTCCCAGGCTCTCCGGAGGGGCACTGTACAAGATCCGTGGCGGAGAAATCGGGGTGTCTTAGTTTAGTTCGATTGCTTTATCTCCGAATTGCGATCTCCTCAAGACACAAGACAAATTGTCACTCGTCACCCACACCCCACTTGTGACCAAAGGCGAATCTACATTCTTGCCAAAATGAACCATTTTTTAGCCATCCGTAGTTTTGGACACTAGTTGTCAGAGCAGTTGATTTAAATCTAAGGTAGTTGGTCGTGGGTTGTTAATCTAGTAGGCGTAGCGCAGTGATTGGGACTCTTTCGGTAAATGGGTCAGGATTCACAGGTCACCTTATACTCAACACCATCCAAGCCAACTTGCAAACGGTATGGATAAAGATTCCGGTGGTTTACACTTGCTTGAGCGTTTTAGCAAAGTATTTGATAATCTAAACGAAGTGAAAGCCTACGTCTGATATTTTGAGGCTTTCGAGGAGGGCCCGATAATTGCGGACGTACATGATGTTGCGGACTTCACACGCGTTATTAACAAAACGGAAGTGGTTGGATCCCGGAAACCAGTTCAGAACGAGTCTAATTATAGAGAAACGCGCAAAAAGGTTCTTCTAGCTGTCATCGAAACCACTAATGCGGAGGGTGCACTACCACTCTGAACATATTTTGCGCCACGCATGGGGATCGATTACGTGATGCCATCAGGAATATGCCGTACTATCATATTTAATAAACCTCCCTATAGGTCTGTTTTTTTATAAAAGAAACTACTCACAAGTTTGCTGAAAACTCTTCGACAGCCAACGACCGGTTTTGCCCTTCTTGGGGCTCATCAGGTAGGCGCAGTCCCCGAGTTTCCGTCAACCTTATGTTCTACTTGAACCCAAATTGGATTGATTTCGATAAATACACTCATTTGCAAATCAATTTGGTTTTCATTGGAGACTCAAGTGAATCTCTCGTTTATGATGTCCTTTAACTGAATGTGAGGCACAAAGGCCACCTTATGTTTCAGTCGATTTATTTCAGTTTGTTTCGAAATTTCCGTAGTCGAAATTATTTAAAAAACCCCGGAAGCTGATTATCGTTAGCTAGGAATAAGACTGCGCACTGGTCACGTGACGGCCAGTTCTTCCATCTGCTTCTTGACACTTTAGGCTTGATGACGTAAGTTCTCAGCGGAATTCCTTTATTAAAAAAAACACAAGTTTTCATAGGGACGCTACTTCATGCTCAATGCTTCCGGTTCACAAAATGTTTTCACTGGATTGCCTGATCTGTATTTTTTGCGTTTTTTTTGGTACAACAATACTGCAGACACGTTGTTTCGGAATAGTACAAGCGGGGGCGTACACGTGTCCACATCTATGTTCACACTGCTTTGTTCATGACATGTGGGTTTGCTTATATAACATTGGTCTGACTGGCCCCCGTAACGAAGATCGCGTTGTAGCAGTTGCGGCACTGTAGTGGAATTTCGCGCTTTGCATCTTTGAGAATAGACCAAAATGTATTATTTATCGGCCAGAATGTGAAGTAAAAACAGATCAAACTATGGTGACACTAAACCAATAGAATTAGCTAACATCAATATATGTCGGTGACCGTATTTGTAATCTATGAACAGTCCATTAGGCTGATACCACCAGTTCTTGGATTTCATCCTGATGGAGTTCTTAGGTTCTACGCTGTACTTCCTACGTCATGACGCGTCAGAAAAAAATGGATAGCTAACAAAAGAATTCTTTGATTAGCTCAACTTATCATGTGGATATCCAGCACGGCGTTGGAAACCTATCTCTCCGGCCCCAATTTGCTTTATATCATTGATGAATGTTCAAGTACCTGCAACTTTCAAGTTGACTTCGGTTTTGATACTGATTTTAGCAACGTTTATATATACTTTAAGGTAGATTTCTTTAAACGTTTATATGCAGCCTCGAATGTGCGTAAGAACATTATTTTGCTTGTCAGTGGGAAGACCTCATGGCCCTCCCTTAATCCAAACAATACTACAACCACAACAAACCTTAGGCTGTACGCCACACTGCCACACGAACCAAAACATCACACCCGACTCACGTAGTCCAAATCGATGTTGCTCGTAGGGCACTGGGAATAATTGGCCAGAAGCACCGGGCCCCATACCGACTCATCGGCACGACAATAATACTAGATTTCCGGTGTTATTTTAATCCGACTGATTCTATCACCAGAAAACTATCCTTTTTCGGGACTCTCTTAGGGGAGGGGGAGAGGGGCAAGCTCGTCTGCTTTACGATTATCCCGAATTTATCCCCATGTTTTATTGACAAACATGCCTCCTGGAGCTGAACTTGCATTATATACATATCTGAAGGCCATGGTTGGAGTCACAAACATCCGAGTATGCAGGTGTTGTAAAAGGATTAGTTTGTGGGAACGTGAACGAATTGGGTATTACTGAAGGACAAAACGAACAGCAGGGCCGAAGTCTCTATCGTGTTCCGAATGTCTTGTCTCCCCAGTTTCTTACTTTATGGGCCCGCACTGGGGCAACAGCACTGTCGCTCAGTTGAGATGCTCCAAACCTGCCCTCTCCACTCATCTCAAATGGCCAATGATAGGCACCAGCCTTTTGGCAGTTGATGATGCGGGGTCGTAGGGCCTCAAGGTGGCGAACAGCGCTTAACAGCGTTTTACAAATCAATGCGCGGATTCCAATTGTACGCGTAGTACCTCTCCTCAAAAACCGGTATCACCAGACAGTGGTGAAAAATGTTTATTGCATTTGAATAACCTTTATAATATACTTTGAAATGGAAGAAGTTAAAAGAACACTCAGACAATTCCTGTTTTCTTTTACACGTTCCAATTTGATTCGGCTTTCAACATCCACCCAAAGTCGGGTAAAATACTCACGCATTCGTCTGGAGGTCACTGCACTTGTCGTGTTTGGACGGTAGTGTTTCAGACGTCTTTCAGACAGGAAATAATGTCACTCAAAATAATGCCAAAAAGCGTCAACCAAGTTATTTTTTTCGAAGTTGGCTGGTAAGTCTACCGCAGCTTTTGGACTGCGTAACCGGCATACCAAGACAAGCGGCTACTTGATAAGACTGTCTCACGTGGTACACAACTAGAAGAACGTTTCAATGCACACGTGTTTGGTGTTTTGTAGTGCATCAAACACAAAAATGGCTCAGTTATACTACTAGTTGCCTGGGTTAAAATAGAAATTACGCTGACTTGTGCACACCTTTGCGTTGATTCCACTGAGGTATGCGTACAAGACGGAAATAACGCAACATGGGACCACAGAATAGAAAGAGGGTGAACCAAAAGAGTGAATGTTCCTTGGAAAATGCACTTTTAAATTTAAGTTTCATTTAAAAAATAGAGTTTTACTTACCGTCATTCGACCGACACAGATTAGATTCTTGAATGTCTCCACTCTGGACGATGTGCTATCTGGATGCTGTCCGCGTGCCGACAGACGGAAGTTCCCTTGCTCACTGCTGAAATAATCTTATAACTAGGAGCGAAAAATGATTTGCTCACGCGGATGATTACCGAGTGACAAAACAGGGCAAATCTACCGGCTATAAGTGGCGGTTTGACCATGAACGTCCACGTCTATTTCATTTCCGACAGATTAAGTGTCTCCAAGTATATTTTTCGCAGTGATATATACGTTCCACTCTTTTACAGATGAGAGAAAGCAGAAAAATCATTGTCCTCAAGTATGCACATCACAGAGTAGCAGATTATGTTCCATGAACAAGCGACCGTTGTTTTGCTTGATTAACTTGTTCGCCTATGTCAGAAATCTGAATGCTAACTTGAATATTTCACAGTGTTCTAAAGGTTCTATTTACCAAAGCAGCTGTATGCGATCCTCGATACAGACCACCCTTCTGTAGGGCCGCTACTTGCTGGTTCTTTGAAACGTTTTCAAACCGCAACAGCCCTCAGGGAGAAGACTACCTTAAGGGAGTTATTGGATTTTTCGGAGTGAAACACATGTTTCAGCCTTAATTCAAACAGGTTAACCGTAAAGCAGATGAGGTTGAATATACGTAATGTACTACTTACAAGGTTGCTGAAAATTCTTCGACAGCCCATGACTGGTTTCGCCCTTCTTGGGGCTCATCAGGTAGGCGCAGTCCCTGAGTTTCCATCAACCTTATGTTCCACTCGAATGTTCTCGAAGATCGTAGCAACTGGAACATGAGGTGGCCTGGTGCAGCACATTTAGTTGCCTGGAACACATCAAAAACGGAACCCAGCTGAATCTCTCGCAAAACCAAATTGATTTGCAAATTAGTGTATTTCTCGAATCCAGATGAGGCTGACTTGGCCGGCTATCTACCCTGTAGACAGTCTGCCGGTCGGTAAATCCAGGAAAGAGATCACAATGGAACGATATAACGTGAAATTTGTTTTTTTTCAACGCAGAACTCCAAACGAACAAACAAAGAGGTAAATGTGATTATCCAAATATTTTAATTTGCAGAATAAATTGGCTTCGACGGGAAACTTGGCTGAACTTGAAGAGGATTGTCACAAATGAGATAGTGAACTGGATGAAGTTGGGTCTCTCTCGTCGAAACCAACTTCGTCCAGTTTGAGTCCAAATAGAACATAATGTTGACTGAAACTCAGGAGCTGCATCTACCTGATGAGCTCCAAGAAGGGCGAAAGCGGTTTTGGGGGCTGTGGAAGCTTTTTCATCACCTTTGTGTGTAGCATGTTACGTCCAGGCAATGCACCGCGACACCTCGAATGTCATGTCAGCTGAAATATCAAGCGGTGCAGCACCTTCAGTTGAACAAGGTCATCGTAAACGGGTATCATACTGTGTCTACAAAACGTGAATGACTTTTAGGTCAACTGTATCCGGAATGTGATATTATGTTAGACCATCTACTGACAAATCTGTTATACCACACACCATCCGGCAAAACTTTGATCAATTTCGAATTGGAAAAATTTAGTTATCTTTAAAAAAAACGTTTTTATTCTGGCTACCCGTGTATTTGATACGAATTCCGACCATCCATGCTGCACTAACATTTTTTCTGCCATCTTTCCCACAGGTCAATTTGGACTCCAAAACGCGTTTGGAAACCGAAGCGGAAATAGCCAATCCAACCATTCACACCCTCGACAATGCTCAAAAACGAATACAAGCCCTGATGGAAAAAGATTCCTATCGCCGATTCTTACGATCCGAAGTGTATCTGACTCTCTACTCTGAGGCCCGAGAAGTAGCAAAAGCTGTGGCTGCGTCTGCTCTTGCCGCATCCCTCCAAGAGGCCAGTGAAGAATTGGAGGGAGCAGTACTCAACCTGATCACGTCCAGTTCGTCAAGCTCGCATTTTTCATTCCTCTCCAATCTGGGTTCAAACTTTAACGCATCCACAGGAACTGGTCTTCATTTACCCGGGGTTGCCGCGGCTGCGGCCAGCGCAGAGGCCGGGATGAACAGCGTTCAGGACCTGCAACTGTTAGGCCTGTCCACTTCCCGCCACATGCGTAACAGTAGGAAATCATCTGCAACAGACACTTCTGCAAAACGATTCCCCAAAACTGAGTCGGACTCACACAGTGGCCAATCCAATGCATCCACAAGTGACCAGGCCAGATAGCACACAATCAGAGATAGTTCCACTGAGACAATGCTGTCATCCCGTCTAAACCAGACACATGTTCAAAACCAATTCAGATTTATTGAATTTCAGGAGTATCCTTTATGATGCGTGAGAAAACGATTGTCGATATTAACAATAAAACCTTTTTATATCCTTTGAATTATCTTTTACCATGGAAAAAAAGTATGCATTACGCGCAACAAATCTATGACAAACGTGTTTGGTTCCTAATGGACTACTCATAAGGTTGCTGAAAACTCTTCGACAGCCCACGACCGGTTTCGCCCTTCTTGGGGCTCATCAGGTAGGCGCAGTCCCCGAGTTTCCGTCAACCTTATGTTCTACTTGAACCCAAATTGGACTGTTTTTCGAGAAATACACTCATCTGCAAATCAATTTGGTTTTTGCGAGAGACTCACCTGGAACCCAGCTGAATCTCTCGTTTGTGATGATTTCAGGCAACTGTTTTTCATGGCAAATGGCTTTTCTGATGGATATATCCGTAGCCCTATTGAAATGAATCTTGAGTCGCATTGGGAGAACAATCGCTTGATCTTGACACCAAGAAATTCACGTGACCGAAATTTGCGCGTCATGTGACAATCGTTGAGAAAGTTTTCGTGTGGTCCAGGTTCGTGTACCAGGGGAGAATTAAAGAACGCCGTGCGGAAACATTTCAGATGGCAAAGGTGAGGTCGGTATTGTAGAAGCGAAGTGGTCAGAAGAATTGTACTTTATTCTGTAGACCGCTCGTCAGAATTGGACGGTGCTGACCAACATACAGCAGTATATTCTACAAACCGTTTTCCTGCATACTATTATGTTTAATTTCCGTAATCAGCTTGACACCCTCCCAGTTCCGCGACATTCCCAACCGAACGAAAGAGACAAACCGGGCAATTAGTTTCTGAAGTACCCCCAGCGAAGGGTAATAAACTAGTATTCTAATGAATACTTTCATGAAAGAACGAAATTCTTCGATTTAACTTTCCGCCAGCTAAGCTCAGTCCATCGGTCGCTCAGTTCATCGGTCATCACGTTATCTGCTTTCTTCAGTCAAGAATGTAAAAAGCTATCGTACACGGAAAACTCAGAGGTGGGGGTTTTCAACAGACTGTAAGTTTGGATCTTTTCCGGATAAGCCCCGCCAAAAAATTAACCCCCGCCATCCAAAAAATATTAGAAAAAAGAGGAGATAAAATTTGTACTTTTAGTTTGTATTGAAGAGGATGAAATTGGGACATGTCATCAATAATTTGCATGAAAAGGTCCGTTTTTCGATACCTTTGCCTCCAAACGAACTCACACAAGTAGCTGTCCACTAAAGATCGGTGTGTACCGCAGTGGCGTTTATTCTGTAACTTGTAGATGTGCCAAAGAGATTCGATGGTTTGTGTGTGAGCTCCTCGTTGGATTCACAAAGTTTTCGGTATGATTAACCGTTTCATGAGTATAATTCATGTCAATCATCGTTTCAATTCCTTGGTATGATGCCCACATATTGGAGATGATGACTGAGCCGGGAGCGAATCAGGCCTGAATTGTGTCCATCAAAGTGGCCGCAGTTCGATCTGGCACTGCATACATGAATACCTCTTTAGTTTCCCAGCACATCCCTCCGAAAATCCACTACTGGGGAAGGACTCACCCTGCGTGGTTTTTACGACGAGATATTAGCGTTTCCTCGATCTCGACGTGTAGACCTGGGCCGCCGATAGCTGTTGGAGTCTGCAAAAGCCGCCAAATTTTTGGACCAGCAATAAATGAATAGAATTACTGTCCTAAACTCCATCCTAGACCGCTCCAGCCAAGTTCCCTTTCGAAGACCGATTTCTTGCCAACGCTGTCGGGCATTACACCTCCACCTGTCAGAAACAGTTGAAAGTGTCATTTGGTGGTCATTGTTGCATAAACGTTGCTGATGGATCACTCAGTGGCTTTGCAAAAAACGTATTGTCCTCTCCTTGTCGTGAACAAGAGTTGAAAGCGTCAGAAAGTCCATTTAAGGTCTCACGTCCGAACGGAGAAAATTTTTTGCACAAAATGAGCCTAGATGCGGACAAGGAATTGTTTTCATGAAAAATAGGTCAAGGTTGTGTGCATACATTAAAACTGGAGCTGGGAAAAAGTGGTGGGGCTTAACTTTTTGCACATGCACTTTTTGCATTAGTGGTGGAGCTTAACTGGAAAAGATCCGTAAGTTTAATTGTAGGATAGGCACAAGTTTCCCATCTGTAGGTTCTGCGAACAAAATGTCCCATATGGAGCACTACAGCTTCTTGGATGTCATAACAAGGTTAACAACGAACTAGGCCGGTCACATATTTGGACTGTTTCAACTGTACTAAAAAGGCAGTTTTCTGCTTCCAGAAAACATTCGACTGGTTTTCAAGCCTGTTCTGTAAGTGATCATGCTTTCTCACCACACTTTCGTTCTTTTAACCGTAAATTGCTCAATTATATCATAGGAATGATACATTTTTCCACAGGAGAAGCTCGGAGGGGGGGGGGGTAGAGGAAAACTTGAGGCTTAGTGGATTAGATTTTTTGATGTTCTGATGACGCCTTTTCGGTTAAGTTTTGCGCGTGAGCGTGAGTGATGCTGTAGTTGAGCACAGTTGGAAAAACAGCCATGTAATTTTCCACAAATTTTGGTGTTCTGAATAAGTATGAAGAGGTATTTTACACGTCTCTTTCACCATTAGTAAGTATGTGTGAACACATAAGACGGTCCGGCAAATCAGCATTTTGATTGTCGGTGGTCGTCGATGTTTGTGGGCATCTCGCTCACGTTACTCTCGTTTGAAAACTCGTCCTCTTGTCCTCAAATAGTCATTCTGGAGGGGCCACGCCAGCAGTGCACATCCAATGACCATGCGAGGATGTGATCTCCGGAATCTGACATGTGAAGCCAACGTGTTACCACTGCTGCACAAGCGTACACTGGACGCACCTGAACTTTCGCGTCCGAGCAATCGAACTAGTTCACACGTGAGCGATGCGACTCGGGTGATGACTCAGTAATTGGCTTGATTGTCGTCAATTTGCCGAGATGTAGGTAGCTCGGGTGTGTTCACTGGTGGTGTCTCCTAGACTGGGGATGAAACGTTTGCAAGCCATTTGCCAAGCTCGTCGAACAGATCAACTGCCATCTGATCAACCACCAGTGGCCTGATTGTTTTGATCTACTGGCCCCGGCTGTCAGGACTTCCTAGACAGTTAGCGCTTCGGAATCCACATGGATTCTCTGTAAGCGAACATATCAGCTGCCATGAAATTCCGAGGCACGACTCATCAGATCGGGGAAGATGGACTCCTTGGGTGGCTGCAAACCAGTGAACACTTACTGCTGGCCAGATGTGTTTCATATTACCATGCATCTGACAGCAGTCATTCCTCCGGGGGAAATCATTGACTTGCTTCAAAATGCTTCAAGGGGCGGGAATGTTCATTCTATCGTTATATCAAAGAGTGCCGGTCTTAAACGATTTCGCAGCATGTTGTCAACCAGAAAATATGCACTACACATTATCCAGAGTATAATTCAACATGCTGTCTTCCTCCAAATGTGGCAACAGAGGGCTCCAAATAAATGACAGTTAGGAGAGCCACACGACAAAAGCAAACATATGTACACGTCAATGGTATATTTAGCTGAGTGAGTGCAACCAACACAGGCTAGTATACCGTTACAAAGCAGGCTTCGCCATCACGCCAAACACGTGGAATCTGTAGATTTCCGGGTTTGCATAGACTAGATGAATCCTAAATTTAGCAAAACTGACAGTTCCGTTTAAACATTTAGTGCATTTCCAATAAACTCTTTACACGCTAAGGTTTGTTGAGGATATCTCTTGATGATTCTACATCTACATAATGAAGAATCAAAAAGGAACAGAATGGTGAGCTGTGTTCAGGTGATAATTTGTGGTTATCGATCGATGGCCAGTTCAAGCCTGCCATGCGAATCGATCGTGTTTGTGCTGAATCCAACAGTCTGATTGCTCCAGCAGTCCATTACATGCTCTTGCTTTCTTGGAGGATGTTAGTCTAGTATCCAGGCAAGTAATGCACTAGACGTCTTTTTTACCCTCTTTCAATTCTATGGGGTGGTTCTCCATCACGCGATGATTGTGAGCAGCCCACGAATAGAAAATGCTAGATTTACCAACGGATTGCCAACTAGTTTTATGGGTTCATTATTAAAACTGGTGAACTGTAGAGAGTTTCTGAAAGCCAAAGCACTAAAGCTTCATGCGAGCAGTTCGGTGGGCAGGCCGATGAGTTTAGAGATTCCATATTCTCTGAAAAGCAGCCGCTTGTTTAGTACCAACCTGGCAACCATCAGCCTGTTTTTAATTTGTTGAAATCCTGATTGTTTTGATCTACTGGCCCCGGCTGTCAGGACTTCCTAGACAGTTAGCGCTTCGGAATCCACATGGATTCTCTGTAAGCGAACATATCAGCTGCCATGAAATTCCGAGGCACGACTCATCAGATCGGGGAAGATGGACTCCTTGGGTGGCTGCAAACCAGTGAACACTTACTGCTGGCCAGATGTGTTTCATATTACCATGCATCTGACAGCAGTCATTCCTCCGGGGGAAATCATTGACTTGCTTCAAAATGCTTCAAGGGGCGGGAATGTTCATTCTATCGTTATATCAAAGAGTGCCGGTCTTAAACGATTTCGCAGCATGTTGTCAACCAGAAAATATGCACTACACATTATCCAGAGTATAATTCAACATGCTGTCTTCCTCCAAATGTGGCAACAGAGGGCTCCAAATAAATGACAGTTAGGAGAGCCACACGACAAAAGCAAACATATGTACACGTCAATGGTATATTTAGCTGAGTGAGTGCAACCAACACAGGCTAGTATACCGTTACAAAGCAGGCTTCGCCATCACGCCAAACACGTGGAATCTGTAGATTTCCGGGTTTGCATAGACTAGATGAATCCTAAATTTAGCAAAACTGACAGTTCCGTTTAAACATTTAGTGCATTTCCAATAAACTCTTTACACGCTAAGGTTTGTTGAGGATATCTCTTGATGATTCTACATCTACATAATGAAGAATCAAAAAGGAACAGAATGGTGAGCTGTGTTCAGGTGATAATTTGTGGTTATCGATCGATGGCCAGTTCAAGCCTGCCATGCGAATCGATCGTGTTTGTGCTGAATCCAACAGTCTGATTGCTCCAGCAGTCCATTACATGCTCTTGCTTTCTTGGAGGATGTTAGTCTAGTATCCAGGCAAGTAATGCATTAAACGTCTTTTTTACCCGCTTTCAATTCTATGGGGTGGTTCTCCATCACGCGATGATTGTGAGCAGCCCACGAATAGAAAATGCTAGATTTACCAACGGATTGCCAACTAGTTTTATGGGTTCATTATTAAAACTGGTGAACTGTAGAGAGTTTCTGAAAGCCAAAGCACTAAAGCTTCATGCGAGCAGTTCGGTGGGCAGGCCGATGAGTTTAGAGATTCCATATTCTCTGAAAAGCAGCCGCTTGTTTAGTACCAACCTGGCAACCATCAGCCTGTTTTTAATTTGTTGAAATCAATGGACTGGAATTTTCTTGGTTTTAGTTACAAATGTTATAGTTTATCACCAGACAAGAGTAGTTGATGAGCTACCGTTTATGTCAGAAAACTTGAGATTTCTGCTTTGTCAATCAGCAATTTACCCTTTCTTTTCAACCGTCCCATCTTTCCCAGTTGTTTTTTTAACGACGTTGGACCCAGCCAGACCTTCATGACAAATAATCCAGTCCGGAACGCACCTAAACTATGTTCGCTGACTCTACCTTGCTTCGAAATACAGTCCGGAAAACTTCACGGAAAGGGGTTAGTTTCCACACCAGTTTGTAAAAAGGGCGATGCATTGAGTAGCATTTTGGGGTTGGATCAATACATTTTTGGGGATGGTTTCATCGTCTCGTCAGGCATTCTGAAAACGCAAAACTTAAGCGAAAAGGTTGATACCAGCGTCTGAGGGTGGTTTGTGTCATCCCCTCTTACGACTAGACGTGTGGCGGTGTTGTTGTTAGGGTAAACCTGAGCCCATGCTGCGTACGCCTGTCACTGGGACCCCCCACAAATAACATACAGTTTCATGGAATTCTAAAATTCCGAGATTGTTTTAAGTTGCCGGCAAGGAAAGAGTTAATCGATCTGCGTATGCCAGTGTAATCTTTCCTACTTTGATAGCGCAGACAGAGGCGGTGCAGTGTTTCGAAATTTAACCAACCGAGCTGTTTAAACATTAGGTTAGGTGTTTCATGCATAAAGAGAACTAACCTAATCTCAGGTTGTCATTCATCAAGGTAAATTTTCTCTCACCTGGGGCGAGATAGCTCAGCGGTTAGGGCGCGAGCGTACTGACCGGAAGGTCCGTGGTTCGCACCCTGCCTCTGCCTCTCGACTTCCCCTGTCTAGGCTTGGGCAACCTGGCAGTATCCCAGCCCTCGTGCTTCCTTCGGGTGGCATGGCAGCTAGGCACCGAAAGGGTGCTGAACGATTTATTACCTGAATTATCATTTGTATAGAACTAGTAGTGTGGATGGAGGTGAAAACAAAGTGATCTTCAATTCATCCTGCATTAACTCACCTGGACAGTGGGATCTTGGAGATGTGATGTAGTTTTCATCATGCTGCTGAGCTGAACAGGCAACGTGAACACCATTCATGTAAGTTTCCTTCATTTGAACCACCCTTCGGACAATGTGCACGGACCGTTGAGCACTGGCATGGCGTCGCTCCCATCGATCATGTGAGGACCGAAGTTGCACCGAACAGCTCAAAATGAGAGTTCCTTCTGTGCCAGCTATATGCACAGTAATTGATGCATGGAAAGACGAATCGGACGTGTGTTTCAGAGATCTCAATTCACGCTGTCTGGTTACTTTTTCGACTTTCCGGGTCTCTCTTCGTCATGTTGCACCAGTTCATAATGAGAGATTAATAGTTTAGAGACATTAAATAGCAACAAATTTGATTTTTTAAGTCGTACCGTCTGTGCCTCGCTCTAAGTCAACCGAACCATACACTCAACCGGTGCAATAATGCTATTTACTGTATTTTTTATTGTATCGCGTAGGGGTTTCCCTCTTCCGGCAAATGAAAAGTCCCTGTTAACCACAGACACGAAAGTAGACCGGGTTGCAGCTCACGCTCCAAGCACATGTTGAATATGTGCTATTGTGCATGTTCAAAGGTCCAGTCACCTGGCAAGTGTAGATGACAACAGACTTTCAACAAAGCAGTCTTTTGAAGGATAATCTACACAGCAGTGCACTAACTATGCGGATGTCCAGTCCACGTCTATGTGCCCACAGTCGTTGAGATATGTTTCCCTCCGATATTAGCCGGGGATTTAGGGAGCGGACATTGAATTGTGATCCTTACGGACAGTGAACAAAGCGATGATATGAAGGATTGTTCACTCAAATCGTATTCACTCCTTCACAGTCGATGGAAACGGCAGAAAAACTTGTCGTATTCGGTAGATGATATTGTCCAGTGATTTGACCGATTTGTGGCCAGGTGCAGTGCTTTCGTTGAACGAATATCCAAATAAGAGCGGAATCAGCTGACTCTCAGTTCCCAGTATTGAAATACAACATTCTTCGGGGATATTAACTTTCATTTGATGGGCATCATAATTAGGAACCCGAGAGCTCGTCCAAAACAATAAGAACATGGGTATAGATTTTCAATCATTGAATGAAATCGCTGAGGGGCTGTATACATCTGTCCTATCCTTGTTGTCATTCACCAGCACTGTAGATTTCACGAATTCTCAGGAAAACCTCAGGGGCACCACCTACTGGCATAGGCGGCTGATCGGTGGTGTGATCAGCTCTCATTTGGGCAGAACTTAGTTATACTTATTCATAAATAACGCGGTTGGGATAATGCGATTCAGTATTGGCGGCTATTTGAGTAACGACTTCTCATAAGGAATGTCCATGTTAACCAACCACTGCCAACCGAAGGCTGTGGTCTACGCACGCCCATCGAAATCTTGCGGATTGGGCTGTCTTCAGCGGTTAACTAGAGGCGCACCACAGATGAATTCAAACAGGATTGTTGCTGTCGTACTCGCTCCTTGACTTTCAGCGTAGGTTGAACATACTAACAAGTGGAAAGTCAAGTTCGGTCTGTGTTAATTGTTTAAAGAGGTTCCGGTATTTACTGGCTAGTTATCGTGTATAGCTCTAGGTGCACTTTCTGGTCAGCATTCCCAAGCACCATGACCTGTGGAATTATTAATCTTTTTTTCAGTTTTTAATCAGCTGAGTAATAACAGCTGTATTTCAACCAGCAAACAACTGCTTCACAGTTCGTGGAAATCGATGCATAAAAAGAACAGGAAACTTCCGATTATCTTCTGCACCCTGAATTGTCCTAGAATTTAGCCCATAAGAGCGTGTAACATTTTTGTCCGTAGAGTTCTGGGAAAGACGCTTCTGACAAATATACGAGCTATACATAAATTTCACTTTTTTGGACAGATCGTATTCCAGTTTTTTCCAAACTGTCTGTAGATTACTCGAGTTTGTCTTGTCAGAATGTGACAAGTATGGGTCAACTTCTGATCCGTTATATTCTGCGCTTATCAATTTCTTTGGTTCGTGGACGAAAAAATGCTGTGAGGTTGTCCAGCGCCAAATCACTGACATTTTTCTTCCGTAGTATTGTAATATTGTTCATCGAGAGGGATCATTTGACCCGCAACAAGAAATTCCACTAAAGCAGGAGTGTTATAACGGAATTTTTCTCATAGAGAAGCAACGTAGCCTACCATCAAAAAAGAACCTTTATCTTTTGAGCATATTAGACAGCAGACGTTTAATCAATTCAGGTGGGTCTCTAAATAAAAATCATCAGCCTCACCGATTAGTTTCCATTATTTTATCAACTATGTGGTTAAATATTCATAAACTGGATGGTCGGACAAGCCTGGACTGTCTCGTATGCATTAATCAAACATGGCGCGCTTACAACGAAATTTGCAGAAGATAAGTGAGCTCGTGCAGGCTATTCACATAGTTGACCATTAATGCGGAAGTGAAGGTGACAAACGTGCAGATTATGAAGTGCGGCAATTAAACATCAGAAGAGTCTGAATGTCACAGACAGACTACACGTCATGTTTGTACATACCTCTGGCTGGAAAATGTGTCCTCTGGATGGAGAAGTGTGTGAAAGTTTGAAATCTCGGCATCCTTAAAAATTGTATGCACTTTGCATATCAGAGTGACATCTGGATATGGTGCAGTAATGACTGAAATATATAGACGTTACTAGGCTTCTATGCTGCTTAGCTCAATCTGAAATTCATTACTGTTCGCTTTTGTCGAATTCTTGCCCGACAAAATTGAAAATTTCATTTGACTCCACATTGCCTTCTTTTTTGCATGCCTGTGTCATCTTCTGGGTTCCCTCCAGATGAAGCACTCCCGGAACAGAATGAGAAAAAAATGTTATCACGTTTTAATTCTGATGCACACATTTTGCTGAGTAGATAAGATCCATCCATAGATGAGGTCACCATTGCTGAAAAAAATATTTCACATAAAAACCCCTTCTTTTCATGAAGATGTTCAGGGCTCAGTTGTTTTAGATAAAAATTTCAGCTAGAATGCATTTTTTTAATGTTGTACAAACCATGATACGCAGAAGTGACAAACTGTCCATAAAAGTGTCAAAATATGACGTTATCTATATTAATTACTTGCAATTTGGGGAGGTGGGACCACGTCGGGTTCAGTGCAGTCGTCCCCAGGGAGTATTGTCTGGTCTCCGAGTTAATGCAAGGTCAATTAACTAAAAAATATCGTGGACTCCATCATCCATCGTAAATTAGATTACTGAAAAGATTGAGGCAGAAAAGAGAATCAGTCCTTTGTAGAGGCAGGTAATCTACACCCTGTGAGAATTTCATCAAGATGGCATGTGTATAGTAGGAACTTTCCGACTGCCAGGCTCGAAAATTTATCTCAATTTTTTCCCTTAAAAAGTTCAACTAAAGTGGAGCTAAATAGTGATGCACTGCAACCCATCCCTTATGAGCACATTTGTAATAATGTAAACTATTTATTGGGTTTCTCTGTCGTATACTACGTCTGAAAATTTGAAAAAAGTGCAGTCGATAAACTCGTACGTATGCTTCAGCACATGAGTACACATTTGTCTCGTTGGAGAGCAAGCTGGAGAGGCTTCCGTACAATTTGACTCACTGGAGAAAACTGCACTTGAGTAATTGCCTGTTCTGATGAAAACAAACCACTTTGGGCTCCGTCGGTACTGATAAGAAGAACCAATTAAGCCCGTTTCAAAAGGATGCAGTCAATCAATTGCTGTGGACATTAGTTGGATGGTCTTACTCAAACAAACGAAGAGTGTGGTGCACAAGCGTCGTAAGTTGAATAGCGAACTGTCGCGCACGAAGCTTAACAATTTGTAGGAACGTGTTTTCAGGCAAGGTACACTCCAGCACTTTCTTCAACGTTTCTGGCCTGTTCATGTAAGGCGAATGAGCTCACAGTTTTTTTTCAAATGCCTCATAGTTGAACATTGATATGGCTTAGTTGTTGAATCACACTGACGGACAAGTCCTTCGAGTTTCCCAACTTTCTGTAGTTCTAAGTTCGCGAATTCTGAAATTTCATTACCCCCTTTATCCGAGAGACTAGGTTACGTCCGTTTTGTCCAAAATCCTCAGGCTTCATAAATATACCTTATTTCTGAGTTGTGGCCCCCGGATTTTTTTCGGATATTGTCGCAGTCAAACGTCTGTCCCCGTTGGACGAGAAAGTGCAAACTAATCACCTTTTTATATGCAAGTCTGCGTTAGTGTACTCTGGGGCAGATAATCAGTCCAACTTTTTCCCCGTGGTACCTGCTACAAAATGCAAACCGAATACAAGAAGAGACGTCATTCTTCACCATTGTATCTAGTTTAGTGTCAGCAGTTTTTCAATCACAAGCTTGTAGGCCCTAGTCTGTGTTGACCTAAACACAACAGGTTTGTTTCTCGAATGCTTTGAATATACAATGATTTTATTCGACTACCTTCTAGTTGTTTTGCTGTGATAAGCAAGGTTTGTTCTGCGAGGGATGATCAAGTTACTGTTGTCGGGAAATTGTCCCCTAAAGTGCTTTGTATAAACACTTGATGTCACAGTGTTGCAATTTGTTTCGACTTGTTCAGAATGTAACGTGATATTCCGGTTAATAGTCCGAGTAAATCGGTGCTGTTTTCTACATCTCGGTTTTAGTTTTCCACTTGACAATATAGTGAAAAAAAACACATCTAACCACATCATGTAACCCACCCGCTATGGAAGGATGCTTTATTATTTTTTTTAATGTAGTTCATTTTCTTATATTGGTCAGCTGAGGACCGCCGGTCCAATTCGGTCGTGTTTACACCAAATGCAGAGTTCTCTTGTGGATGCACAGGCAGCCCAGCCCAGATCGTCTGAGTGCCGCTCAGAAGTTGCGTCCTTTCTGTGGTCCGTTTGACATATAACAGCTTCCATCATTCCAGCGAAAGACACGATCGAGGAGTCTAATGAGGATTCTAGCATCGGGGATCGTGAGTTTATTCAGTCGTACATCTTTTTTATTCAGCCAGCGTTAAACTGTGGGGATGACTTAATGCTAAACACTAGGTTCTACAGTGGTACATATAGCGCTGTGGCGCTAAACTGCCTGAGTCGCGAGTATATTTCTGACTGTCCAGTCTGTCGACCGTGGGACAGCAAACCAAAGCAAATTTTCCGGAGAACCTCAGTGTGGGGCACTGCACTTACCAAGTAAAAATCAGCAGGATGAACAAATCTGCATAGTGGACAGTGTCAAATAGGGAGGGCATTTTTAGGACGAATAATAGACACAACAACGTTAACCGTAAACAAATTGTGGTGGCATAAGAATGTGGACATAGCAAACCGCCACGAATTTCCTGAAGAACTTTAACTGTTGCCTTCAGGAGATAGAAAAAACGTTCATCAACATGATGCTCTGAATTCCAAACCCCAGAACGGTTTGGTTATAAACTAGTGGCAGTTAGAATACGTTTCTTAGTCCATGAACACTTAAGCAATCGCGTAAATACCATCGTTGGATTACCACGTTTAAGTCATCAAATTGCATTTTTTGTAGGTTTTAAAGAGAATATCAAATTTATACTGGTAGAAGAGGGCAACATCTCGACAAGAAGATGATCCGTCTGGCCAGTTATTGTAACAAAAGGTTTTTGATGAGTTCGCCCATCGGCGGCGATGGTTCGCAGCGTTTTCCAAACTTGTATGTGATGTGCGTGTTGGAGTTCTGCTTTCACCGACTGCAAACCTGGTTTTTGTTGTCCCCCTGTCACTTTTTGGTTCACTGCGGTCTGATTTTTACAGGGTTGCGTTTTTTAGTCTTTACAGTTCTCAGTTGCGTTTTGGAATAGCTTCGGATGTTTGTTATCACCAGGATAACCATCCTGAAAGAGCCACACAAACATCTTGACCGTTTCTGAAAATCCTGGATACAATTGGAAAATCTGTTATATGCTATGTACAAAAAAATTGAAACAGTTTCAACACGACGAGGCTCATCAGGGAAGTCATACGGGTTGCGTTTATTCATAGAAGATGGGGAAATACATTGCAATATGTACGGATTATTTAAACAAAAAAGCCTGCAATGGTGTGCGCACTAATATCTTTTTTCGAGAGAACTTGCGGAAAGGAAGCGGATTCGTGTAAAACGTGATGGCATGAAAGAAAGACCATGATCAGGTTGTATTTGCTTGGGATATAACCCGCCTGAATGATGTTGGAGTCCACACAGTGCTGATAAAATTTGTGTGATAAACGTTTGAACATTGGAGCCGCAAAAATCATGCATATTTCCAGAGTTGTAGTCATACGCGAAAACGGATTGAAGGTTTTAAGCTTGGTTGTTTCCGAATTTCTCTGTTTTATGAAGTAACTAAATAACTGGATCAGACCGAACGCTCTTTCGGTCATCTGGAGGACTTGTTCTGCCTAAAAGATTCACCTTCACCAACCCTCCACCAAGTGACTATACTACAAACTGCTGATAAGTGACCTGGAAACAAATTGTACTTCTTCGGTTACGATTGCGTGTTGAGCTCACATGATTATACAGTCTTTCCCAGTGCACAGTCATACCGAAGTCCAGTGTGTGGTTGAATGTTACACAGCGTGATCCGTGCGGTTAAAACAAGCAAATGCATAGGCCATCGTTTTCTAAAAATACACTCATTTCCACACCAATTTGGTTTCTATTGGAGATATCTGAATCCAAGGTAATTCCCTGGACTA
Source organism: Clonorchis sinensis (assembly GCA_003604175.2). Classification (NCBI taxonomy): domain Eukaryota; kingdom Metazoa; phylum Platyhelminthes; class Trematoda; order Opisthorchiida; family Opisthorchiidae; genus Clonorchis; species Clonorchis sinensis. The sequence goes on along the minus strand of CM030373.1, from coordinate 25,566,719 downwards.
TAATGTTTTTCTTTAATGGAATGTGTCGCACCAGGCCACCTCATATTCTATTGTGTACGATCTTTGAAGAGCCTTCAACAGAGTTAGTAGTAGTGTATTACGTTTATACAAGTGATGTTTTGCCCGTTTAGATAGGTCTAATCAAAAGCAAAGTTTTGGGACACGTCAATCAGAGGACAAATCGCGTTCTGTTTGATAAATTCAGCGCGTATCCTAATATAGTATTCCAAGTTTGCATGTTTCCGCGGACAGCTGCCTGTCTTGTCCGGTGTCACCGACGGCAGTCGCGTAATCGAAAGTTTGCACTGGCAGTGATGCAATTTGACATCCCCGCCCCGGATTTCATCCTAAACTTTCCTAAATACTTAAGGGTATATGAATTAGATCCTAAATGGGGGTAGTGGAGGTGGAATTTTTCCAAGCTCACCTTCACAGTTGATGATGATTGGTTGTGAATGGTCAACCACCACGAAAGACCTAAAGTTGAAAAAAAAATCTAAGAAGCCAATTTGGATAACTTTAGCCCCGAGAGTGCTAGCTCTGAAAACACTCAGTCACCCGAGGAAGTTCGGTTTCATCGTGCTTTATTTGGTCGGCATAGAATGGATCACCTGTCTGGCATCTGACTTCCGTAACATGTATACACCAGTCAGCCTTATGCAGTTATTGATCTGGTTAGGGTATATTTATTTCGGAAACTTTTCGTTATCACATTGGTACAACTTTGGGGATTCCTCGCTGGTCACATTTATACCCGCCGTCGCAAACTGTTCGTGTTGGTGATATTCCAAGTATCCGGGCACACATTGTGACAACAGCTTGAGGTTTGTTGGCAAGTGTTACCATAGATAAGGTGACAGTTAACTGCTCAAAAGTTGTAGAATTTTGCCCGTTTGACAAACTACCAATACAGATACTATTTTGCGTAACCTCTGGCTCATTTCTCACCGCTCAGATGTACACATTTGTCTGAAACTTCCTAACTAAACTCGATGAGTTGATTAACTAAAAAGACGCACTCAGCAATGGCCAACCAAGTTTGGCTTTGGGGAAAACGGTAATTTTGTTTAATTGTAGTATAGGAGCCGGCCGACCAAGTTACTCTGTTCATTGTCTAGAGAAACGATTATTCGATCAATTTCCTTCCGAAACGGATGACAATATTTCAAGTGCATTGTTTCTATTTAATTCGTTTAGCTTTCTATTATTATTAACTTTCATGTTTGCTTATCAGTAAATTTGTTTCTATAGTGCCAGAGAAAGAGATAACCAAAGACCAATAATCTCAACGATAGATATGAATGGACCCAGTGTAGTTACAGTGGATGGAATAAGGGTTGCTTCCTAGTGGGTGTAAAAGAGTGTTGTCGACAGCAATTGATTTCACCAACTATTTTCTCGTTAGTGGACAGTGAGTGCATATTTGCAAGTCTGAACGAGGATTCCCCATAAGTGAAACCGATTTATGCGAGAAACACTGTACAGCCATTTTGTCCTTACTGAGAGTCATCAGCAGTGCGCACCTCAAGGTCCGAACCAACAGCATCCCAGCTAATATATACGTGGTGCAGTACTCATAAGGTTGCTGAAAATTCTTCGACAGCCCACGACCGGTTTCGCCCTTCCACTTCGGGCTCATCAGGTAGGCGCAATCCCCGAGTTTCCACCGTCAACCTCCTTATGTTCTACTTGGACCCAAATTGGACTGATTCCCAGAAATACACTCATTTGCAAATCAATTTGGTTTTTGTGAGAGACTCACCTGGAACCCAACTGAATCTCCCGTTTGTGATGTCTCCAGGCTATTTATCGACCCCAGCTAACAGTTCAAATGCCTGACAGTTTGGCTGTGAGTGGCTGATAAGCTGTATGAATAGCTCGCATTCTGCAATCATGGTATATAAACTCGGTGGTCAGTCGGGTTTTACTCTCTCTTCGAGCAATAGGGGGGTCGCCTAACGGGTGCATTTACTTCAACCCCTGAGCTACTTATAGCGGTAGCGTGAGAAGATTAGCGAAGTTTTAACAGAGATTTCGTCTTGTAAGTGACACAACTCTCTGCTGAAAGACTCGGGAATTATCAGTAGTGAGCATCACAAGAAAACAGTTAGGTGTTCAATCTACATGCCCGGAGTTTGCGTATTCAAGACTCTTAGATTTTGTGGGTTTCATGACGCTGTTGATTCCCAATAAGGATAAAAACGGCTGTAAGTGCTTGTTGGCTTTTCAACACAGATTGGCTCTAATTGTAAGACGTCTAGACGTGTTATGGTCGAGCTTCTTTTTACCTGTATCGATCGTTTGACCTTGATACCAGACCCATCAGCTTCGGGTGCACTTATTCTCATTTCGCCTTTTTGTCTTAGCAACCACGACAACATAAAAGCGACCGCACTGAGCAAAACCGGCATTCGCAGAAGCCATTTCAGTCAATGGACGCCATTTTCGCTATGAATTTTGAGCTGGTTGCGCAGACCGACATTCGCTTTTGGCACGGTTGACTTTGCTGTCCACCGGACCATATCCACTAGATTTTGCAGCGCAGTAAATGCCCATTCTTCACGCCGATCGGAACAAATGAGGTTCTTTATGCCAGTCCTCCATCGTGATTTCTGGCCTACTTACTGTTGTATGGCCTAGAATTCAGCGTCTCGCCAAAGACTGACAACTGCATTTGCTCGGTTACTTTTTCACAGTATGTTCTCCGTCTCATCCACCAGTCTCCTAGGGTCATCTATGATTGGTACCACCAGACATGGGTGGTATTTGGTCCATACATCCCAAATTCTGCTCTTCAAGGATACTGAAAATTAAACAATGCAAAAATATTACAAAATCAACAATAATAGTTTTTTCCTTGAAGACAAGGCTTTATTCCCGAGAAAAATAACACTAAACCATTGAGCAAACCTAAACGGTCCTGACGGGACATCTCCTTAATCTCTTTAGTTGTCTTAGCAAATTGACAGACAGACAGCTACCAGACAGTTGGTTAATTTCGCATAAACTATTGATAAAACACGCAAGGTAGATTGACGGAAATTCGCCAGTTATTGAATTTTTGGAGAGTAAAATATTCATGTGAAAATTTATCTTGCAGTCAACCGTCGCCATCTCGCTGACAGCAAGCATGCCACAGCAGGACTGGACGTTACTAGCAGAAATGGTCTACTCCAAATTTAGCCGTTATGATGTACTTCCGGGTAGTTGAATGTGCGGTTGGTTTGATTAGTGTGCGCAGTTTTCTGTTAGCCCATAGACTGCTTTGAGCACTGCATTCGGCCGACTGGACATTTCAATTGCTACGTTCAGGTTACGGTGAAAACACGGGAAGCATGATTTCGTGTCGTCTTCGTTTGACCACCGAAGTGCCCCATTTCACTGGCGTTTCTGGAGTAATTTTCCGTCTTCCCAATTTGGACTGTTCAGCGGGTAGAAATCCAAGGCGACAGAAGAACGCCGAAACAGATCCACTGAAGAGAAATGTATCCAAAAACACACAGCACACGTGACACCCCAATCATAGCGCGTGTGATATCACATCAAACTGTCGTGTATCCTGGATTTTGTAAAGTTCTGGTGTTATTTTTTTGTCTGATGAAGCCAGACCTAATGACTAAAACATTGAGCAATCTCAGTTTAGTTTCTCACCGCGGGATTCCCACAATAAATCATAGCTCCATACCAACTGATCTCAGTGCAGCGGTGACCCGCAAAAATTTGATGCCATGCTATTTTGTTTAAAAGTGACGCCCTTTGGATGATCGCCCTCAGTTTGCAGTGGTCAGTTCTCTGATGAATAATGTGGGGGATTGGTTAGTTATTGTTGATGTTGTCCCGGAAGTCAAACCGGTCCATTTTGAAAATCTGAGAGGCAGAGGACAGCTGTTTCATCCTCATTGGGAGTTATCAGTAATACACGTGTAACGAAACTTTAGAGAATGCTGACCTCGCAATCTCTCGGTTCGTAGCTCAAAACGTTAACGGTTCGGTGACGACCGCCAGATCAGTTGTGTGATTAACTCCTACTTAGCGCCACTCATCCCTCAGTCACGTGTCGACTAAATTCTCGAGTGACAAGTTCTCAGGTTTTCAAACTTCAACTCCAACATACCGACGATCTCCGATTCGCTCAAAGGAAGCATAAAGATTACTCGATGTTTGAAACTTCAAATGTGAGCAGTCGTTACTCCATGAGTGAGTTAACACGTAACGAATTTCAGAATTGAGGAACAGATGGTGCGATATCTAGTCTAAGTGGGGTATCACACTGTTGGTAAGACGCTCATGGCCATAAGGTTAAGTTTTCAAACAACTAGACATCCTGTTTTCTTCTGTGACTTTTGGTTTACGTTAGTTTTATACAATAAAAAACCTGCTTTCACTGGGGCCCCTCTAAAAGAATTTTTCCATTAGAAGTTACTCTCTCGAGTGGTAAACTGCACCAAACTGAGCTAATCAACAAATCACTCGAAACGTTTGGCATATTCAGTAATTCACAAGGTTGCCATTGTTAGCACTGTCACTCACGTGTCCTCGTTTGAAGAACTGAGATAAGTTGTCTGAATGAGATTTAAACTTAGTATTTTGAGATGCTTACGGGAGATTTTCTCCCAACCCTGGGCTGTCATCTGGAAAGCTGCCACCACCACAACGATCTCGCAATCTCACTTGATTCATCGAATAGTAAATTAGGTCTGAACTGTCGGATTTTCTGTTTAGCCTTCGCTAATAACTTGCTTTTCATTGTATGCTGTATTTTACAGTGCTTTGAACTATATTTTATCGCAACAAAAAATCCACTTAAGACCTTGTACATTCCGGATTGTGAGGGCGACAGTGAGACCAGAAGTGACTTCATGCACAGGACACTGTGGCTGATGAGTCGTGTAATCCATTGTACGGCTTTTGCACACAGTGTGAGTCTTAAATACGAAGCGTTGTATACGCGTAGTTGGACAGTGTTGAACCATCAGCTGACACGCTGATGGCACACGGATGACATTCAATTGGGTTTACACTGGAAGCGAGTCGCACTTGCAGATTATCACGGATCAACTGCGGATAAATTTACTGTGGGTTGGAGGAGTGATGGCGTATTCTGAGAGGTTAGTAAGTCCAAAAAACAGCTGCCTCTTCATCAGGTGTATTGGAGCACGTAGAAGTTTCTTGAAGTTCAACAAGTTTAAACTAAGTTTTTTCTACTGGCTCGATGCCCAAAAAATCCTTGTCCAACGCCTATTTCGGTTAGCACTGATTTTCAAATGCTTTTAGGGGCTATCTGGTTCGTCAGCCTGTCTCTTCATATAGCTTGAGTACATCGATATATTTCGGTCCTATTTGGTAATATTAAATTAGAATAAGACCACTGAGGTAGAAAATTTGTGGTGAACACAGTCTACTGGTAATCTTGATGGACAGGTCCGGGGTTGAAGACACTCATTTGATGAGTATCTTGTCTGGCATTACACGTCATCTCTTCGAAGGACAAATAGTCTGAAATCTCCATATATATATATACGTATTCATTTTTCTACGATATTGGAATTTTCCAGAAGGAGCCCGAGCATTTCGCGATTCACTTTGCCTAATTTCCATGCTCGTCTGTTTAGTAGAACAAGAACAATTTACATCCCGCTTTGCTCAGCAAATGCATTTACTGAGCAAATCGTTCGAATCATACAAACCCTCGCCCAAATAGGATACGAGCGGACAAAATTGAGTTATACGGGAAAATTTGTCATTCGCCAACACATTCTCTGTCCAACATTAGTCTTTGCAAAGATAACTGCAAAGGTTTTTGGAGAAAAGAACCGCTGAAGCACAGATTATTTGGAAAAACATATTCGCCAAGGGTTTTGTTTTCCACTTAAAGTCGAGTGGAACACATTCTTCGCGTTCTAAGGTTGATCTAATTCGCATCAGATCTTAACTGAAGCACATCCAGTGTACACGGCAAAATGAGTTTTCCAGGAGCAAAAAATGGTCTTTTTCACGTTGAAGTGCGAGGAGTGTTGTGAATGCAAAACATATTTCCATAGAGTTTTTCTACTAGGTAAAACGAAGCACACATTGCTTTTGCCTATTGAAAATAGTGAAGACGTTTGTTCTAGTCCTGCCATCGATTCTGTCCAAAACGTTTGAAGTTTATTTTCACATTGAAGTCAGTTTTTTTACATCTGCTTTGTATAGTTAAACTTTTTCTCCAGGGGAATAGAAAATATTCCACTCGTCGATGTGTGACCGCAGTGTTGTGAGCACAAAACTTTCGGCATCCGTTGAAATCCGTCACCTAAGATGGGACAAGTGTCTGCAGTGGGAACTGAAAACGAGGACAACATCTTGCTGTTCTTTGAAATTGATCTGAATAACTTTTCATGCTCGGTTGTCTTTATCATTTCCTCGTACTGAGTCATTTTGTTGTGACTTTGAAATTGCTTTGCAATCCATGTATTCCCAGGTTTCCATAATTCTGCCTGAATGAAACACCTGATATGACAACACACCCTCGATTCTAGAAAACGCAACAATTTTGTAATAAATAACAAGAACGTCAGACCACAATGCAATGCCAATCGAAGCCAGAGAACGAACTACTAAAAGTAGAAGTTCTTTGGATAACCAATCAATATACAGGAACGTGGACCACAACGCAACAAATATCGCAAATGGATCAATAGATTCACGAGAATCGTTAACCTCAAGTAGCCAATCAGGTCAGAAGATAACAGATGGTCTTCAAATGCTATATAACCGCACGCGGGCAAGGAAGAAGTATCCACCCAACTGCGCACCAAGGATGTCTCCTCGTATGGAGACGAAAAGTTTGCAAGCCAATTGCCAAGCTCGGCGAACAGATCAACAGCCCCCTGATCAACAGTCAATAAATAACGAGTTTACACCTGACGGTAATGCGATAAATCAAGAGAAAATACTTTTCTTCCCGATCACACTAACTTTCAACAGAGTTAGCGTTTACTTATTGGTCTACGTGTGTTCTAACATCAGATGATATCTACCAGGACAGCACTGACCCCAGTCTTGTCCACGGCAAGTGGACAAATCGCTTTGTGTATGCTTGCCCCCTTAAAACTCACTCAATATAATTAGTGGTAAAACAGTTCATGCTCAATGAAAATATTTATTGTTTTTTTGTGTTCTCCAAAGCAGATTTTCCAAGTCCTTCTTACAGAGTGGTGCAAATCAGAATTTTGGGACACTATGCGCAACACATTCGTCTGTTTTGCTTGGAATAAATTTTTATGCTTGTTTTGGTTTGAACAGTTCACAGAAGAACACATTTTACACTGCTTGCTACTGTGGTTTATGAGGTTCCGGTCCGCGGAACTTCAGATTTGTTGCACGCTAAAAGTCACCAAACAGGTTAGATTCACAGCACGGAATCTGCACTTGTTGCCTGCAAGCCGAAGATGTTAAAAGTGAAACGGTACTGGCGGCGAAACCAATCAACCAGACCACCAAGAAGTGTTCCTAGGATGTCGTTTGTTGACAAAATTAGTTATTGTTGCTTCAAGTCATCCTGTACAATGCAACAAGAAAATGCCCCATCGATAGACAGGAGCTAATGGTTCTGTCTTCTAAAAAGCATCTCAAAAACGGGTTGATACTCGCTAGATATGCAGAACATATCCAACAATATAGAGTGGACATTTTTGAGATTTTGCTTACCACCTTTTGCAAATGGATTTACAGATGTCCGATGGAAACCGATGTAAAAAAGCTGTACAGTTTTAAGAAAACCGTTCAGTCACGTGCACAGTAAGCCTATTTGATGAAATACGGTCTCAGTTTAAATGACTACTTTTTTTTAGTAACATGGATGGTGCACATCGAAAACAGTCTGAGTTGGTTGACGGCAGAACTAGGTAAATAACCTTTGTCTTTTTACTCCCCAATAAAGTTCATTTTGGAGTGTTTTCATTGTAAATACCGGTGAATCGTTGAACCCAGAGTCGGAAATCAAGTCCATTTGTAACAGACTGAAAGTACAATATTTCTACTTGCTTCGCAAAGTAGCGCAAAAAAATCCAGAAAAAAGTTCATCATCATCATCATCATCATCATCGAGAGCATGACATCAGTGTTCAGCACCGATGCTTCGCTGCCGTACAACCATGATTTATTTGAAGGCCTTATTGTGAAGAAAAGAATAAAGGTGGATGGGGAGCGGACTTACTGCTGCCTTACTACAATCATTCCGAAGTGTCTACACCTCCAAACACTCATTCAGGCAATCTGGGTAAATACTGACAACAAGATCGCCACTGACATCGGTTGGCAGTCATATCTTGCAACGTATCCAAACAGGCGCAGTGGGGAACACGCGGTCCCCATCCTGGAAGGCGAGCAGCACCCAGAAAACTTTGTTGATATGTGGATATAGAGCAGATGGAATGCTGACTAGATCCATCGATACGTCCCTTCACGATAAACTTTTTGACAGCAAGATGCATTCAAGTAGGAATTGATGCGTTTAGGAATATTTAATGTTTTAAATGGCTGGGGAGGATTGAATATTCTGGAAATGCCGCTCAATCACGGAATAATTGAAAATTAAGACAAAAGAAAGACATCAATCTCCGGTTAGGTGTGCCGGGCTCACAAAACTCTCACGCTCAGCACAGTTTGTCTATTCGCCAGTCTTTCGAAATTAGATTAGACACGTAACAAAATGGCTACTAAATATGTAACTGTCATCCTTTATAGTGCACCAACTAAAGGTTTTCTCTTTTGCGTGGAAATTTGAGTGAATTGTCTACTTTGATAGGATTCATTGTTTCAATACACACGACTCCCGAGTGTACCACTGAACTATAAAGTTGGTGGCGTTTGCGAAATGAGCGGATGCCCGCAAGCAGAAGTGCAACTTGCCGATAAGCATAATCGTTTGATTTATTCCCTCCGTTTTTGGGGCAACCTCTTTAATTTGTGTTGGGTTGCGGAAGTGTATCTCTTCGTTGCGTCTTCTTTTTCCGTTATGCTTCTCCGGAACCTTTGTCGGGATGAATGCCAACTGGTATATGTCTTGCGGTCAGTAAACGGGTTGGCCGTATCGCAGCAGTGCCGTTGCTTTGCTCGAGAAGAAACCAGCAAACAAACAATATTTCCTGGATTTTGAGGGCTTTAGCTCCCATGTACATTTAGATTATGCTTCTGTGCCCATCTTGACGATCCTCTCTTGCCAGGGCTTCTAGGTTAGCTGGCGCGTTAACATATTCATTTGTGAGTGTCCACAAAAAGTGTTTTGACCATCAGGCTCGCCCGAATCCTGAAAATTTTACCGTTTAGGCTTTGCACTCCGTTGTTCTTAAATCCTTACTGCTTGCGCAGTCAGTCCTGAAGGTGAGACTCATGCTCACGTGACATTAAGAATTGTTTTGCAACTCGCTCTGGAACACAAGGACACGCAACAACGAAGTGACATCTTGGGTGATTCTAACCAGCTCTCACCACCGCAATGTACTTTATAAATCCTATGCGCGAAACCCTCAAGATAATTTTGCACCTCCAATGCGAACGAGTACTTGCACTTGATGACCTCTAAATTTGAGGATTGATAAGTGTTCACACTGGAGCTCGTGGTGCTCATGTGACCCACATATAACCTGCTCAGATTTAGTGCTGAATATCACTGTAAATAAGAGTTCAGTTTTTCATTTTTTGGTTAAATTAATTCCTTCTACAAGAAACTATGCTGATTTTTGTCGGAACATCATTCCCGTCAAGGTCACAAACAGGGCCTGGCCTACACGTGACGTTTGAAATGTTTCGGAGGGAAAATCGGACTTAGACACTGAAAAATATTCCAGTTTTGATGGAAAACTTGAGTGATCTTATGAGTGTCATTGTATGCATCAGAACAATGCTCACAAAATATTTGGTCCCAGTTATATTCGAAATTATTCCTAAGATAGCAGGATACACTAACTTACATGCCATTTAAAAACGTCATAAACGGGAGACTCACCTGGGTTCCAGGTGAGTCTCAAGTTGACGGAAATTCGTGGACTCATGCAAATGCGTGTCCCATGCGATGTTGCCCTTGACACACGGTTTGTACAACCGGGTAGCAGAGGCCTCAGTTGCCCGACTTGTCTGAAGTAACGGACTAAAACCTGATAAATCGACTATACAACATCAGTCGTTTATCTGAACGACAAGAGTGACTAAGCAGTAAACAACTAGTGGTCAACGGCAGTGCTTACCACTGTCAGTCAACCACCAAGCATATAAGTAGATTTTTGTTCTGATATCATATCTAAGAGTGTAACTATGACGTGTTAGGTAGTTGGGTTGCGTTCCTTTTTGCTCATCTGTCTAACAGCGGTTTCACACTTCAAGACTGTGGGCTTTGATAGTGGTGCTTTGTTTGTCAAGCAATTGCTCCACCCATCTCGACTGCTCTCAACTCCTGCATTTTGACCTCGTCACCTAAAGTCACCCAGCCTACCATTCCTTAAACTTTCATCCCGTAGCTGCACTCTCCCTCACTTGGACAAACATTCGAGAGAAATGAGTTAAAGTACCTAACCTTAGTTTCTTGGCTGCACCTTGCTCACGACACTTTGCTGATTGTTTATGTACCTCCTCGCTCGTTTGTTTGGCTACCGCCTGCGAGTGCTTACTGTCTAACATTGGACTCACACAAGCATCCAGTTACTTTCAAAATGTATACAAATAGGTTGATCAAACTTCCTCCCTTCCACATGTTTTCTAAGCTTCGAACCAAGTGGTTAAATTTGTATCCTTGGTGGTCTTGATATCCACACACATGTTTTTTGGTTTTTCTCTTCAAAAAACACTCGTAATCGTAATCCAGATATTTGTTTTGCGAGTGCATATTCATTTTCCTGATTCTTTTTATCAGAAAACTCTAATTCTGGGCGATGACAGTGACCAGCAACACGGCCCAGACCTTATCCAAAATTCCTCTCTCCCACTGTATTCGCAGACTTCTAGTCACAGCCCTGAATATTCCAGCCGTTGTTATTGAGTCATCCCTCTGCTTCACCTGCTTTGCTTGAGTTTTCCGCTCGGGAACAAGACAACGTGGCGTCCAAAACCTAGATATGTAGCATCGTCGACGACTCATGAAGAGTGTTAATGGCGGCGGCACACATCAATTTCTAACCTGTCTTCAGAATGCGGCCAACTCTCACCAGTAAAAGGGGTGAATGTGTCTGTCTGTTTGCTTTTATAAGAAAACGAAAAGAACGTTGCAGCACTGGTGAACTTCACATTGTAGCCCATTTGGACATTCACACTTGATAAAGCTCACCATAGAGTCACTCCTTCGAACGCTGACTATCTCTTCAGTCAACGTGTCTGGCGTTATTTCTTCTGGAGCCATGTTTGGTACCTATGACGTTCGCCCTATTCCTTCTGTTTCTGAACTGAATGGAGGCTTTCGAGATAAGACCGAAGAAATCACACAGTTTTACGGTACAGCCTTTCGACTGCCTTGTTTGTTTCCCAAGTGTTCGGTTACATGGTCGCCTGTTGAATAGGACAAAATTATATATACGTAATACACTACTCATAAGGTTGCTGAAAATTCTTCGACAGCCTGAAAACATCACAAACGGGAGATTCAGCTGGGTTCCAGGTAAGTCTCTCGCAAAAACCAAATTGATTTGCAAATGAGTGTATTTCTCGAAAGGACAAAATTATATTTTTCCTCTCATATAAGCGCTGTACAAATTAGTCAGGAAACAACTCGTGTCCCATGCTTAGGCGTTGTAGTCTGACATAACCCACCTCAAATTTCCAGTCTTTGCTTTTCTAAATGTGGTGATTACTTGCAGTCCATTGGTAGATTATGCGCATTCAAGCTTTTGGCTCGTGATCGATAGAATTAAGCGATAAACTTAAGCGATAAACTTGGCAGCAAATAATTGGTTTCCAAAACATCCTATCACGAAAGGAAATTGCTTCTCTGGTCATTATATCTTTGGGATTCGCAGAAATATAAGCACTGAAAAACTCTAAAGAGACGCTCGTTCAGTACGCAGCATGAGGGAAACACCAATTTGTCCGTCGACTTATTCTCCGTGCTGGACGTTTGCATCGCAAATACTGCAACGCCAGTCTTGGGGACGTCGTCAATTTTTCGGGGATGCCAGTGCCTATAAACTCCTCGTTCATGGGGTTCTAATCACAATTAAATATCATTAGTATTTGATTTTAAAAGTGAATGGGTGTGTTCCTCGATCATCTGTGAATCAAATGGGAACATGGTGCAAACTTTAAAAATTGACCCCCAATATGTCATTGGATGAAGACGAAGAAGGTTGAGTCCTGGTCGGTCAGCTGACTACCCATAGAAGAAGAAATTCGACCTAGGTGGAAAGACGATGTATAAGACCGTGCACGAACTTACAACCAAGGTGCACTGATGACGTCTGATGACAACCGACGGTGAAGCGTTTGAAAGCATGTTGTCCAGCTTGACAAGCAAATTCAGCTCAGTACTCAAAATTTCTCTCTAGGATGCGTTTCGATAAAAGGATGTGAAGTTTTCGATAAATACACTCGTTTGCAAATCAATTCGGTTTCGCGAGAGACTCACCTGAATCCCAACAGCACATTCAGTTGCCTGGAAACATCACAAATGGGAGATTCAGCTAGGTTCCAGGTGATTTGATTTGCAAATGAGTGTATTTACCGAAATCAGTCCAATTTGGGTTCAAGTAGAACATAAGGTTGACGGAAACTCGGGGACCGTGCCTACCTGCTGAGCCCAAAGTGGAATGGCGAAACCGGTCGTGGGTATTCGAAGATTTTTCAGCAACCTTATGAGTAGTGCGTTACGTATATAAGTATGAGGTTTTTTCTCCCCAGTAGAGCCTTTGAGAGTAAAGCATTTTGTCATTCTATCATTTTTGTTTAGTCAAAGTGCCAAGGTGTTTGCCGAGAAGTTTTAATCAATCTTACATGTTGTCTGCTGCGGAGCGAGCGAAAAACTGAACCAGCATGCAGACAGACGTACTCGGATATTTCGTATATTCAAGCAAATTAACAAAGCAAGATAGAGAATGAACATGTTCAATGTGTTGAAATTTGCTTTTTTTTCTCGTTTCTGAATGAAACGCTCATTTATGAGCATGCCCTGGTAAAAACGAATCCATAACGTTCTATGGCGTAGACCAATTTGTAACCATTCACCCGACCGTTTATTCCGAGCTGAAATGAACAAAGCTTAAGATGTGAGTAGTGCTCAAACTTGAATGCGCAAATTTCGGACACCCTGTGAAAAGTGTTCACTGAACTATGTTGGATTTAAAGTGTCTGCCTAACGCTTAATGCTGACCGGAACAGAAAACAACCCAGGGGAAGGCGACCATCAGTGGCAGTGGTACGTATGTCAATATGTATATCGATTTAGCACGGGTTGAAATTTTTTAGGAATCTGACAACTAGTTATTTAGCAAACCACGGTCACATGGTTATTAAAGTGTCTATTATGAAACAGACGTGGTTGGTCATGAAAAATTTAGCCTTAGCCTGTTTTGTCCTGATCAGGACACACCAGGTGTGTATAGCAACACCCCATAGTCTGGCGCCCCGTTACAAATTCACACCCCTATTCACAACCTTTAGCAGACCTTACTTGTCCGGCCTATCCACAACCTGTAGCAGACCTTACTTGTCCGCGTGACATTTACTAATAAACCAGGTAGGACCCACTTGAATAAAATCAAGTTATTCGCACATACACACTCCAGTTCAGTTGAAAACAGTCACAGAAAAGGGTATCCAACTTTTTGTTGTTCAGAAGGCCGACATAGTTCATATCGATTCGGAGGTTACTATAGAAAATTTTATTGGAATCTAGTCAAGCGTAGATTTCAGTAGTGGTCATTAGCCGCTCGAGCGAACTGCAAGTGTACACTCGCTTGACTAAATAAACGCTTGAACGAGGAGATAACATCACAAGGTGATGTGTGCGAGCAAATCAGTCGTCAGACACAAACAATCTTCTAACGAATCAACCATTCTTGTTGGAAAAAATAACGCAACGGACCAATCCACGTCGCAGAAAAAATTTTCCACTCATGCGAAGACGGTCTGCGAGATTTAGTTGGCGAACAGTTTGTCCAAAATATTGCTGCGTGATTGTCAGACGATTGAAAAAAGCAGCGCGAGTTTGCTGTAGGGCGCGTGTCATGGCATAATGCATCACTGATCAGAATTCTACTAATCTGTAGTATCAGCACAGGTTGACTTTCTCACTATAGTTCGGTGTTTTTTGGAGCCCCTCAAGGATTAGCAACGTTCGTTCTAACTACAACGCAAGGAAAATTGGTAACGGGGGCTCACATAATTCGTGCAGTTTGGGCAGCAGAACGTCAAAAGGTGGACAAAAGTTGAAGGAATTGTTGGATTGGTCCTTACAGGTATTTGAATTTTTCGTTCAGATTACATTTATGGGTGCTTTGTCCATTCAGGTGTATCACACTTTCGATGCTTAACTACCATGTTACCCGCAGGAAACCACCCGAGAGCTGGGACACAACCAGGTTGTCCAAGCCCAGGCAGGGTAAGTCGAGAGTTAGAGGTCGGGTTCGAACCACGGACCTTCCGGTCAGTAAATTCGCGCTCTAATCACTGAGTCTCTTATGGGACGCTGCCAGGTGCCTAGTTCCTTTTTTTCGTGCGATCAACTACAGCTGGATAGAATGGCTTGATTCTGGTTACTTACTTTCAAACAAACCTATTATGAAGCGGAACGTCGCCGTTTCGGCCTTCGTGAAGTCAGTTATTAACGATTGGGAATTTCGCCTATAGTTGATAGACTGATGTGTGCTTAATCAACAAGATTGGCAAATGGTTTCCAAGAGTTTCGCCATCCTTTGAGCAGTTTTCGTCGGTGCTCTTTTAATTCGTAGTCTGACAGTCCATTGGGATGTGTTGTTTGGAAATAGGAGCAGATTCGCCTTTGACCCACTGGTGCGTCTGAGAGGTTTCTAGGTGAGTACACTGGTTATCGGCCCATATCGGTTTTTTCTCCAGCATGTATGCCCACAAGCTTTGAAGATCTAAGTGGCAGTGGTGTGCTTGTTACTGTGGACCCCTTTAGGTGTCCAGCTTCCTTCCCGGTATTAAGTTATGTTGTGTCCCGAAACCCCTCAAGTTTAAACAGAAGGCAGTGCGCAAAACAGCTGTGTCAGATTTCAGATTTAGCTGGCTAGTCATTTGAGTGTTAGATGTTGGATGGTGAGAAGACGATGGAAAAGTGGACATTCCAGCAAACATTTCTGTAGGATATTTTTAATGTGGGTAGACTTGAAAATTTTCAATCGAATTCTCATCCTTTCAATGAAACAGATCTAGGTTGAACAGTTGAGAAGTACTGCAAAGCGTCTTATCCTCACCGAAAATCAGCGGCAGCGCGGAACTCACCCGCGGCCTCCCGAATAGTGTTGGAAAACCTAATCGTTCGACCATAGTAGTTGATCAACACCGTGATCAACCCTCGTAAGCAGAAGGCTGCAGACACCGACAGGACCACATGTCATTGCGAGAAATGCCGACATAACATGTGGATACTGTGACAACTATTTGACGACACACTGTTTTGGTTCCGGCACTCACGGTTCACTCAACCTTATATATTATATTCAGTGCGTGGTAAACGCGATAAAAAGACAAATAACATCTTATTGAGATTGAAAGTGAAGAGCAAACCTGAGGTCGGAAAGTAAACTGAAAACACATAAAAAGACAGAAACACAGGATGGCGTAATCAATGGCACAATTCTTCTTGCCAGGGGTGAATTCCCTTTTCTTCGGTGATAAATACTATTTTCAGTGCGGACGGCTTCTTCAAAGTGAAGCCAATTTATGCTGAAAAGCGGAGCAGCACGTTTTGGCTGTTTCAACCCAATTGTGAATTGTTAGCAGCGTGCACCTCTCGATCCGGACCCACGACCATTCTGTTAGTAGTTTTAAAGTTTGGCCCTCCGGCCACGAGGTTAGAATATGATACATAAACTGTTTTCTTGAGGAGTTTAAAATTGTTTGGTCCAAAATGCACGATTTTTATGCAATCTGACTATCTTTTTGTTTAAATTGATTGAAATAACCAATGAAGTAGCAATACAATACTTGTGATGACGTTTTTGAAAACTCTGGGTCAGCTCACCACCAAATCAACCCGGCTTTAGACTATACGCGATTATTCAGTTTCCCTGAGTTGCTTCAAACCCAATCGCCATACTGTACGCTTTGCTCACGCGTCGGATTCTACGCTGACTATGACGGTGACAATTTTTCTCGCCCATCTGTTACGCTTATGTCACAAAATGATGTCAGGTCGAAGGATCCCATAGGAATGTGCATTGCTATTTACGCGTGTTTAAACTAACAACCGGAGAACGATGTTCCCCATTTTACGTGAGATATTGACTATTGAGCTGGAGTGTTCCGAAATTCAGCGCACATAACAACAAAGTTTTGGTTTTCCTTTTTTCTTTATATACCTGAGTTACTGATTAAATTTCTGATGTATAACTGCATGATCGTCTGTGCTTGGACTTTGGAAATGCACTTGGCTACCAGATGCCGACATCAACTATCTGGTCGAGGGCAAAGTTTTTGGTCATTTGGCACAGCCAAGGCTGACAAAAAGATTTAGGGTTCTTCGCTCAGGTAGTGTCCACAAACTTCGGCTTTCGAGGTCATTAGATAAACTGAACCTGATTGCATAATGCTTTTAAAACAAGTTATTTACAACTCTACTCAATTTGAGCAGCGTTCAGTGCACTATTTTTCCCGTAATGTTGTTGTTATATATTAGCTACAATGCAACCTTGTAGTTGTTCATAAACCACTGGAACCTAAACGCAAATTATTTCCCTGCAAAATAAAGTAACCGATTGGCTGAGAAATGGTACCGTCATGCAGCACGGATGAACGTGATTCAGTACACTTTCAAGAGCAAAACCAACTTTAGTGGTATACAGCCCAAGGTGAGTATAGTGCGTTTTTGACTCAAGCAACCTATTTCATAAAAATAGAGGCCGCTGCAAAGGAGGCCCTTGTTTCTCTTAATGCACGGCTTACCACACAAAGGTGGAAGTTTTTTTGTTGTGGTGAACGTGATAGTTTAGATTTTTTGCAGGTAGAACCGTCAGTTTTCACTTTCGGTTCAGTAACTCAAATACTCTGCTTTCAGAGTGCCGTTTATCACTTTTGGATTGTCACAATTCCTCGGCATCATTCCATTATTCTTGCCAGATTAATTCACAGGAGCGTGAAGCATTTTGGCGACGACCCAAGTCGACGCACTCAGACAGTTACTCGAATGCGGTAGAGAGCCAGAGATTAATTGATCAGTTTTATCGGGAGGCAGACTGTTGCCTGCTTATATCACCAGCTAATTAAAGCCGGACGTTTCGCAGCTAAATTAAATTCAATATGCGTACAAAGTGATTTATAGACGCGTGACCTCACGTGAGGCTGTCGGAAACTGTTGATGAAGGAACCATACACGCAACGTCGCACGTAGCAAGGAATAAGGCACAGGGAATAAGAACCTGTATTGGTGTATGTGATGCGACTGTGTTTGCCCATGACATTCAACAAGTAAAAACTTAAAATTGCTTCATTAATCGATTGTTAAAGCAGATATTTCTCTGCATTATGATGGTTATCTCAGAGGACAAATTTGTCAATGATATACACTTCAATGGGGCGGCCGTTTCGTTTATTTCTTAAGATGGCATTTGGAAAGCTGCTTGTTTCCAGCGTGTTAAAATAGAATTCATGGAGCTGCACGACGCATGTGCTGCTTTGAGAGATTTCCCACTTCACTCTGACCAAACCCAATCGATAAATTTTAGTGTCTCAGTTTGGAATTGATTTGAAGCAGTTTCACCCAACTCTCTGGTGGCGTGCACCAACGAGAGAGAGAGAGATTAATGTCAAATGCGCGTGAAGAACGGCAATTGTTCTCCCAGATCTAATTGAGCGCGTGCAGTTCTGAGATCTCTGTTTCAGCTGGCCATGGTCAGCTGACCTGCTATCCGTCTAAGTGAGAATCAATCACACTGCTGTCCAGCTGTTCGCGGCCGAAAGGTTAAGTTTTTAACCAGTGAGTGGAAGGCCATGGTTTGAAAACCCCCGAGTTTTGTTGAATGCCTAATGTTGATGATTCCGAACAAGGAGATTAACAACAATACAGTGCTTTCAGGTAACATTAAACAGGAAAATGTCCGTAATACAACAAGTTAGGGGTGAGAAAGTTACCGAAAAACTATTGATTTTCGCCTTACCCCATCACTGGGCACTTAAGTAGACGCACCGTATGTGCGAATTCTCATTGATGAAATTGGAAATTTTCGTTGTCTCTTTCATAGGTGAACACAAAACGGAGTTCTCCATATTGACTTTTTTTTAGTCAGATTCAGCCTATCTTATTTGGTTGCGTAAGCTATGTTTTACTTTGAATGTAGGGTCTAAGCCAAATAGCAGTTGCCGAAAGGCAGAAAAAATCTAAACAAGTCAAATCAAATGGTCCGTACAATTAGACAAATCAATCGGGTCATTACTTACTGGAAACTCGTTTGCATCAACCTTCTGGCTAATTAGCAACATCGCATCACTGTGATTATCATGCCCAGCTGCCTTCGTCAGATTGTGGACTGGAACTTTAAGCCCAGGGCGATACAATCCAAACCAAGTATACGGCTTTACTGACTAGGCATACTAACCTCTTGAATTGCCTGATGCTAAAGAAAAGAACTCCTAGGATATGTGTAGTCGTAGGAGACGTGAGTCGCCTGCGCGACTAGCTCCACCAGGACCATCTTCGTTTCCAAATTGGCAAATAAAGGTTGCATAATTTATGCTGAGTATAATTTTCAACTTTCCAACCTAACCCTTAGGCCGAAGCGCGTGTTTTCATGATCTGGTCGCGTAAACATCGATCACAGAGAGTTGTCCATTCCCAAGGGACCTTTTTCGCATTTGGACAACAGAGCCCAAAATTATCATTCTTCTTCTTCCACTTATGCGGTTCAGTTTCATTGTTCGCCGGGCTTTGCAGTTGGTTTGCAAACGTTTCGTCACCAATCGGGGTGACATCGTCAGTGCGGGGTTGAGTTCAGTTTCAATTTTAGAAATTACTCGGTCTATGTTGGCACGAGCAGCGCAGGAACGAATTAATATTCAGATAAATACTGGCTGTGAAAACAGTCATTGTATTGACAGGTGTCGCCATAGTGTCACAGAACCTGACACTATCAGTTTTTATTCCATCCTGATGACATGTCCCATATTCATACGTCAGAAATACAGACGCGCTACAATGATAGCTGTTTCATAATGTCTAAAATTCGACGACATATTAATCACAGGTTCTTTTTCAACCCTCTAAAACACAACTTTTTCTCCACGCGTGGAATACGTAAAAGGGACGTCTTCCAATGAACATGGTCAAAGTTTATCTATTAACCCACTGATCTGTTAGTTTATTTAACATTCGTTTACCTATCTGTGTCCATCCTCTAGTTACCTATCTATCTATCTATCTATCTACCTATCTATCTATCTATCTACCTACCTATCTATCTATCTATCCATCTATCTATCTACTTATCTATCTACTTATCTATCTAGGTACCTATTTACCACCATTCACTGTTGTGTTTATCCTTTTACGCACGAATCTGTGAGCCATACAGGGCCCTTTCATTCTACCTTTCAGTGATGCTCAAATCGATCTCCCTTCTCCGCGCGCATTCTTCGAATTACATTGGTCCGTCCAGTGGTGTAAGACAAGGCTGTCCTCTTTCCCCTTTCCTTTTCAACTTTGTTATTGGCATGCTGCTTGAAATTTCTCTGCCTCCTTCTGAAAACTCGGGAGTCGAAATGCCCCCGGGAGGTTCCCTCGCAGACATTGAGTATGCAGACGATATTGCTCTCCTTGGTTCAGACCCTTCCAAAATGCAAATGATCTTAAATAACCTAACTAACTCTGCCGCACGGTTTGGCATGCGCTTCACACCCGCAAAGTGTAAATTGCTGCTACAATACTGGGTGGGATCAAACCCGCACCTCATGCTTGCAGGTGAGCCAATCGACGTGGTAGATAAATTTATTTACCTGGGCAGCTGTATAAGTTCCGGTGGACTGGCTGGAGATGAGATCATTTCTCGAATCGGAAAGGCCAGGGCAGCTTTTGCCAACCTCCGACACCTGTGGCGCTGACGTGACGTGAGCTTGTCTGTCAAGGGATGGTGGTGCGATCCATACTGCTTTGTGGATCAGAGACGTGGCCCCTACCGTTCAGCTGTAACACCCTTCCGGTGCCTAGCTGCCATGCCGCTTGAGGGAAGCACGAGGGCTGAGATACTGCCAGGTTGCCCAAGCCTAGACAGGGGAAGTCGAGAGGCGGAGGTGGGATTCAAACCACGGACCTTGCGGTCAGTAAATTCGCGCTCTAACCACTTGAGCCATCTCGGCCCCTACGCGCAGAGGACATACGGAAGATGTCAGTGTTTGATCGTTGATGTCTCCGCAGGTCTGGTGGGAACATCGGATTAGTAATGCTGAGGTACGTCAGATGGTCTTAGGAAGAAGGAACTCTCCCGCGATAGATGAATTACTCACGCTTCATAGGTTGCGCTGGTTGGGACACGGTACTCCGCATGCCAGAAGACCACCTACCCCGCAGAGCTTTTTCGCTCAGCCATGTGCTGAGTGGAAGCGACCGAGAGATGGACAGTGTATGACCTGGCAACGAAGTACGAAAGCGCTAACCAGTAAAATTAGTCGGGCGGGCAACTGCCGCTTCCCTGGATGGGGACCCCGGGACTCAAATCACCAGAGGTTAACGACACTGGCAGAAATGGCCCAATCGCGCAGTCAGTGGCGCTCGTGCATCAAAGTTATAGCCTTTGATGCGTGGCTACTTAATTTCCGAACAAACTGAACATACCTTCGTCTCCAAGGCTTCGTTTTACGTTCCACATTTCCATCGAAACTGTAGCAGCTGGAACCAATGTGCCTATGGTACACGGTTTATAGCTGATTAATTGAATTTAATTTAATTGGTCCATCCCCAGTGAAGGAGAACCTGATCGTCATCCGACTATACCTGCGTCGGAAATCACTAACTACACGGTGGACACAGATCACCATGTCATCTCAAGTCAAAAGAGACTGGCAGCTGGCGGATCACATTAGGTGATTTCAGATAACCAGCCGACTCGATTGCTATCAGTCCCCTGCATCATAATCTGTGCACACGAAAATGACTAACCTGAGAGCCGTTTAAACTACATTATTGCTAACTATAGTTTAGCTTCCAGGTTTCCATCATCTTTGCTGCCATTTAGTTTACTATCATTCCACTAAAATTCACAGAAATGGATAAAAATTCGGTATTTTTATTTTTATTGATTCATCTTTCGATCAATACTCCAGAAGCAATGCAATTAAATCTCTCTAAAATTGCCATTCTTGAGATTAGTGATAATTATTCGATTTTTTGAGGTCCGAATCTTCGGGTTGACTCTCCCGAAGGAGTACGTGGTCGAATAATTTTGATGATTACTGTTTGATTTGAAAAAAAGTTGACAACCACCTGCTTTGCGTAAAAAGGAACGGATTTCCGAAAGTTCTATTCCAGAACGTGTGGCATTTCGACAACGCCTGTGTTGGAGCCTCTCAAAAAAGAAGGCCTGCGTTGCGGAGTTGTTCACTGGAGAAACACCAACTTAACAGTTATAGACTATCTGACAGGGGAGCAAAACTCTCATATGCATCTCGTTTACAAAACTAAATATCCATCTTCTCCTTGAACGCGTCTTCCTGAACTTTCCTGGGTATTCATTGACTGATACTCAAATGCCAGCAAATGCTACAAAGCGACTCCACAAATTCCGTAACAGATCTCACTTTTCAAGAGACGCAAAGCGGATTTACGAGAAAACATACTACTCGCATGCCTCATCAGTAGCACCCACCGTTGTACAGGTAGCGTACGTTTCTTACGGATTTTGTGAAGGATTTTATAACATGGCGGCCATTTCTGGAAGCAATGCTTTTGCTAAAAGGTGATTTCAGGGAAACAACAATCTACCAGGTAAAATGTCAATATCATCTCCTTATGTATTCATTATGGGACGCATGCTCCATGTTGATAAAAACTATCAAACTCGGTCACTGCAAGGAGGACAGTTTAGCGTGACTTCACATCGCTCCTCTTACCGTGATAGTCGAATGTAACGACATTTCAATTCTTGCATTTGGTGTCTTGTTTGAAATTATCGTGTGTGTCAGTCACCCCAAAGTGCCCAATAACACTAGCGGCAGGTTCCACTGCGACAGAAGAGGACTATTTAACTATATAAAATCAATTCTCATGTAATTACCAGAAATTTACTCACGAGAATGAAATCTTAGCTTAGATTACATTGAAGCAGTTCTACTGGTCAAACGTGTTGAAAGTACTGCACGATTGTGCATGGAAGGACGCCCCAGATCCTTCATGCTGAGCCGAATGTCATGAGCCACATGTAAACCGGAGGGTATAAAATCGGAGGGCGAACTTTCCCAACCCTTTTACAAGCTATAGCTGGCCTAAACATAATGGAATGCTGATACGTACCGGCTGCAGGTTCTTGGTAACTATAGAGATACCGGCTTCATTCGCCAACTCTTTTAGATTAACATCAAGTATCCTAACATGCAATTGTCAACACAGGTTGCCAATTAATCTACGTCGTAGGTGGCTGGGTAAATCTAGCTTGTCATATCTACCAGGAGCAGGAGAGCAATTAGTTGTTTGCTGTTGTAAACCAGTCAATGCATTCCCACCGTTTTATATATGTTTTATACTCAATTTATACGTTTGTCCTCCATATTGCCGTGTGCGTTTTCTCTCTTATCTTATGTCGTACATCGTTCGAATAGTTTGTTTATTTGTTCAACTCCACACGCACACGGATCAATAGTTTTTCAGGTTGACTGCAAAGATTTCAGACAGCAAGGTAATTTAATATTGAAAAAGACCCGAAAATTAAAATACTCCTTGTGCCATATGCCCAGCGCGTTTCTCTCCTACCCTGCTCGAATGGCGTTTGCGCAGATTTCCCTCTTTTGATTTAATCGTTTCTCATGACTGACTATTGATGATTTTGTTGTGTGCGTCACATCAGATGAATTTGTCGTTTTCCCTAGAGACGTGGAAACGCGCATCCCGATGGCAATGCAGCGAAACATGTCAATTCATTGCTCACTTACACGGCAATCTGGCACTCCGGATGTATACAAAATAGTACATTTATGATCACTAGCTTATTTGTAGTTTTTCCCGAATCATAGCCAACTTATCTTTAGAAAAACCTGAGAATTTTCACAATTTGTATTAAGCTTCTACCCGTAGAAAAGGTAGTAGAAGGGTGCAAATTAATTTTATGCTTCGTTGATTTTTGTCGCCCAATTCCTACTCGGATTAATTCGGTCACCAAAATGAAATTTTACTTTACCAGGAACGGCATTGGTGGTCCTGATACACGGTCTTGTGTGTCACATTTTGATAACGAACTTTCACGTCAATGTACAGGTGATGGTCGTTTGAGGTTAGAAGAGGAGTTGATATACCTCTAAGTGAGAAGCCCAGGTGCATGTAGTGTTCGCGAAATGGTGAGGAAACAGACTCCAACCCCCGACCGTCAGACTACCGTGGGCAGTCACATGCACCCGAACTTTACAGTTGGTTCACACCAACTCGCCTGACGGATTAACAGGAGAAATCCTCTGGGCCACTAGTGAACCTCTGGGCAATGAACCGGACGTTGACAAATGGCTTTGGTGAAGACCGTCGTAAATGGAAAGGGTTTTTTAGATACTAAAATTTGGGAATTCCAGTTGGAATAAACGAAAACGGACTCATATTATGAAAGTCACACAGGGTCATTGACTATTTCAGTACCAGAGGGAGAAGTGAGGCAAACCAACTGTGAAATTCAAGTATACAAATTGGATGGTGGATGAGACTCCTTCGTTTCTCAGTAGGCAAAGCAACCATACAGTTGAGATCGGTCGAAGATCCGCGTACTTTGACCTCTGGTTCCTGACTCCGTGGCTAGAATTTTGATTTCCTTGTTCTTTGTACAATTTGTAAGAAAGAGCGAATAAATGACCACAATTTTGTGGGTGAAATCGGGGCGCTAATTTGTATACGTTTCCAGCGTGTGGGAAAACAGTCTTGTGTTATTTACTGTTAATTACGCTACGTAATTATTTATGTTTCCCTATTCCTCAGACTAATTCATTAGCCTTCCGGTGACTGCTCAAGTTTCAAGACTGAACTACTCTATTTTATACAAAGTCGACTCTATATTAACTGTTTTCTGTTGTCGATTTGTTCACATTCATTTCTGGGCTTGTTGTGAAACATTTGTCCCACTTTTAACTGAACAACATTTGTCCCGTTTAATTTATCCGATAACACACTGCCCTTTCTGTGCCATCCTGTGTTTCTAACTGCCCAAAGGTCAATCAAGCCGGAAGCTTTCCTTTAATTCTGCTCACGATTTACTGTTATTTTCTCATAGAACCACAGTCTACCTGTCTGCTCACATCTAAATTCACTATACTGTTTGGCTACCCCGTTTGCGATTACCGAACAAACGCAGGTAAAGTTCGTAGAATTCAGTTCCGTCGCAATTGTTCCTGACCATCCTACGTTGAATTAGACTACTCTTTACCTGTCAGCTAGGACTTCTAGATCGTGCGTTTAGGCTAAGTAACTAACTTTTTGCCTTGAGGTCACGGCCGTAGCACACGACCATACATTTACTGTGAGAGAATGTGGCTAATTGTGTTCACATGTGCTACGTAAGTTACACCATACAGGTTCCCTTGGGCTCCTAGCTTGGTAACTCTTAAACCTCTCTGTCCCAAGCATCGTGAAGGTCAAGGAAATCAATGGTGACATAGACCATACGAATATCAATGAACCTCTTCAACCCTACGCTTCAAAGAAGATTGAAAAATTTGTCATCAAACCACAAAAAGGTGGTTATGCTCAGGGGAAAAAAGCGAGCTATATTTCTCCGACCAACCTGTGGTGTATCGATGGAATAAATCAGAGTAAAGGGGAATTAAATCTACCACGATGGCGCACTTTTGTATCGGTAACTAGCTTGCTCTACTAGTCAAGTTAATTTTCCAAATGCAGTTGAGTTACAAGTGAAGTCGAATGTAGGATAACTGTGAACCGACTTGAGCACCATGTATGACATAGCCGTGAATTCCCCCAGGTAGTTAAAACAAGTACGAAGGTGATAATAACGGATAAAGTACCAAAGGAGATAAGATGGTCAACGCCGGTCATGGGAAGGACGAGTAATAGGTTAAAATGGCAAGGAATCAAAGTTGGTCACATCCGTCGGGTCAATGGACATCTAGGGAAAAGACAAGATTTGGTTACATCGGTTCCGTCCAAAA
Organism: Clonorchis sinensis; assembly: GCA_003604175.2. NCBI lineage: Eukaryota > Metazoa > Platyhelminthes > Trematoda > Opisthorchiida > Opisthorchiidae > Clonorchis > Clonorchis sinensis. Next base: position 25,541,237 of record CM030373.1, on the reverse strand, counting down.
TATTTGCATTATTGGTATATTGATAAACACTTGTGAGAGACATCTCCAAGGTAACTGGCCACGCTCAGCAGAGGCTGATCACACCGATTAGTATTGTGTCGGATCCAGACGTAGCAGCAACAGAAAGCGGTTACCATGACTACCCGCTGCTTCCATTAAAGCATCAATATATGAGTGGTGTCGTGTCGAGAAAGAACTGAACACATGTGCTGACAAAAATCACCGGTTGCAATCGTACGTTTACTTAATAATCAAGCGGACTCCGATAGGGTACGGTGCCAAACCGATGGAACCGATTTCTTGGACGTCTGTCAGTTACTAATTCCAAGAACGTCAACCTGACCGAGACATTTCTTCAAACATGTTTATCTGGAATTAACGTTGGACGAGACGAAACACCTTTCAACGGCTTAGAGCTGTGGAGCGAAACTCAGTCAGATTTCCACCATAAGCAAGGGGTTACTACCTTTCTCTTCAAATATTATGTCTAAATTTAATTCGTCGAGAACCGCCGTGAGGTCGACACAGGAGAATATTCAATAGCGATTCTCCGCAAAGGCTTCCAGTTTTGTGAAAGAACGTACTGTTCACGGACACAATTGCGTCACCTTGGTGAATCTACTCGGGACAAAGGCTTTTCAATGAACACTGCAAACACGATAAATATAAGGTGTGTTTGTAGTGTGAAGAGATCGTGTCTGAAAAGCTTATTGTCTTTTCAGCAAAAATAGCTTTGTTTACAGGAAAAAAGTCCAAAAATATCAAAAAAACCTCCAGAATCTTTAAATGAAATCTCGTCGTAGGTCAGAGGAAGAATATAATTTATACAACCAGTGGAACTTTCATCGGAAAGATCGTCACTCGAGGACCCGAACTAGACGTGTGACCACGTCAGATGGTTTCCGTCTTTTGAAGAATGAGCGGCGCTACATCTCGCCTAATCGCGAGGCAACCACACTTGTGGGCACTTGCTTGTGGCAGAACAGTTGGGTGTTCAGACAGCTAGCCTGGATGTCAGGGGTTAGAGACACCCTGGAGTTTCACGACATCCACACTTCTGAGGATGACCGATGAGGACACAGCTTGGATTTACTTGCAGAACCAAGATCAATAGGAATCTGCTGTGCTCATGATATTGTGTTTTTCACCACAAATCAACCCGAATAATAGAATCTGCTGTGCTCATGATATTGTTTTTCACCACAAATCAACCCGAATAAATGTTACACAGAGCGAATACGTCTCACCCTAGTTAATACGGCGTGTATGTTGCACAACTAATCAGCAATCAACCTAGACTTGCTGAGGATTGGGCCCAAATTCTCAACTAACTGGACCTTTACGAGCCAGCTTAATATGCTGTCATGCACCACTCAGAATTTGTGAGCTTTCGAGAAACCTTTTTATCCTGATTGAGGTTTCAGTGTCCCGCATGTTGCTCCTTCAGAAAATCCCATTTTCAGTCATGGTCGACAGGACGTTTGGCACGTTGAATGCAATCCACTGGTTATCCTCTGTATCACAGCGCTCCATTACTCAAACTGGTTGAGCTAAAACGTGGTTTATCACCACCTAAAAAATGGTCTCTCAGACTGCTTTCCCGAAACGCTTAGATCAAATTTTGTCGGCCAGCTGTTCCCAAGTTAAAAAAATTTCGCGCAATTTCAGTTGGTCGCAGTCTGCTCGTTGCGTGCAAAGGACTGGGGTTGGCAGGAAATGTCGGTAGGCGAAATTTCATACGTCTTTCTTAAGCTAAAGGTTTGCTTAAATGTTACAATTTGGTAACAAACACCGTCATCAATCAAGTGTCTGCTACCTAGGCATCGGAAGGCATATGTTAATTCTGATTTTCGGCACCGCTTCAACGCTACCGATTGTGGTTTATTGGCACAATATCACTGTGATGCTAGCGATATTCCACTACTCATATTTTTAGTGGCATTTTCGCCCTTATGGTGACAACGTGTCCAGCCATCACTGATTGGAAAACGGAACAAACGTTCCTGGTTTTCGCTTACTTACCTTCAGCAGGCTGACCAGCCAAGGTTTAAGCGTCCACACTTCACGCAAGTCAGGAGAGTCGTGACCGCACAGAGAAATCGAGCTCCTTCCGGACAGACCCTCTTATTTGAGATGCATCAAGTCTTGGGGTGTTTAACGCCGGCCTAGATAGCCGTTCTCCGACCGTTTACTGTTGACTGCCAGGTCTTCTCCTTATACGCAATGAAAGTTGGTTTTCCAGCGCTTCCCGAAGGACTCGCAGGCACCGATTTCCGGTGACAGCGATTTCGGCCTACGCGCTTTAGCTTAATGGAGAAAAGTCGTTTTAGATGCAAATTTTTGTCATTTCTTATAATAAGCTAACTGACTGGATCCGAACGTCTTTGCGGCTATTGTAAGTGAGATTGGTTAATAATTAATTGAGTAATTAATTAATTAATTATTATTTGTACTCTGTAGAATATCCAGGTTTCGCTGTTGGAAGACAGCTCAGCAGTCAGTTTTGAAATTTTCTCAAGAAATACGCGTAAGTGATTGTTTCTGATGAGTACCCCGAAGCGTTCGAACTCCTACTTTCGCTCAATGTCAGGGTTTCGGTTTATGGGCAGTTTAGTGCCAAGGTAGCACGATTCTCAGAACCATTCAACCGGAAACCCTTTAGTAGTAAAAAGACGCTGGCCACCTTTTTATTAGCGTGAACTATGCACAACGTGAACGTATTCTTGGAAAACTACTCCCAATGACACAAGAATTTGGTTTTGGCGAGAGACTCAGTTGAATCCAGCTGGATCAGTCGCTTATGTGGCGGTGCTTCAACTGAAACTCGGGGCCCGCACCTATCTGATGAGCCCTGAGAACGGGAAAAACCAACCTAAGATTTTCATGAGTGGTGTGTTTCATCTTATATGAACGTGGTCTGTTGTGCTTTAAGTACTGCAAAAAACAACAGCAGGCAGGATAAATCTTCCTGAGCAGCTCCCACGAAATGGCCAGAACATTTTACTTGGAACAATTTCGATCTCCGACTTATGTTGCCCGGATAAGCCGATAAATGATCCAGCATAAGTGGTCACTCCAACTTTTTCCCATGAGTAAACTTCGTTTAAATTTCTTTATAAAACGACACAGCGATGGATATATTGTCTATTTCAGACATCGCATTTTTGTGGTTCAATTTCGTCCAAGACGCATCTCCTTTCCGTTGTAATAAGTCACAGTGATAACTACTCCCCGTCCTCGTTTCTTTCAGCAATTTGTTTTCCCTGTGAAAGGCAAGTGACCATATCGAAAGTAACGATTGTCATCGTATGATCCTAATAAGTGATAAGCCAGGCGACTGCAGGAACAGCACCACTGTAAATGAAGATCACGTGGGCTGCAGCGTAATCGGAGCAAATTATTTTGCTCGCCTTTCGTGCGAACGGTCGGAAGCAAATGTGCGCGTGATCCATGTTATCTGGTCAGATAAACGTTACTGACGTCATAACAGTGTAACGGTGGATACTACTGATGAGGCATGCGAGTAGTACGTCTTCCCGTAACTCCGCTTCGCGTCTCTTCAAAAGTCAGATCTGTTACGGAATTTGTGGAGTCCCTTCGTAGCATTTGCCTGCATCTGAGTAACAGTCAATGAATATCCAGAAAAGTTCAGGAAGACGCGTTCAAGGGGAAGGCGGATATTCAGTTTTGTAAACGAGATGCATATGAGAGTTTTGCTCCCCTGTTCAATAGTCGTGAACTGTTAAGTTGGCGTCCTCAAATAGAGAACTCCGCAGCGAAGGCCTTCTTCCTTTCAACGGTAGTCGTAGACTGTTTCAGAGTAACTAGGATAGTTACGTGTACATATACAGCGCTTTTGTCCAACGTTGAACTAGACTTGTTTTTGGGCCTTTCGGTTGCTCCCTGCTTTCACATATTCTCATCGTCTTGTTTTGGTTAACAGTGAATTTCTCTGAAACAGGGAAGTGACTCACCGCGCAATGGCACGATCCTGCTAATCCAGGAGTGATCCCGGTAAAGTTCAGGACGAAGCTTGTCAGGAGCCAATTTTCCAGCTGGTGTTAGACTCACCTGTACAGATACAATATGCCTAGAAGTCTAGTATGGCGTATTTCGCAGTATCCTGAAGAAAAGTACAATCCAGTTTGACATAACGGACACACCAAGGTTTCCATTCAGTGACGCCTTTTTGTGCTCCATCATCCCTGTAGTCGAAGCTTCTCCTAGAACGCCGTCCTTGGACGACTGAATTCGATTGTACAAGAATGCAATAACTTATTTTAGGTGCAAGTCATTAGTTCCAATGTACACCGAACAATCCGACGCAAATGTTGACACCGGCAGCCTACAATGACAAAAATGTTGCTGCTGTGAGGATAATTTCGTGAATTTTTTTTTATTAGGATATATCTGACCACTAATGAGTGGAGCACACTCTTCGTGGAAGTGTTGTCTTCTTGAGGCTGTCTGTCATTGTGGAACGGTTAGCCACCGTCAGAAGAAAACTTTCGGAAAATTTAAACCGTGTGTCAGCTCCAAACGTGGTGGACGACCCGTTATAACTTGAGCCATCCTTTATTGGAGATTTCGTACTGTAAGTAAAGTCAGACTATGCTGATTGGAACAGGAGTAACGTAAATTTATTTCATCTTTATTGGGAACCATAAACAGCGCTCACGTTACAAAACTATGGGTAGTTTCGAACCTGCGACCTGGCGGTTGGTAGGTTAAACATGAGCGGTCGATCAGAAATCCAATTAGCTCTCAATTAGGCAAGGCACAGTGTTACTCGTCTTTCATTAGAAGGATCCACATCACGTAGACACACACATCATCATCATCATCGACAGCACGATATCAGTGTTCAACACCGATGCTTCGCTGTCGTATTGTATGTGTGCATTTCATGGTTGTACGTGGGCTAGGATAATGTCAGGGCGTCCACACCTAGACAGGAGGACGATTAGGGTGCTCAACCAAAGCCTTTGGCTCAAAAGCCTAACCGCAAGACAGCGGTGTTTGGCAGGAAATGCAAATGCACTACCATTTCTACGCCACATTTTTCGCCACATGTTCCAACCCCCATCCTGGAGGGCCAGTAGACTGTGTTCGTCAGACCTCTAACCATTGACCAACCTGGTTTGAGAGACTCTGTGAGTGTCGCGGGGACACATTCTAGTAAAGCTCAATGGGTCGCTGAGATGCACGAGCAGTCACACCACGGTAAGGTCCAGTCTCTTCGTGACGGACATAGACACACTACTGACTAACTTTTCAGGCTATTCTACCAACAAGTAATTATTGCGCATCATTTGAAAATGGAATTTACCGACTAAAAACAGCGTGATTCTTGACAACAATTGACAAATTAAGTGGTGAATATTCTTCATGCATTAATTTGCATGGGTTAGCTCTGAAATATGTTTACCAATGAGCATAACCCTTGATCCCAACATGTCACGCTCTGTTTGGCTGTCTGGTCGATATCTGACTTGACCGCTTTAAAAACAACCACAAATTGTGCAAAAGTGACCCATACTACCAGGGATTACCAAAAACCTTTCAGTTCAGACGCAGTTGCACGCAAGCCAATCCGACAGTATATCACTGATCCGCGTTTTTTCCCTGAAGAGGGTAATCGTTTCACATCCTGATGAAATACACGAAATGCTGCTGTGGCTGCAGGATAAAACTCATAAAGTCAGCCGTAAAACCTGAATGTAGCTGACAGACTCCCCTTGGGTTCCCGTAGGTTTAGCACCCGAAAAACAACCCCGCTTCTCAACCGAGGTTCATGTAATATTAGGCCAAACTACTGTGTGCCAGTTCGGTGAATGTGGATTTAAAACCATGTCCCTATTGCTGTTCCATCTGGGAGGTGGAGTTGTTCTGCTACTGTGTCGATGAAATGCCCAAACGTCCTGTTCGTCGTCTTTACAACAGCGAGACAATTAACAATACGAGAAGAAAACTTCATTGGCTATTCTGTTCATCCGAGTTATCACGCGTGGATAGCAATATACCGAAATATCGATCGCCCGGCCAAGTCAACTGGTTGTAGACCAAGTGGCCGTTGATATGTTTACCAAGCCAGATTGTTTGCTTGCATGCTTCGGATTTCTGGCACTGTTATTACTCTTTCACGGCACATGTTACACAACACGGTCTATAGGGTGAATAGACCAAAAGTTGGCAGGGTGAAGGACGCTCAGGTGTCCGTTTTGAAAGGTGAAGTGAGAACGTGTTCTTCTTGATAGGATGTGAAATCCAAATGCTGGAATTTTTCCACGTACATTTACCCGATACACGTGTTACGCATATTGCAGTTGATATGCATGTTAAAAATGACAAACACAATCCTTCCTATCCAGTCCTTGCAATTCCGATATGTATAGGGAGTCGAATTTCGTTTGATACTGAACCATTAGCAAACTTGGATAGCTCTGTAGAAAATCCTGCTAGTTTTCACTAGGTAGGTGACAAAGGGTCTATATGCTTCAAACACATATGTAAACCGCTTCCCTTGATTCATCTAGAGGCTAAACGCTAAAATTGTAGGTTTCCAGAAGGCCTCCTTTGTTTTTATTGACAAGCATTTTTGCAGGTTTCCGGAGTACTGTCACAACCTAGGCCCCAAAAAACATTTTAGCCAGCAGATCACTTTTTACCCGACAGGACCGCTTTTGTAAACCCATACCAAGCAGATGATACTCGACCTTCGTCTTCCGTATTAAAGTTCACCAAAGATGCATATCGCTTGCATATCGTCCCGACAGCCTGTATCTGACATGCAAGTCCAGCGTATGACCATTGTTTCATGTGCGCATGCTTGATACCCGTGACTGTTTGCGCCTGAACGAGGGAAATATTTGGCACTTGAGACACAATATCAGTCCTGGTTGTCTCAGTCAAGTAAACCGCAGGAATGAACATCCTAATCAAGCAGCGGCAGGAACGTCAAGGAGGCTGATGTGTTTTGGATTACTTACGGTTAGGTTCTGTGATTGTGTAATGTCAATTCTACCCAAAGAAATTGCGTATTCTGATGATAGCGTTCTGGCTATTTCATATGAATAGAGAGGACACTAGACAGACTCTTTTGCGCTTATAGTAGTCAGTCGAAAGTGAATTCCCTGGCTGTCGTGAGACTGGAATAGGGAAGTGCGATATGTTTTAAAGTGTATACTAAGATGTCTTGTATGTCCGATGGAAAACACAAAGATCTTGCTGTTTAACGAAGTACACTCATTTGCAAACAAATTTTGTCTTCCGAGAGACTCCACTGGAGCGCAGCTGAATCTCTCGTTTATGATGTTTCTAGGCTATTTACTTATGTCTTTTTTTCGTTACCAACTGACAGTTCTCGGTGTGCTACACTAGAAGTAGGACAAAGCTGTGTTGGGAATTCCCAAACGTCAGCGAGAGAAGATGACGCAGAATTAATTGCTTAACAGGGCAATTTAACGGTTCTAACGTGCAAATGTGGCAAAAAAACTCTTGCTTCAATATTCCCCATAGTAATGCAGTTACGTGTCACGTCATCTCAAACTTGAAGCATCAGATAGGAATTTGGAAGCTATAAAACGAGCAACTATTTTGCATTCGTCGAAAACTAGAAATATCTTATCTATGCGTGTGTTGCACGCCAGCTACAATTAATTTGTTTAAAAATGATAAGATCAATGCCCAACTCAGTAATTTACTGAACGGCATAAATTTTAATTATTTGTGCAAGGCCCGTGAAAGGCTGTTGATGAGGAAAGAGAACAAACTGCTGTATTGATTATAACTCCATGACTTACCAGGAAGGTCAGTTTCCTCAAAGTAACCCCAGAACGCCCGGAACCTACTAGACGCAAACATTCCAGCAAAATCTCAATAGGAAAGCCGGCAAGCATCTAGGCCAGTCAATAGTTTAATCAATTCAGCAAAAGTCGATGAGTGTTCAGCCACGCCACAGAAGCACAACCGAATGTGATCAGCGTTCAGGCATTGCGTAGAAGCACGATCGATGTTGATGGGTGTTCACTGAACGCCTACCAGACAGCCCGGATCAATGTCAGAAAGTGGCCCTTTAACAGCGCGGGGCCGTTGTAACTTTCGCACTCGCACGCACTAGCTTGTTTGGAATAAAGCTGTTGTGTACCCTCGTCGGTGAGTTCTTTGTGGCACCAGGCACTAGAGTGGGAAAGTGACCGCAGCTTCATGGTTAACGATGGTGTCCCTCACGGAGTTTTTTTGCGCGAACGTTGTACATCACTTCAATTATACCACGATCCAGAAAACATGAGCTTTATTACGCAAGTGTTTATATGGTTTGCTTGTAATCGTGGGTCTTGAATAATGTCCGTAAAAGTTGGGGCTTGAATGTTTCACCTTTTGAGGACGAATCTAACCCCGATGAGCACACCAAAGTGAAAACAGTCGTGGACTTGCATGAAACAGAAGACATTTTACTAGACATACTGCAGCGGAATCTTGCAGTCGGCTGCATCCTGCCAATTATTGGGTATAAGACGTGGACGTGATTGCCCTCGATAGCCTGCCAATTATTGGGTAGAAGACATGGACGTGATTGCCCTCGATTTTTGAAGGGTGCATTGCCTTGAAGATCCAGTTTTTAGCATTTTCGACTAGATTCTGTTCATTCTGTTTGGTGTACCCTTTACGGACAACAAATCCTCGTTTTCATATGTCAAAGTCCTCATTTTCTTTTTTGGACAGGCGAACAGTTTAACCCCACCCACCTTCGGCACAAATACGTATGGCTAATCGATACCCACCCGCCAACCGACAATCCGTAAGCACATCTGAAAGTGGTCTCTTGCCGTTATTACTACCACGAATAATTACATCGGTACTTGCTCATCCCAGCTCAAAGTCTCGACTAATCAGCCTCCGTTCATTCAGCCGCAAGGTGGTACCTCACGTTGTAAAACTGCTTCTTTTCGCCATCTTTTAAACATATTGCGACTCTGAAGCTGCCCTTCCATCTCATATAACTTTCGAACACCAACTCAACGTTTGTCCCATTCAAACCTGTAGTTTGTGTTATTACATGTTTACCTCCGTATTGTACTTTACCGCTATTAAAAAGACCAATGACTATGGCTTCTCTCAATTGGAAAATGTTTGGGACCGATTGGGTAGTCTTCGTTTCAGAGAGGTTTGGTAAACACCGATTGTTTACGAAACTCCTGTGAAAGTTCCACTCTGTTTTCGCCGGACAATTTGAATTAATAGGGCACTAGCGGACGCACGAGCTCCGGCAGTGAAGATGAGTTGGTTTACCTACAGTACGGGCCAGTCAGTCTATCCAATAGAAGCACATTCGTTTCAACCGTTTAACAACTCTGATTTAGGTTGGCTCCCTTCTAAGCTGTAAGATAAGTGGTGTCAAAGGTGAAGTTTACTGACTGCCATCAGCTCAGCCCGAATCAGCTTACTTTACTGTGCCTTGCTCATGGGTGTTGTGGGCCAGTCACTGCTGATGCTGTCTATTTTATGACTACTCCCTTTGTTCACCGACTAAGTTGCGTTCAATTGGTTTCACACGCGGCCTAATGCAAACTGCCTATGGCACTCCAAAGTGGGGTGCATCGACATAGTTCTGTTTGACAGCCGACTACGAAAATCGATGTTGTTCCGCTTCTCAGTGTTTTAAGCCTTTCCGTCATTGCATAATTTGCCCGCATGTTACGCGCTTGCCATCTAGTGAATCATCGCTCATCTACTCTGGCATCCATACTCCTATTGTTGATGCCTTGGTTACTTGGTTGTTTTGCTGTCATTTTTATAATTCATCTCCGTCTCTGCCTCCTTTTTTTTATTTCCTCTCCAGTTTTCCATACAACGATCTGTCATTTCCAAACCCAAACGACACGTGCCTGTTACCCCTGTTTTCGGCCCCTGATACCCTCCCTTCCTCTCTGTTCTCTTGCTAATATTTCGCTTTTATTTGCCATCCTTCTCAACTTGACTTGCCGCGTGTGATTTATTGAGTGACTCATTTTCTTCCAGTGCAAGTTTCTTTGCGAATATTCAGGCACAATCGGTTCCCGGCCCGTCCTCCGCTGGTGTGAGGTCTGTGTTATCACAGTTGTTTATCGTGTTTGTAGTAGCGGTGGTTTATGGGGAGAGGTTAAAAGTCCTTCTTTGCAGTGTCCTCTCTTCTTGCTATTACTTTAATCTACGCGCAAAATTCGTGGGGACAGGAAATCGGAGTTCTAGTGCGTGGCCCTTCAGCTCTTTATTAGCGCTCGGACAACTGACCAGGTATTTCGTGCGCCCTTCATTTCCCCAAAAGGATAATATACCTACTAGTTTCGCTCGTGTTCACTCGCTTGTCGAAGAAAGTGGCCCCTACTATAGCAAGCGCAGTGTCAAACAGATCGAACCATGATTTATTTGAAAGCCTTACCTAATTCTACGCAGCCGCAGACCTCCGTTACGATATATCAAGTGTTCAATCGACCGGGCATTAGTTATCAACGTTCACCACGCGTGACCCGGATTGCTGGACGAATTGCACGAATTGTTTCTGTGTACGCAGACCATGAGTCCGAATCCGGACGTCAATCGCCTCGGCGGTTGTCAGCGTCCGTGTGCGATTGACTGACGTGACCGAACGCTCTTCTGAGGTTTTCTGTGAACGGTAATAGTTGTCTCCTACGTACTTTCACTTGTGTCTATCACTCTTATGTGCGCGATCACTCAGTCTCTTTTTCAGGGAAGAATTTAGCTTATTATATATGAACAGGATCTATAGGTCAACTCGTCAAGATCCGAAAACTGTTTCTTTTCGCTTCGACCCCTTTGTTCTCAGTATCCCTATGTGTACAATTTTCAACCAGTTATGGTGTGGTCAGTCAGTCAGTCACATGGAGCTGGTTCGATGTAAGTTGTGTGATTGCGCTTGTGATGATAGTCCTCATGAATACAGGTCCTCATTTGTGTGGTTCAAGTCCCGCACAAACCATGTGACTCACCGAGGTGACATCCATCCATGATCTCTCTCTCTCTTCTTGACTGTGCTAGCGCTTACCGCGCCTTGAAGAGCATTCAGCATTGTTTGTCCTTTCTTCGGTTGTTAGACTTCACACGCATGTTTCCTTACCAAAATTCTTACGTACGTTGGGATTCATCCTATCTGATTGGAACGTCGGTGGCATGACTTCGAATGAAACATTTCTTTCTTTTATCTCATTCTCCTGTAACCCTTTCGCATTCATCGCTTGCATTCATTTTTTAAGTCTGTGACCATGCTCTTCAACAATAAACGATAATAAAGTTGGAAATGATCATTGAACTAAAGAATGCTGTCCAACTAAGACGCGCGCTGTAGTCCTACTGAAAATGGGATGGAGTTACCACTCGACAAATACACTCATGGAAGACTCACCTGTGACCCAACCAAACGTCTCGTTTACGACGCTGTTTTTCAAAGAATTTTCAGCACCTTTAGGATAAGTGTGTTACGTGTTAGCATCTGATCAGCCATTGCCTTCATCCAGGACACTAAATATTTTCTGCGCTGAGTATCATTTATCCTTTGAAGTATTCAACTCAAGGTAAATCCGCGCCTCCTTATGAATGAACTTCTAACTACAGGCGATCTCGCTGGTTATTTCGACGACTTATGTCTGTGTTAGATGATGGTTTTGATAAAAACTTTGCGAAACTATTGGAAGGCAAAAAGAAATCACCCAAACATTGTCTTGAATCTCCTTCGTAAATGGAAGGCTTCAAGTCTTGATGCGAAATAACCATGGACCCAAATTTGCCAAAGACTGTTATTTGCACGCCAATTTGTTTTCAACTGGTGGCTTGCCTGAAACATTTCTGGTGTCGTCCCAACGGAAACATAATGCATAATGTCTTTGTGTACCACATTCCGTTGGAGAACATCATGAACAAGAGGGTCCGCTGGAATTCAGCGAAGTCTTCGTTGAACCCAACTTCGTGCGTAAGTGAGACTGTTTGCTGAATTGTATTCAAGTTGGATCCGGGTAGAGCCCAAGGCTGGTAGAAAATATCCGGCTGCGCCTACATGGTGAATCTCAAGTGGAGCGAAATCGGTCATGGGCTGTTGAAGTGTTTGCGGTAGTTTACTTTAGGAAAACACGGAACCAGCTTACCCTTGTTGACTCGTATAAACCAAAATCCAGATCCCGGTTTTCTTAGACCTAATGCACCTGACGAAAGAGTAGATTCTAGCCAACAATGTATTGATGTAATGTAGCTAAAATCCCGTGCATTACAAGTGCACTTTGACACAGACTAACAAAGCGCAAATGTATTTCGTGTATCCGTGGCTGCAGATGCAACCTATGGAAGGTGTCTCTTAATTTGTAAAAAAAGTCACTAGAAAAAGTGACTAGTCGCTAATGAGCAAACATTAACTCCATTTTATAGCATACTACCAGGCGCATGAAATGTTCAAAGACCTAAACGACTGACCGTTAAACATGTCGCCAAGCTGATCAGATACATTTTGAAAGCGCAGGTCAGTTAAGACGAAGTTTTGCTGTGAAGTTTGATCCCAATGATATTTTCTTGAGTATCGTTCAGGGTGAGTGGCCAATTAAAAGCGGAGTGTGGAGCGCTGAACGGTTGTGAACAAAACCTCACATGGGCTACAAAAACCGCAAAGTTTATCCAACATGCATTGAGTCAGAACTTAAGCAAGCAATCTTTGTATATTTTCACATCAGGCTTGATATACTACGCCGGCACAATTTAATAAACTATTCTGTTTTTCTTCTTGTTTAACTCGATAATTTTTGCGTATTACTAAAATTCCTACTGCATGTCAAAAATTGCCAGTGACCATCCACATAACCAACACATTCCTTGTACGCAAACAAAAGACACTCATTTTCAATTTTTTATTGCTCAGAATCGACTAGGAAAAATTTCTCGGGTCTAATTAATTTCCCGGTCTCGATAATTAGGTTTCTGAAACTTTCAAATAAATTTGTCCATGAGAAAGACCATGTTTACTCTTAGATCAGTCCATGCCGTGTGTCAAACGCCATCCACAAGTTCAGCAGCCTGTCGAGTAAATGAACCGCTAGGCACCTGTTCAAATAAATTTGCTCATCTTGTGTTCCAAATGTTTACAGCAGTCTCAGAGCAGGTGTATTGCAAAGTCATCCCGCTCATGCGTCTTTATCCGTCAGACCGTCATCTACTTACCAAAGTACCGAGTAGTTTAATCGATTTTTACTCAGTCCGAGAACGGATGCAGTCAGATGCCCAGAAAGAACAACCAGCCAATGAGATTAGTTGCACGGTTGGAGCAGTTGCCTTCCAAAATGTTCCTCACAACATTTAATGTGGAAAATGAACGCGGATTCTGATCACTTCCTGCAGTTTGATTCGCCAACAGGGTATCTCCGCAGTCTTCTGGTTATTTACGTAAACCTACGTTTGAAAAAAAGCGGTTGAGTTAAACTTATTTTCTGCTTCACTCATACAGTCTAGTCCATATGAATAATCGGATATAAATTTAAGTCGTTTACATTGCCAGCGATAGTTGAACAAAATGGCGTCTGAAGACATGTGTTTCGTCTCAACTTATCCTATACCACACACAGCCACTGCGAGACCCGTGCGTAAGATTAATTTATAACTGTAAATAGGCTAAACATTTGGGTCATTGCTTACAAACAGTCAAGGAAACCGGAATTGAAGAGAACTGCTTTGTTTCTGGTGAATTCTAGTGAACATGACCCCAGAGAATAACTGTAATTTACGGTCTCGTGACATCAGGCGAACCGAATCTCGTGGACGTACATGACGATGTTTGCAGCAAGCGTTTTGGTGACTGAAGATGCTTGGTCTGGATCCTACAGAGTTGTTCTTGGGGTTGCTTGTTCTGCCAAGTGTTTTCTTGAGAGCTGGCAAGTAAATCTGGCTGACAAAGCTTGCAACCGTGTGAAACAAGGCTGGGTTCAGCGATAAGCTCTTTCAGAAGAGAATTTAAACATCATATTTGAACTCAAAAGTAACATTCCCGGAGGCGACGATTCATCCGAACGGATAAGTCCTCTTATTTCAGGCCTATTCTGTTCAAGTCTACTTAAGAGATTATTTTTTTCGGAAGAAATACACGAAACAGTGAATGCGTAGATTAAGTGATGTGCACAACAGTTATTGGATGAGCATTTCCAAAATCCACAACCTACATTTTTAATGTCTGCTTTGAACAGAGAGAGAATCACTCCTGTTGAATGACACACGACTACAATAATATTTTCCACCCCTCTGAAAATGTGGAGACGTAAATCTGCAATGACGGAAAACGCAACGATCAGATTGCGGGGATACTGACTAGATTGCAATCAGTTGCGGGGGTATCGAGCACAGTGATCGGGTTGTACATATCCTTGTAAATCACATTATTGACTGGACCATTCTGACTTTTACGAGAACATTGTGATAGCCAAAATTTGTCCCTACTTCGTAAAATTACCACGACGATATCCTGTCGCGTCACCCTTGGAAAATGGCTGCTATGTTTTATGTTGTTTGAAACTGCACGACACGCGTTCTACGATCCCTCATTTTACAGCCGGGAAACACTTTTGTTGGATTGCTCTCTGGCTTAGTTTTCGAAGACCGCCTGAAATGTGCGCCTTCGTTCACCTACGTGCGATTCCTTGCGTGTAACACATTCACTTCTGCCCGGTTCTGGTTATTTGAACTTGTACAGTTCTGTCTGTCTGGAGTTGTCCCTCCATGGAATTCACAAACAAAGGCAACTCGAGCAAGTGAACATGTGGATGGAAAAATCCTCCAACTTGAATGTTCAAGTAACGTCGATGCACATGAACGATAGTGCAAGTGTCGGTAAATTCTGACAGTGAACTACTTCATGAAGACCTAAATTAAGCTGGAGGGTGACACACGATGAACATTAGAATAAAGCGTGTTAAAATGAGTGCATGAAAGAATGGAAACGAGCTAAGCCGCTCAACGGCGCCATCAGGGTATCGCTCGGTAAAGTAAATAGTCGGGCATAATATTCATCTATGTACAGTTTACGAAAACCATTTTACCAAGTAATAAGACAGTTAGGTTTTTTGGGGGGCCTCCAGCCTCAGGTTTTTTGGGTTTATCCTCAAGAAAAGTCGTTTTTTCACCATTGGCTACCAAGTAGGTTGATCCACCCGAGTTTAACAAAAGCCAAAACGCTTCCGTTTTTGGAAGTTTCCCCACCGGGGATGTCCTATCGAGTGCTGCTCAAAAGCGATTTGGTCCTTACCCAGGAACACACGAAAATCGAGCTGTTATAGCGTCATCAAAAGCATTTCACTTTGAGTGAAAGGCTGCAGGCACATATCCCATCACTTGAAGTTTGGACGATTGTACGGCAAATCCTTAGAAAAAGGACAGTGTGAACTTATCCCTACGCTTCATCTATGGTTTGGCACATAGTCATTCTCTGTATTATTCCGTTGTCGACCTTCAAAAGGGCCTCTATCCGACTGAGTAGTCGTCGTCTTCGGAAACATGTCGCCCGAATAACTTCCATGATATGAGTAAGACTGTTCAAATGGTAGTTATGTGAATGCCACTTTTGTAAACTTACTAAAGCAATCTTATAGAACACTAAATGATGCCCCAACTTGAGAAAATATCTCCAAAAAAGCGTTTGAACTCTGGTAAAAAAAAATCCAAAGAGCTTCACACGAGGCAGAACATCTGAACGTGAGCTCGTGCCCTGTGTATTTCTGTAGTGACGGTTTAGGATACCTTCCTGACTGGTACAAGTATGTTAAATGGATTTTTTTTAATTTTCGGGTACAGCTTAGAATGAAGTTTGGGCGATGGCCCAATAAGTCCAATTGTCTAGACGCAAAGTATATTCATTTCCGATGGTTTATATGGGTGCCTAGTTCCTGAAAGTTCAAGAACTTTGATGTACCAATTGCTTACAAATGTTTACGCCAAAGTATCTTATAAAATGATAAGTTTCAAAAAACCAGGTGGCCTTCTGGTTGAAGGTCAAACATATCGCGCCGCACACAGTGGCCTAACTGAACTCACCCCCAGACTGTGCTGCTAATTTCAGTGTGTTTTCAACCTCTCATCCGGCTGGTATAACTTTCGACGGATGTTCTACGGAAATAAAATTCGAAAACTAGAATGTTATCCATGTGCCTGCTTTGGTTTGTTTTATCTCTCTAGAACAACCTGCCCAAAATTGAAATATTCCGCAGAAAAGTGGCAAAATAAGTTGATCGCGGAGCACTAAAAAACCCACGACTGAATAATGGAATCTCTTCGAAATTTTGTTTGAATGAACCGGTGGAATCACGCGGGAACAAAGCTGGCTACGCTTGACTGTTCCATACTAAAAGACTGTAAATCACGGGATAAAGGATGGTCAAACAAAAAATCGAGGCAAGGAAATAATCCGGCTGAGCATAGTTCCCATTCAATGCTAACTTTGCGCATTCTGTGGTGCTGATGACTTATTTTTCAATTTGCCGCAAGTATGGGTTGCAAAAATTTCTTCAACTAATGTCTTGAATCAAGACTTGCTGGCTAGTCTATGTCTGATTTTGCCTTGCTAACTCAGTCAACCCGGCCTTCTCACTTGCAAATCACACCAAGAATGACTTGTCTGATAAGAAAGGACAATATGTCAGAGCGGAAAGATTGGGGAGACTGGCAACAAGGACTGAAAAATCTCGCAACGACTTGAGAAATTTGACAGAGCGTGATCATTTTAACCCACTCAGACATGGGAGAAGCCAAATCCGGGACAATGAGGATTGCCTGGTTTGAGGTGAAACGTAGGACAGAAACAGAATTTTAAACATCCTGATTCCACAGGCAAGTCTGTTTGCAGATGATGCAATCGGTAAATTTTTGTACAGCGCAGACCCATAAGACCGAGTTCGTGGTCAAGGAACGCTATGCGCTGTTCCTGAACTAGTCTGGTTTGTGGGTTCCTGATGTCTATGAAAAATGGGAGGAACTGCAGGGTGCTAGGAGTAATGGAATTCGCATATATATCTTATCCGTCGTTTGTCCTTGTATCTGAAAGTCCGAACGCACCTGTTTAGTAAAATTTTGTCCCTTCTGTCTGCCGACATGCGCCATCAATGTTAGGTCAGACCATTGGTGTTGACAGTGTCAGGAGCTTCTTGTGCTTGTCACTCAGGGCCAATGCAGACAGAACGTACGATTCGTGCAAGCAGAAATCTCTCTACATAGATTTTCTCCACATTCACCTCAGATTTCCAAGCGTGCATACACCAAAATTGTTTACCTGCTGAAATGTTGCTTCACCGTCGGATTTTAACTCGTACCGAAACAGTCTGGGAAATTAAGGATGGCCGGAAGATTATTTCGAATGATCCGCGCGACCGGACCCCGGAAACCACCTCTGAAATAACCAATCACGGATCAGTGTGACACCGTCATCTTGAATAAAGAAGGATTTTCGGACGGTTGGGCCAAACACATTGTTGAACAGCAATTCTCGGTGTCATCTGTCACTACTTAGTTGGGTCTTGGAACTAAATTAGAACCCTGGACGGTAAACCTGAATCCTTTGCGGTTTCGGAGGTTTACAATCGCAATAATCCTGTTCTGTTTAACACGCTCTTTCAAGAAGGACCGCCCTTGGTATTATCAGAAAGACGGACGTGTAAAAATACACGGAGAGCTTTCGTAGAGCTTCCTTACAAAAAGCAGTCCCATCCCCAGTTTAGTTCGTAATCTATGAGGTAAAAGGTGGAATTTCTTCAAAACCCTTGCGTCTAAATGGTTGCTGTCGGAAAACTTGTTGATCTGTAAGCATCAGAGAAAAGGACCAGGTGTTTTTGAAGGAAGTGATTAAAGTTATCTCATCCTTTGGTATGCGCTTTGCGTCCACTAAGTTCACGTACATCCTTCTGGACACAGTCACTGAGCATCTCTTACAATCCAAGCAGAGGCACCCGAAGTTGTGGAGTTTGTTACCTATCTTGGGAGTTGCATTGGCTCCAACTGCAGTGTTACACTAATCTCTAAGACTTGAGTCGCGTTTACTAGTTTAATACACTTGTGGCGGTAAAGCATCATATCCTTGATTCTCAATGTAGGTCAGACTACAGCACGAGCTGTTATATAGTATGCTTGTGAGACGTGTCTTGTCACAGCAGTCGTTCGGTCTTCGACAAACGTTGTATCAGAACTGAAGCTGTTGTAGAGTGTGTTGCAATTAGAGAACGTGTTCTTGGTTGTGCACGTCAAACCATCGTTTGCCGAAGAGAGTGCTGGTTTCCACACAGTGGCGCAAGCAGAGAGGTGATCAATCTCCTACCTGGAAAAGTGGTACGGAAGACAATCGGCGCAAGCAGAGAGGTGATCGATCCCCTACCTGGAAAAGTGGTACGGAAGACAATTCGAAAAGTCTGGGTGTTGTCGGTACTACTTGAGTTTTAGCGGCACGATTCCCCTGGGCATGGTTTCGGGCGCTGAAGGATGTGGCCACTGATCGATTTCAATGAAATTCTTGTTGGCTGATTACCTGAATGAATGTCTGAAGGTGTAGCGACCTCAAAAGTATTGTAATAGGCGACCGGTCCGCTTTTACAGAGCCCGTTTTGTTGGACAAACTTTGCAAAAGAATGCTCAGGCTAGTTCTAAAACATCAACTTTGGGGACCCCCGGACCGGAAGGGTTTTGCCTAAGTCACGTGAAAAATTATACCAAAGGAGTAAACCGTTAGCAATTGCCCACAAGTTCCGTCATAACTCATTTGATCCCCGGACAACATCAAAGTGATTTTTGGATCTTCCTTTTGGCTCCATCAAAACACTGTGCAAACAATAAGTCAACTTTGGAAATAAGTAAACGGAACTGACGAGTGATAATGTCTTCTTAGTCAAGTCTCCTGTACCACTGTCTCGCAATAAGTGAAGCACAAAAGATTCTAGTTTTTGGACCAATGTCTTTCATCACACATGCGGTGTTGATTGTTTTGTTTTAGCCATCAGGTAAAACGCCTTTGCTTCCAACAATCTTGTATGTTCATCATGATATTCACACTACAACCCCTGGAGAAAGACCGAGGGAACTTCTTACCCGTGTTTTGAATAGTCCATAGACACAAAGTAGACCCCTGCGCGAATGGTCCAAATCACAACGGTTCATTGGATTCAGTATACCGGTGGTTATTAGAAAATTGTTTCCCACAGAGTGTAATCACGTGCACCTTAATAACTGGTGATGATTAGCTTTTGACGATACTCACGTTCCCTGTAGTGGATGAAAATACTATGAAATCAACTGCAGGCAAGTTCGCTGGTGTGACTTGCACGCAAGACGCACGTGCGATTCCGTGCTCAGCGACTCGACCTGGTTTTAGATGTGGACGATTTTTGTTTACCGGAAAACAGGATCTGGTTCGCCGTTCCCGAAAACAATTCGGCTGATGGAAGAGGGAGAAGTCGCTGGCAAAGTTGTCCTGGTATGCTCCCAACTTCAAAGATCAAAGAGAAAACTTAATTAAACGGTATCAGTCCAGAATTTCTAGAAAGTAACATAATTTAAGGGAACAGAGAATTGCGAGGAATAAGCCTGAATAATTGATGATGGATAAACAGATCAATAACTCATAGACTCTAGAGAGTTGATTGCAGCCAACAAATTCCAGTTGCTCTATTCGATGAACATGTCATATAGACCGTAAAGTTGGTCGTTGATTAGGCGGTTGTTTATGTGTTCACCAATTGATTTGCACACGTTTTGTCGCCAGTACGCAGATGGATGGGTACTTCCTTTTGCATGCTTGCTTATATGACATTTAAAGATCACCTGTTACCTCGTAATGTGACTGGCTAGTCGGGTGATAAAGCTTCTGTGCATCTATTGGTTAGTTTGTGATTTTTGCTGCGTTGTGGACTGTCTTCATTCTAGCTGATTGGTTTTTCCAAAGCCAAGCAATCAAAGCATTGTGTTGCGATCTGATCTTCTCGAGAATGATCAGTTGGATTCATTGAAAAGTTGATTGTCGAAAACTCGTCGGCAGTCCCTGATAAGTTTTGTCAATTTTGGGGATCACCAGGTAGGGGCATCCTCCGGATTTCCATCAACCTCAAGTTTTGCCTGAACTCAAAATGTACGACCTTTGTGGAATGCACCCATTTGAATACCATTTCGGTCATAAAAGAGACTCATCTGATTCTCAGCTTCATTTCTTGCTTATGGTGATGAGTCCTAAGAAAGGCCAGGAGGTCGTGAAACGTTGAGACGTTTTCAGCAACATTATATGCACGTGCCAACCGAAATAGGGAGCGTTCTTCATGTAACACACTGTGTTGAACAGATTCAACTGGGATCCGCTTTGGTATTTTTTTGAGGTAAATTTTGTTGTGTCTATGAGTTTGATTGACCGAAACTTCAGGAGTTCGTACAACTGAGGAGTCCCAAGTAGGACAGAACGGGCCATGAGCTGTTGGAGAGTTTTATCGTGAGTAGTTTGCCTTGGGAAAACATAGTTAAACCAAAGCTAAATTTGCTTTATGCTTGCTTTTGTCCATTTACATGCCCGTTAAGCAAAACAGTGAAAACAGAACTAAACAGCCTGCATGACGCAGCTTCGAAGAGCTTGACGGTAAGTTCCGGGCATTCCCTAGCTTACCGTTACTTGTAAAGAGTTCGTTTGAACATTGATCAATGTTTGTCTTTCACAGATATGCTCTTTTTCGGACGTCTCAAAGACTCACTTTTGGTTGTTGATGTCTTTTTATCCATTTTGCGAACGATGTGCCGTCTTTCCAGCCCTGGTACGGTCCACCTCAACCTCTAGCTACATCAGCGTGTGGTTTGGACCGTCCGAACTCTGGGATGCCCAGTGTGCCAAAGCTCAAGGGGGCTGGATCCGGCGGAAACTAGCCTGTGCGGATTTCCATATGTGCTCCTGTCTAGAGTGATCCGGTGGTGGAGCTGTAGATGGATGACAATATACGATGATTTAGCATCGTCCACCTTTGGCTGTTTAGTAAGCCAACTAGTCATAGTAAAACACTTCACTACATGTTTGAACGATACTACGCTTCCAATTTGGTAGGTTTTTTCTAGTTATCTCGGGGTTTCGTAGCATTTCACACCAATCGACCTAAAAGTACAACAATTGATTTGGGAGGTAGAGGTTGAGCGAAAATTGAAACTGTTTGAGTAGCAATTAGTGGGTATGTAAAGAGCCTTGCAAATATCAGTCAGACAATTTTGTTAGTGAAGTTTTGTTTCTCCCAAAGTTGTTCATATTCACACCACTCTCGTTTGAACGGTCGTCCTCCTGTTCTGGCGTAATTAATTTTGGTGAGTCCATACCAAAGAAGGGAAGCTCTTATTAGAGCTCATCAGCAGTGCATATCCAGTGGCCGTGCCGGGGTTTGAACTCCGGACATCTGATATGCGAGGCGAGCGTGTTACCACTACTCCACCAACGCACGTTGGACGCATCTGAATTTTTCCATCTGAACAAGCGAACGTGTTCACTGACCCATCGAACGACGACGCAGTAACTGTCCTGAACAAAATACATATGTCTCAAATTTCTTGAGTTATTTGGGCAGCTTAAAGCATGTTCGCGTTGCACGGCTCTCTCAAAAAGTATACTGACTTACACGGCATACACGGTGAGTGTGAAAAGAGATGCTCAAAAGACTGTGCCTGTAGGCTGCTTATTAAGAATGCTCACGTCCATCACTGGTGGTCGGACGAGAGCAGAACCACAAACTGTGATGGTTTAACCGAAAAGTGAAAATGAGACCAATCGGCTGATGCTTCTGACGCTGAGTTTTACTCCGACCCGGATTTCGTGTGACCTCACTGGACACGCGTAAAGACCCGATTTATACTTCGAACTTCGCGCCAATTTCAACGTGGAGAAAACAGTGTGCACGGATTGCTCACCACGTGAAAGTTTTCAACGCGTGAAAGCTTGTCACTTTGACATGAATGCACATCCGGTTGGCCACTTCGGCTGTCTAGTTCACTGAAAATTCCCTGAAAACCTTTCTCACTAAGCACGTCTAACTCCGACCGATTGAGCCTTGTTCAGCATATCCACAATAGGCCCATTTCACTACAGCTTACCGCGCAGTTTCTACTCGTGTCACCTAACTGTTTTGCACAAATCCAAGTCATATTACAACTAGATGCCGAACCGACGTGGCAGGAGAAGAAAATTCATCTGGCGAAGGAGATGCAAGTGTTGAGCCTACTGATGAAACTAGTTGACGGTGATTGATTCTGTTAGCCAGTCATAAAATGTGTAATTGAATAACAGTGTTTTCTGGTGGACCATGGAGTAAAATCGGAAACCGTCAGACCCTCCAGCATTATCGATCTGTATCAACAATGCACCGGCTTAGGCGGAGCTAAGATATCCGACTTTGACCCGGAGATACACAAATATATTTTTCAAGCCTGGTATGGAGGACGAATGTAGGTGTGTCCTAAATGACCCGTTCCAGGTGAACGTTTGTATATCCTTTCCAAACTAAATGAACTTCTCCGTAACGTGGTTTGGAATGCTTAATTACAATGCACGATAAGCACATCCTTGACGTTCCACTTGTGGTTAGGAGAACTGTTTGTCCTGTGTGATCAGTCAATAGAGAACTTCAATTAAAGCGGCCAGATCAGGAGGCTGACCATCTGTGCATTAAAATCTTGCGTTACCGTTTGCGGAATTCGTGACAGCAAACAATCACTGTCTCCGATACGCGGAAGAAGCGACGTTTACGTTTAATAGGTTGACTGCCGTGGTTACGCAAACATTTCGAGTGGTATCTTCGACTAAGCGATACTTGATTACGTTTTGCAAAATGAAATGTTAAAAGCATGTGGGTGATGAAATGAATTGGACATCTTACACGAGCGCGCACGAACGTTGCAGGTGGGATTTACACAGAATCAACCTCAGAAGGACACACTGTAAGATTGCGAATTATAGTGCCCTGAAGAAGTACTATCGCGACATGGTGTACTTCGAAATGTTGCCTTCCAGAATGTAAGACGAAGTATCTTGGAGTGTGGCGTACCAGGGCTTAATGTGACACCTCTTATGGGGTAACTCAACAAATAATTCTTTCACGGTGAGTTTATTTATCCACATATTCTCGGTTCGAAAAAAACTAACTCCCATGGTTTTGTCGCATGACATGTTTTGCGCAATACAATTTTGATACTCTTTCGTTTTTGAATAAGATTTTCTTTCATCTTAGCGATGGCATCAAGTTGTCTGAAGGGTGCTCTCAAACTAAAGGTCAAAAACCTACACAGAACATGGAAATTGGCTTCGCGGTCATTACTGCGAAGGCTCTTCTATTTGCTTTCGAAGTTTCTGGCGTTTATCTCTGCAAACACTGCGCTGTTCACAAATAACAAAAGGTATTCCTTGTCAACAACTTGCAAGTAATCAATAAAAAAGCTATCACAAGATGGCGGGATTTAGGCATCTTGCTCTAGAAAGATTAATTCCACCATCAAAACGGAAAGCTCAGGGTCATAAAAGTGAGGACTGATTAAGTTTAACGTCCTTTGGCTTCAATGCACCACGAATTATCCCATTCCTGATGTCCGGGTATCTATTTGGCTCTCCCGATAAAACCAGCGTGGCTTGAAAAGAGTCTATTTCGGAAAAATCGTACATTTTGAGTTCAGTTAAGGTAACAGAAAACTGGGGACCCCTACCATCTGATGGACCTAAAGAGGGTTGGTGAAACCCTTCTTGAGACTTCGTGAGCAGTTCCCCCCACTCCTACCTGTTCAATGCTCCACATAAGTTAACCACCCCTCAGAAGCTATACAAACTCACCCAGACGATATCATCTTCTGTGATAACAACCTTCACAAGCCAATCGGTGAGGTTGGTAAGGAGATTCACTACTAGCCGATCAGTAGTCAACCATTTTTGTTAATATCAGTGAAAAGCAACTCGATGTAAATTTTGCTAAACACAATTTGCCGAAGATTCGGCACAACTCTTGGTTCGGCTTGCTCTAACAATTTTTTTGATCCTGGTGCACTTAGTTCAGGCCTTCTACTTAAATTGATCAGTTATGATTACTTATTTGACGCCAAAATCGATAAATTGATAGGAATTCAACCAGTGCGTCCACTGTTCTCGTCAGGTCACGCAGTTGTTTCTGACCGGTCGATACATTGACCTCAAAATCTGGTCGGTTTGAGCCAAATGTCTCGCGTTTACAAAGATTTAGAAAACTCCACTCCCATGCTTAATTGTTCTTAATTTTTCCTTATTCATTTGGCACTCGGGAATCCGGCTTGAATGCGGATAAATCGGTCAGTATAACTAAGTTGGTTTACGTTTACAACAGTGAACTGCAATCATCTGGTCATCTGCTCGGTTTTGTGGTTGCTAGATCCATCCGCTTCGCTTTTCACCGATTGCTCAATTCAGTCCAAAATCAGTCTTTTATGGTGGGCTTTGCTAAAACGGGGGATTGTATTGAAACATTTATCAGGTTTGCTGTCCATAACATTAAGAGCTATCGGAGTAGGTCACGCCCGCATTTGACTTGAGACGTCACGTACTGTGACCTCATTGGTGGGCATTTGCACTCGAGATTCCATGTTCTTTTAGTAAAATTCCCAGAACAAGCAGGCTGCATGTCAAACATTATATCATACCAGAATTGCATGCCCGAAATTCCTGTTTTTAATTGTCAACATTCTCCGAATGTATTGGCTATGACAGCGCTCAGTAGAATTCCAAACTTGACGCTATGTAAAATCTCCCTTTCTCAGGGAACAATGCAAATGGTCTTGTAACCGCCGACGCATTCTCCCCTGAGCAACTTTTGGATTCGTTTTTGATGCGCCCGTTTTCCCTCCGGTCAGCCTGCATGTATGTTGAAGCGACTGAAACAACCGAAAGTGAAAACGCTGAGGGCATGAGCATGTGACGGTGTGTCTCAAGCATTAGAAAAATAGAAACACAGGGAGGAAATTCTCCCACCTTGCAAGTTCAGGTATAACCTTGGTTTGATATTATGACAGTTATCGTTGATAATGGACATTTTCAAACTAAAGGGGAAGTAAATAGAATGTACCAAGTTTGTACTCAATGACAAGTTCCTAAACTAATCGTTACTGCTTGTAAACTACACTTCATCTAATTTGGAACAGAATTTTACCTTCAGTAAAGCCCAGCTATGCCGAATAGCGGAAGACCGTGTACAGCTGTTTCATCCATCGGGCCTCCTTCGAGTAGCATGGCAGCTATGCACCGAAGGAATGCTACAGATGAACGATATATTGGGATACAACAACAGTGTGCATCTCACAAAACTCTAGTAGTGCGTTTAAGAGGGTTCGAACCTGTAACCTCCCGGTCAGCAGCTGGTCATGAGTGGCCAACTAGCACTGTCACCAACTCGCACTTGGACAGGAGAGAGCGCCATTCAGCAAAAGAATTCACATCGCTTAGCGTCAGTTGATTGGCTCCTCGATACACGCCTTCCCAGATAGAAGTTTCAATCATCTTGTAAAAATATTTGTCTTCCTGGCTAGTTGCAGGTTGATGGAAGTGTGAGGAAACTGGGCTTTTTAATTGAGATTTTGTGCCTTCCAAGGGGCCAATTTACCCTGGAGAGCCGAGACGCACTACACGCCTGTTTTGTCGATTTTGGGAATCATCAGAGGTGCGCATCTCATGAACTTCAGATATATTTTACCCACAAACCTCTTTCAACAGAATCGGCCTTGAAGGCATTCAGCCGTATGAAATGTAAATTACTTTGCGTGGAATTAAATGAGCATTTTCTGGCGAGTTTAAAAGTCGCAACTATTTTTTGTAGAGTCGAGACATCAGGCGCAAACAAATCTTGCTATCGCCACATTGTGTAGATTTATCTGCGAATGCACTGGTGTTAGACTGGAGGAAATCAAGCACACTCGGAATAATTGTCGCCCCGGGCCGCAAGCACGGAGCTATGAATTGTCGGAATTTCTGTAGTTGGTGCGATTCACATGACGTCTGAAAACTTTGACAGCCCGTTAGAGAAGATGTTGCTTTTATGTTGTCCCCCGAATACGCATTCCTTTAAGTAACTGCTGTTCGATGTGGGGTCAGGCACGTTTCATCCTATGTGGAAATCGTCAACCAAATGTCCACAGAGGTACAAAGGGAACATGTTACTGAAATGGTCACTTGTAATTTTGTGTAGAAAAACGTGTTTCTGTCAAATTCATTCGAGAACTCCACACGTAGCACCGACACGAGAGCTTCCATCATTCTCTCGTTGAAATTTACGATGACGTGTTTTGTAGTGACGTCAACACTCGCTTCATTGACCCATGAATTCTATATTCAACCTCCGAAATAACCCGTAAGGTTCGTAATACCATATATTCCTGCCTGATCTGGACTGAGGTGAATGTATACTCTGGCTGGTTACTCGTTTAAAATCTCGTGATATGGTTTGTTAACCCTGCGCACCCAGTTTCATGACCATGTCCTCATCCAGGAAGACATTTTATCCTGGATATGAGAGCTGACCATGTTAAATTCGGTTTTTCTAGGCTCACCCCATTTATGAATACATGGAATATAGAAACAGTCACCGTACTATACTAGAAGAAAAGCATTCATGCGAAAATCTCAATAGAATTCTGCCCTGTTGCATCCATCGGTATTGAAATTTATCACCCACAGGTAAGCCCTTTGTCTGCCACGAATGAACCTCTAAAGCTCGGGCAGTGCACCAAACTGATGAGCCCCCCACAAGGGTGAAACCCGGTCGTGGGCCGTCGAAGCACTTTCAACAGCCTTATAAGTAATCTATTACGTATAAAAATCCAAAGCTATTCGCAGTGTAGTGGTGCTTCAATGGTCAGTTCCACTGGCAACTTACTATCACTCTTGAGTAGCTGGGGCAAAGAAATCGGGACGTCTTGAATTGTGCCGTAACACATGTGTTCCTCCTTGCGCCGTTTGTACCAAAGTACCAGTGCTATTCAGGATTAATCAAACGGCTACCGCAGGTTACTCATACGTCAGCTGAAGCAAATGACCACAAGTTTCTTGATGAAAATGGTCGATCGTAAAATGTGCTTCGGCCTGATAGCTCAAACGCTTTTTTCATTGAATAGACCCGAAAGCACCTCAGTAAATTAGGAGACTTGCCGAAATGAGAGGACTTTGAAGGAAGGTTTCCAGCACAATCGGTATTGACTTTCTAGCAATGGAAGCAAAGACAATCTACATCGCTCACTAGCCCACTCGTAATGTAGATTTCGCACTGTAAGTGAAGCCAATCTATGCTGAAAAGTCGAGCTTTCCACAACGTTTTAGCATAGATTGCATGTTCACTTACAGGACGAAGTTTCCACTAAAGTCTCTAAGCCACTTTCATTACCAAGAAGATCATTCGTCTCCCGTTCACTCTGATAAATACCAAAAACACGACAACAATTTCATTCGTCTCCCGTTCGCTCTGATAAATACCAAAAACACGACAACAAGGGGTTCGTTTGACCCTGTCAACCACAAAGTTTCATCGTCAACTAAGGTGACACCACTAACTGCATTTAAAACAGAGGACCACAGACCTGGTTCAGTATGTTTTTTGCGGAGCTTTTCGCCCGGCGACCCAGTAAACATACCTCTTTGAAATCAGCTAGCTACCTTCGACAAGGACAAGCAGGTTGTCAAGGAAATTTTCCTCTTTCAATCTGAGTTGTTCACCCGGGCTCTGGTGCGCTAATATCCAGATGATGTATCAGATTATCCCTTCAGATTTGTGCTACGTGTTCCTCCCCAGTGTGGTCCAGTGGACAATCTTACCGTTTGACAGAGTTGTCCGATATAACAGTTGCGTTTTCCTTATCTAATTGCGTTCAAAATATCATCCTCATTGAATTAGTGGTCTAGTGACTGAATGTCCCGTGGAGGAAAGGTTTCTGGGAATTTATTCCATTTGTTTTATACCTCCAAGCACACGAACCGTTACCCTTGAAGACTTCAAAAAAAGCCGTGCATCATGTTCGCCATGAGCTTGTAACTCCGTGTAGACAGTCTCCTTCCAGTCTGTCCACTACCGTAGTTGTTGCCGTCCTTACAATCTATCCACTAGATAACTTTGTTCTGGTCATCTTTTCAAATTTCATCCTTCTAAAAATAGCAACCGTTTTGCCAGTCACTGAGATTGCACGTGGTTGTCATAGTCGTTTTGGTTATTTGCATACCTTCCAGGAGAGCACAAGGAGCTTAACACGTGTACCTTGTGTGTCGCTTTTTCTGAACACGTCTGCTTCTCCAATGCTTCTTTCAGTGAATGTTGCTGGGTGTCCGTCGTCGTGTACCACTCAGTATAACTGTTACTCTTTCTTT
This sequence comes from Clonorchis sinensis, assembly GCA_003604175.2. Taxonomy (NCBI): domain Eukaryota; kingdom Metazoa; phylum Platyhelminthes; class Trematoda; order Opisthorchiida; family Opisthorchiidae; genus Clonorchis; species Clonorchis sinensis. The sequence continues at coordinate 25,512,868 of CM030373.1, read as the reverse complement.
GGAATTAACTAGATCCTGACGCAAAGGTTTTTTTCTAATTCACTGAGGAATGGAATGAAGTTAGGCGACCACGCAGCTGCCATTTTGGATGGTATGTAACACATGAACGTCTGATGACGTTTCGGATTTCGCATAAAGATCCGAATGATATGACGAGCATTTCGTCTAACTCTAGATCTTTGAGTTTTTGTACATTGAATTTCGTGACGAAACAGCTTCACAGTATGGTTGAAGCCGTTCAAGACACTTCAAGACATTGGACCATAGTGATCCCAAAAATGGCGATGTAGTCTAAGTGACTTTTTATTGGAACCGTGGGTGTCATTTTGTTCCAGTGACCACAGATTGCTAAGTTCACAGCGGTACACTGATATAGTGGGACGTGATGGAGGTATATCATTGACTGAAGCACCCTGCAGGAGCTAGGCAAGATAAGCTAAAACGTGCAGTATACTGTGCACGGCTACCAAAAATAAACCCATCCGGATAGAAGCAAACACCTAATGACCCACAAACGGCTCACTTGCAGGCGGAGGCGAAACTGTCCCCCACGTTCAAAGTACATTCTAAGTTATGCACTACTCATAAGGTTGCTGAAAATCCTTCGAAAAACCTAATGAGTAGTGAATTACGAATATACATGTATCGCGATATCTCGAATATCGTAGCAACTGGAACATGAGGCGGTCTGGTGCAGCATATTCAGTTGCCTGAAAACATCACAAACGGGAGATTCAGCTGGGTTCCAGGTGAGTCTCTCGCAAAAACCAAATTGATATGCAAATGAGTGTATTTCTCGAATACATTCTAAGTTGTTTGAAATGCTCAAGACTTTCAGGTGCCCGGCTCATTGCCCGGACTATTTGCAGTGACAAGGAAGAGGTCCAAGTACGAATGCCCTATTTGAAGCAGTGAATGGACAAGACCGTGGGACGGTTTAAGAGCTCAGGCCTCGGGTCATGGTATATATCACGACACCTTTCAAGATGAGATACCCAACTGGTGGACCAAAATATCCCCAGATACTTAAATTTGCTTCTTCAGAGGCTTTTTGTAAATACTTTCGAACCGGGCAATTTAGTGATACCAACTAGCGGACAGATATAATCTTGCTTGTTAGCTTATGAGGACGCGTTTGATATTCGAGGACTTGAACGGCTCCTTTTCTGACCTGAGTTATATTTTTATTATCTTCGGTAAGAACTTGAGATCGTGCAGCCATACTCTTTTTCAACCCTCAGTGGTTTCTGTCAATATCTACGAAGATACTTCAGGAATGGTCTCTTTTTCAACCCTCACTGGTTTCTGGTAATATCTACGAAGATACTTCAGGAATGGTCTCAACCATAGCAACACGCGTTTTAGCCTGATGCCCGTTTTTACCAACGAAGTTTTATTTACCCACTGGTGTCCAACATCATCTTGTGCTTCAGTGTATCTGGCTTGTCGGGATCTTTCTCGAACACGGTGACTTCCAGGCTGAGGATAAAAACTGCAGTTGACCTCTGACTCAGAAACTTCTTCGCAGCAAACACCTTATACAACGAGACTTTAAAACTTAGCTTATGGGGATACGGTGGAATTCAGGTTCCGAATGACAAGCAAGCGTGTTAGTTTGCAAAACTCTTATCAAATTACCTGCCAACGTAGTACGCCAATGGTGATGAACGAAAAAGAAATCTTTGGTCAGCGATCCAAACGACAATCGAGAAACGAAGAGTTAAACAACAGCGTGGTTTATCGCATCGAGCGGGACGTCAAGTGAATTCTTAATCAGATGTTCACGATACCTGGAGTTAGTTCGCCAAACCGACAGTGATGCACTGACTATCTTGTGTCCTACGGTACTAATTAAAACTTTAACCTGCAGCTGACGATAACCACGATGCAGCCAGGCTAGAGTAGTTGCGTAGTTTGACCGTTTGCTCGAGTTACACGATATTTAGAGCTAACTGTTTTCCGACTGTTGGTGCTACTGACACGCAGTTTATCTCCTCACTCATTGTGATCACCGAGTCAAAGAAAATTACGTTCTAGTTTGTTGTACCTTTTAGCGAGAAACAGGGCGATCATTTTGCGACGTCTATGGGAATGTGCCCACCTTTATGTCATAAAAACTTTTGAGTTGATTTATACCACTAGGGATTTTAATCCCTAATCTATGAAAGTTGCGTTTCGTTGAGTTGGGATTTCATGGGAGCCTGAGTTGAAAAACACTCTTGAAAGTTCACTTGGAATTTTTTTCGCCTTTTCATCTCTCAAGCTGTGACACTTGCTAAATGCAAAGATGACGCGATGCCCAGTCAGGGTGTCTGATTAATCGACGCGTCTTTGACACGAAATCTCAAGAGTTTGGCACCTCTACTGTGAAATCTACTTATTCTCTAGACGTTTCTCGAAAAAATTGGTGTTCATGGTGATAATTCAATTCAATTCAATTCAAATCTCAAATTAAATACTGTATGAGTGGCATGCCTAACATACTCAGTCAAGTTAGTATGCCGAATAGGATTTATTTTGAAGAAATGGAAATCCACGATTATGTGGTTTTTGAGATGTTGTGTTTTTACACATGTTCTGCCTAAACTAATGCAGAACAGTGTCACCAAGTTGCTTGAGAATAAGGTAATTAGCTCGATACTTGAGGCTCAACACCTCAACCGTCCTCCAGCCGGGTCACCATACACTCCTAGTTGTCATACGCATGGACGGAAACACACACAGCCTGAAAGGAATAGTGAAAACAGTGTGCTGTAATAATCATTTCAAGCGGTTTTTTCCGTATTGTGTCTACTTTTTCAGCTTGTCCGTGCGGTACATTGAGTTCTTAGCAATCGTCTTACCAAGTGTTTTACAATATGATGTCACTATAAGTAAAGCTCGGAATGGGTTCCAAAGACGTGCTATAGACTATTCGTTCTCAAAACTCAACTCCAAAAACCGAATTTGGCCGGTGGATGTTAAGAATCCTTTCTCACGGGCAAATCTGGAAAAGGTCGGAACTGCGGTGTCAGATGTCTTGTGCATTACAGCTGAGCCGATTGAGTCAATCAACACTCAGCCCTCATGACAGGCTTGAAAAGCAAACTGATGTGCGCCGTGAGCGTGCGTGGCTGACAGCATACTTCAGCTTGCTGTTTTCAAGTGATACACACTCCTGGACGTCTGCGCTTCAGTTTTCGCTTGCATAATATTTGTACCTAACCGCACAAGAATAACGACTACAATTGGGTAGGAATGCCAGCTCGCAAAACGTCTTACTCCGCGAGTTTGGCCTCTGTAGGGAGAAAAATTTGCTTGAAAATCTTTTTGAAAGGTTAGAAGTTGCGCAGAAGTAAGGCAAAACCGGAATGGTGGCCATTCATCCTAGAAGAACCGTTGCCACATGAAGATCATCCGTTTTTTTCTTTTTCGAGGATACCTCCTGATGGAACATTAGGCATCGTGTTCTCCGTTCTCACTCAGTTCGTTCTGCCAGACTTTTTACCATCATCTTAAGCCCCACGAAAACAAACGATTCCTGCTGCTAAGCCAACTTTTGTCTAAACCACGCGTGGAGCCTAGAGTCGATTTTCCTCAAACTATAGGTTGCTAGACTTTCGATAAATGAGACAACGTGTCGATGCAACAAAAACCTACAAGCTATCCCGTGTCTAGTCCAACTTGTCAAATCAGATGACCACGTGCGCTTGTCTGATGGGAGGAACAAACTGTCCGTGATATTTAACTTTCTCGGGGCGTATGGGATGAAACCTGGGCAAGAACGAAACGAATAGGAGGGAAATTAACCTAGCCAGAAACTTAGGGTCAAAGACGGTTTGGCCATAGAATGCCTGCAAATCGTTAGGACTGTAACCTACATTTAGCGAACCAAACGGAGACTAGGGTGAAAGATCGGAATCCTGAGGCAGTTGAGACAGGATTTTATAGGCGACATTCTATACTAGTGCTCTGACTGTTGTTCTACTGGTTTACAACTAAAAGAATCCTCAGGGTAGATAGCACTTGGTTACCGGTACGATTTGTCTACTGTCTGACTTAACTGGACGTTTTTCCTCGCTAAACTGTGCTGTTTGTTTTTGTTTTCGGGATCCATCAACTAACTACTGTTATTTATCGTCCGTGACAAGTGTGGGGTCAAGCCAGATAGCTTGGGAGGACCAAACGTATGGTGGGGCTTATCAGTGAATGTGTAGGCTGGTAGAGGGAAATCCTGTCACGAAAATAGACCGTTTGGTTTGCCTATAACCGTGGGTCTTCATGTTTTCGTTACGCCCATCCCAGAATCGCACAAGTTACTCTCGTTTATCATTAGGTCGCCAAATTATAGCCCTCTTTGTTGTCAGTTTGTCGAAAGATAGGTAGCTTGGGTGTGTTTTCTGGTGGTTGATCAGATGGCAGTTGATCTGTTCGCCGAGCTCGGCAATTGACTTGCAAAGTTTCGTCCCCAGTCGAGGAGACATCGTCAGTGCGCAGTTGAGTGGGTGCTTCCCCCGTGCGTATCTGAGTTTGTATATCCTGTTTGTATATCCTGTTATGTGGTTGGCTAATTGGTATATACTTTTGTTGTATTATTATTAGACCCATCACTCTTTTTGCGGCGTTGTGATCTGGATGCCTTTTGTGGGGCTCCTGGTCCGTTGGCAATTGGTCCGTTCCCGGCTTGTGTTGCGTTGTGGTCTTCCTTCCTTGAATCTGGTTGGTTGTGAGGGCGACTTCTATTTTTGGTGGTTTCCTTACTTCAGCCTAGTGAAGACTCAAATAAAAGTGGAAGAACAAGAAGGTGGGTGCGTCAGGCAACCTATCGCACTGTCGTATATTCTAACCTAGGACTACAGGGGACCCCTACACTGAATATTCTACCTCATTGAAACTGAACTAGAGATTCCAACAAATGTAGGACCTGTGCAAATGCAGATGCCGAATAGCTTTTCATCTTGATTAAACGGTAATGCCAAGTAGGAGAAAGAGGCGGTGCGGAATGTCGCCCGGTCGTACAAAGACAGGATTTCGCATTCCTACAGTAACGCGCGAGTGTGTATATATCGCTGTTCCGTGGGTTCCGTAGAAGCAAGTGTACATTAGTTCAAAGACCACACTATTTTGCTCATTGCCTCCTCGTTTATGTTTTCATTGTGATTCACCGAACGCAAACTTGTTTGTCAAAGTTTTCACTCCTACAAACAAACCAAATATCACTTAGTCCTAGTGCGAGGACCCGTGAAGGGCATTTTGCTGACATCAACCACGTGATCGCGACCTATAGTGGCATCGCTTCATACAGCACCTGAGTCTTGAAGGTGCACTGCNGTTCCCCGAAACGCTGAGTTTCTGTAAGTATCATCTGTTCTTGCAGATTGTTGTCCTAAACATCTTCGACGATTAACCATAATGTGAATACATTGAAAATGCATTTTTATGAGGAAAACTCAGGAATGAGGACTTTCCCTTATTAGGAAAAGACATTCATAACTTTCTTACTAAATTTTCGTTTCTCACTGCCAATCAATTTATAAACACTTGTCACAAGGGTCAGGCAACCAATTAAGCCCTCTTAAACAGTCCCTGATGATTTCTTCATGTTTAGCTTGCCTTCAATATAATCAAATGTTTTGCCTTCTATGGTCTCAGGCCGTGGATTTGGGATCCTTCACTTGAGATTTGTTGATATACCAGACCTCATAATAGGTTTCGCACTCTTGGACTGTTCGTATAAGACTACTGTATCCTGGTTCTCTCCATCTTTCTGGATGCGACAGAATAGTAAAGAGGTTTCTTGCCAACTGTGTGGTTTCACCGCACGATTAGGTCCTGAAAACTTTAATCCAACCCACTCAACCGAGCGCCATGGATGTTCCTTCGCATGATGAAGAAGCCATTGCAAGCCGAATGGCAAGATCAACTGCCAGCTGATCAAGAGCCAATTTTTCGCCAAACGATCCCACTTGACCTCCCAAGGGGTTCACATCAACCATTTCCGGAAATTTTAACACATCTTTGCCATCTCTCTCAGTTTTTCTCCCTACGGCACGATGTCTCGTCAACAGCAACCCCGTAGAAAGATAAGCTCCATGCTCAGATATCGCATTCGATTTTTGTAGAATTTCTTCTCAGATGTGTACCGTCTATGCGTATGTGAACATATTAATCGTCAACATCTTAGTTTATCAAATAAATACGCTAAACTACGAAAGTACCAAGCCGTTAGGAGTGCCATGCTTCGTTGCACAAGGGATGATGCCTCCGACGGCATTTTCGTGTTTTCATCACTCAAAGGTATAAATGTTTAAAAGGAAAGAAAGAAAAAGGTGACCTTGAAGATAAACATGACAAGTTTGAACCCGGTCGTCAAAACAGTTCCCCACAAACGTATTTATCCGGGCATCCTATTTTCCCAAGTGGAATATAATTTTAAACAAACCAAATGTCTGTAGCTTATGAATACACACAAACCAAGTTGGATGAGACACAAAGATTTGATGGGCACGCTGGAAATTCAAAGATATCAGAATTCAGACATCCCGACGTAATTCACAAACTTCAAATCAATCAGCTGAAATGACAAAACCTCAATTATCTCTGCAGACAAGAATTTCTCAAATTATTCAGCGTTAAAAGCAAGACGTGTCTGCAATTTTACGACATATTTCTCTTTATTTGGTTTAAACACATGCCTTATGCCAAGTGCGGATGATAAATCGTCAGAGGAAACTTTACGAGAAGGGCATAAATCACCTAAGCGGATGTCTGAGAGGTAGTTCTTGTACAAAGTACAACCAGACTGAAAAAATGGATGGTTTTCATAAGGATGAAGGATTTGGCCTTAGAAAAGATGCCGTTTTTCACTGCGAGTTTATTTTATGTGGAGTTAAGACAACAATAGTCCATCAGAGATTCCTAACCCCGAACACAAATCCATCCACGAGATCTAGTTTACTACTTATTTTCACATAATGATTCCCCTCGATTTACTTGAAATGAGAATCCTGTTTGGAATGAAGAAATTTCTTCCCTCAAGTTTCTGAAAATAAGTTTTTCACTAGTGTAATTTTGTTGCTCCAGCGGTCCATGAGGAAAACTTAAAGATGAATAAGCTTTTGTAGTTCGGTCGTTTTCCTGGGGTTCCTAGATCGCGTAGAGCATCTCCCATGGACTATTGAGAAATAGGCGTCTACCGCGTTACACGTTTACGCCAGTGTTGTGTTTTCACTTGTAGTTGTTTAAATGGCTGATATAAACCATGGATGATACGTCGAAAGGAGACGGAACTGGTGAAAACAATTATCTCGCACCATGCTCATTCTGTACCCGTAAAAGTTTGGATGTTTACCTGTGAAAGCAAGAAGGCCTTCCCTACGGATTTGTTTACTAGTGAAACACCAACTTAACAGTTACAGACTATTGAAAAGGGGAGCAAAACTCTCATATGCATCTCGTTTACAAAACTGAAGATCCATCTTCTCCTTGAACGCGTCTTCCTGAACTTTTCTGGATATTAATTGACTGCTACTCAAATGCCACAAAGAGGCTCCACAAATTCCGTAACAGATCTCACTTTTCAAGAGACGCAAAGCGGGTTTGCCAGAAGACATACTACTCACATGCCTCATCAGTAGTATCCACCGTTGCAACTGTATGATGGCATCGTCCTTGCCCTGTGTCAGGTACACATGAAAGAACACCACAGGTAAACGATTTGTTCTTTATCGCGGAAAAAAATGTGGCAGGTGCGCCTCAACCTGAGAGGAGTATTTGCTAAACATAGTGCTTTAGAGGATGTCTATCAAATATTTCAAGATGGAAACAGGTGTAGAATACAGTCGGAAAATAACAGAATTGTTCTTGTATACGATAAGTAAGACACTATGTTCAGCTTCAAACGTGCATTCAATTACAGTATTTTTTCAACGCATATTTTATGTTGTCAGCACAAATCCGCTTCCCCCAAACGTGTATCTAGCCAAGTGGACATGGATGACACTAAGTTAGTCAGGGAAAGACAATGTAAACCAGATAACCCTTGTGCATCGTTTTTTCTCCTTTTGACACTTACAAGATATGTAAAAATGTCATAAAACAGTTGCCTTGTACTAGGAATTTGCAGTTACAACAATCTCACTCGGTAATCCATGCAACAGTCAGTGGAATCTGAACTGCAAAATAGCGAACCGAATGTATTCGTTAATTATTGATCCTTGTTACACTTTTTATTGTGTTTTGGTTTTTTAGTCCATTTCGACAGTTAGTTGTCTTTTAGTAATTTGTCCAATTGATATTTCAACTCAATAACTCTTTCTAAATTCGTGTCTCAGCCTCCTCATGACTACAGACTACATCCCCAAAATTGTTTTATCAGGTCAGTCTTGTCTCAATTCGTAGTCTCAGTGCAACAACGTCAGTCCAAAAAATCTCTTTTTCAAGTGTGGAGGCCTTTAAGTCGATTTTTTAGAGGTAGTCAGTTGAACGGTTCAACCACCTGCTCAGAGTATTCCTTGTCTTTACTGATACGAAGATGAATCTTTCCTGGTTCATTTCTTAACTCATGGTCACCAGCAGCACAATTAAAAAGCGGTGGAACAGGAGCCACATGTTTTTTATCCGTGAAACGCTTTCATTTACAACTGTTAATCAGACCGAATCGACATGACTTCCTCACAAAGTGCACCTTGGATTTGTATTTTTCAGGCTATTGGTTCCATTAGACTAGACAAAATTCTGGACAGAATAGCATCTGCTAATTTTTCCAGTCGTTCATGTTTGACCCCCACTGTAAAAGTACATTTGCAGTGGAATGTTTAAACAATCCTTCAGTCCGCGTTTTGTCGTTAAGCGGTTAGTTCTACTGGGTGTTACACACGTTTTTCTCACACGGCCTGCACTGTGTTGTGTACACTGCATATAAACAGATGTAAACAATTATGTTTCATTAGTTTGCCAATACGCTTTCCTTTCGAATGGTAGATGTTTGGCTTCTTTGTGTTCTTCGACTTAAAAGTGTCAGTGTTGCTTCATAATCTGTCCACAAATTGTTGGAAACTCTCTGTTTAACTCACGAAAAAAACTCAAAACTGTTATCTACGAAGACCCTTTGCACTGATGCTCGATTTACGCAGCGCTCTTTCTCTGCGCACGAAGAGTCTGTAATCAGGTGAGCACGCAGGAAACGTTCGTGCTATGGGAATGCTTAAATCAAGAAATTAGACCGTTCTCTTTAATTAAAATTCCCCTCGCCTGTCTGTTTAATCCTAAAAATTTGAGCAAAATAGAACTCCTTTAGAAGAAATGAACTATAGTCTGCCTGCCATAGGTGAAATATAAGTAGTCAGCAAAACGTTCCAGTTAAAAGACATACCACGCCGGATTTTTTCTTCCAAAGTTCGTCCGTAATCTCCAAGTTAATCTCTGAGTTAGTCAATCCTTTCCAAATGAGATCAAAGAAACACGGGATGTGAGTGCATTTATGCCCATACAAGTCCGCACAATCAAACTTGCAGCTTGTTATATTTTGCGTCAAAGTTTTGTCCATGGGTTATGTTGAATTTTTTGGTTTGATGGTTAGCTTGATAGCAGGTGTTCTTCAGTTTTAGTGAATCTAACTTTCCCCCAGTTTGCAATTAATATTAAGGTTTACCAAGCCAAACTACATTTCAGGATCCATAGGTCAGTTTCCCTGATCAGTCTGCAGCAAGCCAGGTGTATTTTAAACAGAAAAAGCGTTACGTGTTGACCAAAGTATACTGTGTATAAGGATCCTTTGGGGTCTCAATTTTTTTGTCCTGTCGTAAAGCGACTTATGGTAAAGACTGAATAAACTAATCTCACCAAGTCTTATCAACCTACATCAAACAAGTCATCTTTGGATTTGCCCCGAGTCACGTGAATCAAATTTTTGTGCCTAGCCCTAGTAAAATTAGAACAGCACGTGAAAAGTTGGGGTGAAAATTTTTGGAAGTGTAACTCCAAGTCCCTATCACGGGATAAATCCCAGTCCTATTAGCTCAAACGGGATAAGTTGCTTGATCTTCCGGTACTGAAATGAAGCCCGTCAAGACTAGCGAACACATTGAAGTTTATTCCTTTTCTTGAAGAAAACTATATCATTCTGTAAAGTTTTCTAAATAGTTGTAACTTGTAATGTAATTTGGTCAAAATATGTCTCACTCACAATCCTCAGTTATAGTGCGTAGCGGTACTACACTTTTGATGAGCGCGCATTCTATGTGGTCACATTTCTGTTGAACACTCATCTATGCAATCTAATTGCCTGGATCGCAAAGTCTAGAATCAAAGTACCAGGACTGCACGTTCTCGGGAATGAACCGGCGAGATCGCTGAAGTGCAACGCTACCGCCAAACCTCTCACCAGACTTTCCAAGAGGGCTTGAAACGAGGATAGCTGTATAGGCCCCATATCTGAGGGCAGTATGAGGAAAATCTTCCGTTGCGAAGCTGTTTGTTAGCAAACACACCCTAAGTGGTTACATGCCATTAGACACAAAAGTAAATATTTCGTCCGCACAAAGTTTTCAAAAATTGAACATTCGAATGCTTTCCTGGACGTCCATTGAATACCGAACGACGAACACTACACGGCGGTTCCGTAATTTCCGTAGTAACCACCTTCCATCCCTATCAGGGTGGATCTTGGAGATCCAACTATGGACAATTTGCATGCCTCATCAGTAGTATATTCTTTTACACACCTCCCCCTTTCAAAGATTGCATGCATGCCACCGATGTTCCATTTGCCTGAGTTAGGTCAACCTCAACAGCCGGTCTATTCGGCACATCTTTGGGTGTATCATGCTACTTTTGAAGCTGGCCACAGGTTAGCCTTTTAGACCCTCGATCGTGCTGAACTGTATAAACTTACGGGCGGTAACGGCAAACGGACCTCGTCACCGACTGTCCAAATTCCGCCACCCGAGTCCACTCCTCATGGTTCAACTCTGAGCGAGTTTATCACTTTTATCAGACGAGTCGACTTCGTTATCCGAATGTTCAAGATTATCGTTATTAAAAATCGAAATAGCTGGTTCTACTCTAACATACAGAAACTTGATATGGTAAGACGGTTTTCTATTTTGTTCATTAAAAAGGTGTTGAATCTAACAATAGACCCCAAAAACTGGACTTACACATCCTGAGTAGTGGAGTTTCATTTCTATGTGGGCTTGCTAGTGAAACATTCATTCCTAGCTCCCCGTTTCATGAGTTTTTTTTAAGTTGGTACATTTACAAAGGACATATTGGAAGTGGAGCTGATTTTACCAGTTTTCCTTGTTAGTTTCGACCCAAAAAACCTTCACTCTAACACACAAGGAGGAAACTGCACTGACGTGGTTATTCTACCGCGCGCTAGATAGCCATGTTTATAGTCTGTATAAAGTTGTATTGTGCGTACTGATCACATTATGACAAGTTAACACTGGGGAAGCGGGGAAATTTAACTTGGTCTACCCAGACGGGGTAAATACAAATATCTAATGAAAGCACATGCACGCAAAATTCGACAACCACTGTCAGTTGCACTCAGTGTCATGCGTGTGTACAAGTAACCTTATGATCAGTCCGCTTCAACGAACATTCCTGTTTATGCGGTAGGCGCCATGTAAGCTTATCGGATTTGGCAAAATATGCTCATTTTGAAAATGATTTTTTATTAGCAGGCGATTCTGCCGAATCCCGGCTAAATTCTTGGGTTAGGATAACAAGGATAAAATCGACAGTAAGCTGTCAAGCATTTTTTCGGACACCTTACGGGATTTAATTTCAGTCTGTTGGTCAAGGCCCTCAGACGTCTTACATGGTATGCACGAATGGTTCATGTGAGGGAACGTCCGGATTTTTCCTATCGATACTTTGGAAAACGCAATCCAATTGGAAGCTGTGGCATTTTTCTGTCCTCTGGATTTATCGACAGCCGCAGCGAAGCAGTTTCAGCGCTACGCTGTTAAAACTGGTACGCCGATATACTACTTGTCAAAGGTTACAGTAGCACAAAATTGGTGTTTGTTTTCACCCATACAGGGCCAATATTCGTCCACATGATTCCTTTATGCGTCCCTTATGCGTGTACTATCATAAGTTTACCTGTTTTTTGCTGTCTGGTTCTCGGAATCGGGATGCAAGGACATATCATCCTAAAATAAGCCATCAATTCAATATGGCTGACGGCGAACTTTTCATGAAAAAATTCCAGGTCATTCTTGGGCCCAAAAGCTAAATCCTTTTCCCGCATGGAACGTTTCCTCTGCTGCTCTGGGAAAGCTGGTAATACACGTTGTTTTTCTTTCCCACCTTCCAACATCTTTGCTCTGTGGTTACGTTTTACAGACCACAAAATGCAGAATACCTGAAAAAAACTGCACACCAGTGCCACGCCTGCCTATTGTTCATGACTGGTTCTCGGAGGCCAACGCTCAGTAGCCTTCATATCTTCCGTCAGACAGACTGGAAAGCAGTAACCCGTCCGTCTGCAGCTTTATTATAAAAACAGCGGTTACTCACAGAATTAAGCTTCCAGTATTTGAAAAGTGAGCTCTTTAAAGTAAAATTACCCCTTGAGGAATAGGGTGTAGTAAACCACATTGCAGCTTCAGACTCACCGATAACAGTACCAGGCCAGCAGACCAAAAATCCATTCACTCTTGTCTCAGTGAATACTCTACATGATTTCCATGAAAGTAGCATCAATTCTTGGGTCTAGTCATGCTTCAGATGCACGCTTACTCTACCGCTTGTTTGGTTCACCTGCGCTAACTGTATAGTCTTGGGTCGATTAATAAGAACTCGAAAACTGACCTTCGGTTGTGCTGTTTTCATTTTAGGACGACACCAGTGACTTACAAAATGTCGAGACAACATGCAACATGCAGATTTCCTCAACTACCACTCGAGGCAAACCAAAAATGTGATGCTCAACGCTTGAGGTAACCGCCCACCCGCGAATTCATAAATCAAGGTTGATTTCACGGAGAAAATGCAAGTTTTCTGTCCCATGATTTTATGGCAATATCGAATAAACACATATCTTAACGCGAAAAGGATATACGTGGCCAGGATCCGTTTGTCTAGACACAATCAAGTTGTCATTATTGATCACACTTCACGTGACATCTGCAGCGTGAAAATCCCGTGATTTTAAATTGTGAACAAATAGCGGTCTGACTGGCACGCCTTGTTTGATCGATCAAAATTTTTATTGGTAGGCTGGAACGTGGATTGTCTCAAAGTTGCTTAAAGTTATTTGAGAAAACGGTTCCCGCACGCTGAGCCAGGAAACTAAACGATAGGAAAAATTTAATATAAAGTTGTCCCGGGTTTTTTCTTTCTCCTTCGTTTAGCCGCCTGGCGAACGAACAGCAGAAAAGTGGAGCCACAAATGGGATGGGAAAGGAAAATACTGAGTTTTACAACACTAGTATCAGCGATTTCACGTAGTGCTGTGCTTATTGTGTCGCCAGAAAAAAATAAAGAACTACCGTTTTCCATAACTCGCTATAACTTATGGGTGGATATTTTTGTGAATTTTTTTAAAATAAAGCACCTTCTAATTTTAGAAGAAATAACACGAGAACGCTCTTCATCAAAATTATTTTTAATGGTAGGCAATTTATTGTGAATAAAATTCTGCGTTTAGTGAAGCAATGACTCTAAGCCAGCAATTCGAAATTTATTGTTTAAGCGTTTCTAGTGAAGTTTCGACGCCTGAAAATAACCTCGAAACTGAAGACGGAAGACTCGGCACTGTGGGAATCGTTGTTTCCGATTGGTCAGCGCGATGACAATGAACGTTACTGTGCCTCCATTTTAAACGCGGTGCCCAGATGCGAACTGCCTGTCGATCGTCCTTATCCACTCAGTATTCACGCTTTTCGTATATTACGTTGTTTACTGCCCGACTGAAAGGTGCTTGTTCATTATTCATTGGTTGCTTTTGTTACACCAGTCAATCTCCAGTTGTTTAGGAACCCGGCGTTAACTCTCTCTTACCATGGGGGGCTACCTTCCGGATTTGTTCCGAACCATGAAGCAGTCACACTACAACAGATCACGTCAAGAAACACTCCGAACTAGACAAAACTGATTACGGAGAGCTCCATGCCCTCCTTTACAAATTTATATGGATAAGGAAGTGGTAGCAATTCTGGGGATTTGGTGGAAAAGAATGGAGATGCCGTTTGCGGAAAACAGTTGAATGTATGGCAGCCAGAAGTAGAACGCAGAACGCCAAACTTCCAGAACAATATCGTGCCGAATTGGCCTTATACAGATTGTAGGTTCGATAACAAACGATCAAAAAAGGAGAACTGAAACTGCCAACGTTGGTAGTCCCAGAAAATAACACCCAGCAACTCAATGAAATCTTCCGGTTCCGGCCAAAGTCTGATCACCTAAGACATCCATCCAAGCCTCAAAATCGCATTTTCGCTATCTATAATGCAATCCGTGACGTAATTCTCAACTTGATATTTAAAATGTTTTTCGTGAAAGAATCATCGATTTTCTAGTTTTGCTTGCAAACTACGCGTAATATGACGTCATAATTCCTAGTAAGGTGACCCCATTTTATGCTCTCCCGATTCGTTCGATTTTAGCGGGGTCAGCAAGGCGGATGCGGTTTAACAAACCGTGCATACACGGTGAGCCCGATAGCAACTGGAACATGAGGCGGCCTGGTGCAGCACATTCAGTTGCCTGGAAACATAAAAAACGGGAGATTCAACTGGGTTCCAGGTGAGTCCCTCGCAAAAACCAAATTGATTTGCAAATGAGTGTATTTCTCGAAAACAGTCCAATTTGGGTTCAAGTAGAACATAAGGTTGACGGAAACCCGGGGACTGCGCCTACCTGATGAGCCCCAAGAAGGGCGAAACCGGTAGTGGGCTGTCGGCTGTCGAAGAATTTTCAGCAACCTTATGAGTAGTGCATTCTGATTACTTAGTTTGTCGTTTAGTATCTTATGTATTTCTCATTAGCCTATCAGCTGCCTTGCACATCTGTGGGTATTTCTTCACTGCGACGTTTGCTTCTCCTCAAACGGGGACAAGACTTTTGCCAGATGACTACCGAGTTCCGCGAAAAGAACAGCAGCTGGTGAAGACAAACAAGGTGTCAATAGTCGGAAAAATTACTCACAAAGTTAGCGGACATTAGCTCACTTGGTTTTGGAGTGTGAGGTACAAGAATAGGCAGTGCCATATCCTGTCTACGTGTCAGTTGCCAACCAGAAACTGCGTTAAACTAACGCTGGGTGGTTTGCTGGCCAGTTTTAGCAACAACCTATTGCGCAGCACAGTCCGCTACCAAAACGAAGCTATTGCACCTTCTGTTGGCATATTTTCTGATCTACAGTGAATTACTCATGTCAATGGATTGAACATTTTTAATTTATTGGCTAGAATGTGCTACAGCGTGACGTTTCTTGCTCTATTTGTGGTATGCAAATAAGTGTGAAAATAAAAAATACAGCAGAAGATGATCTGCACAAACTATAGTTCGCTTTCCAAGTAAATTTCCCTGATTCTTGTTAATTGCCGAATCCCTCTTCTGAAGCCGAACCGTGAACCCGCCTTGCCTGACAGACGGCATTTGCGTTTATCTAATTGACGATGCGGGAGCATCACGCAAACTCTGTTGCACACCACTGTCAAAGTATTTTTAATACACGCAAACGATGTCCAAAAGGTCAACAACCAGCTTCGTTCACAGTTTACTACGAAAGATCATTTGGTTGATTACCAGATGGATCTGAGGCTCCAAAAATGGAGGCCCGCTGTGGAACCGAGGCAGTCAGACTGACGAATAAATCCCACAGTTCTCCGTTTGCATGGTGATATGGTACTCACTGATGCGTTGGGGCATTTGTTTTGAATGGTCTCTATTTTCTCCCGGGTGAGGTAGTGATAACGTCCACGTCAGTCGTATATGCAACGACGAATTTCACTAAGTATGGTTTCAGCGATTTGCTGGATACTGGTCGGTACATGTTCGGGAACAAATGCCAACCTGTTTTCAGTGGACCAGGGCGGGATTTAGTGTTAAACTAAATTTGGTAGCAGTTCTCAACTTTTCTCTGTCACTGGTAACCAAAGGTATGCAACTGAAAAATGTGTTTCATGTACGCTATGCACAAATCTCTTTCAACTTGGCAAAAAGATTTCCTAGAATACATATTCCCATGACTCTCGTTTGAACAGTCGTCTGCCTGTCCTAGTGCAATCATCTTGATGAATCTACACCAAACGGAGGAAGCACTGGAATCGTGTTTCACTCCTATTAGAGCTCATCAGCAGTGCAATCCAAAGACTGGTATAACGGTGGATACTACTGATGAGGCATGCAACTAGTATGTCTTCTCATAAATCCGCTTTGCGTCTCTTGAAAAGTGAGATCTGTTACGGAATTTGTGGGGTCTCTTTGTAACATTTGCCTGAATTTGAGTAACAGTCAATGAATATTCAGAAAAGTTCAGGAAGACGCGTGCAAGGAGAAGATGGATATACAGTTTTGTAAACGAGGTGCATATGAGAGTTTTGCTCCCCTTTTCAATAGTCTGTAACTGTTAAGTTGGTGTTCTCAAACAGACAACTCCGCAGTGAAGGCCTTCTTTCTTTCACTGGTAGTGTATACTGGTTTACCTGCAATAAGTGATTCAGTTCGGCGAAGCAGACGCCACAAAGTTGAACCGAACCGTCTGTCCTTCTGACGCGAAGAATCGGCCCTGTAAAAACAGGATAATTAACATCAGTCACGGTCTTCTAAGCGATCCAGCTTGATAGGAAGAATCGGTCCTGTAAAAACAGGATAATTAACATCATTCACGGTCTTCTAAGCGATCCAGCTTGATACTCAAGACGCCAGTCACACAGTGGCGGAACAGATGTAATAGGCGGTCACGCATCTAGTGCGACAGATAGCTTGTTCCATGCTGCCGATGTTCTTCAATGAAGTCATCGTACATTGTTTCTTCAGACTTAAACTTTCCAAAATTAGCCCTGGTGGGTACGATCTTTAGGGCGTGCACGAAAGCAAAAGTACATTTAAGGTGAGCAGCCATCTCATCTGGAAGATTCCAACTGGATCAAGATGTTACTGTACTTACGTGACGGACATCAACACACGAATTGCAACAAAATGTAACTGGAACCCATTTATATGGGGATTATTCCACTCGAAGCATCCCGAGGTAACCGCATCTTTCAACAGAGATTCAAGTGGTGTTTAGAAGCTGTGCTTTTTGGAGGGTATTGAAGGTTTCTTTCAGAGCTGCTCTTGGAAAGTGGTGGCGTATTTATGGATTGAGTGGATCACTTCTTAGAATAGTATGGCTTTGGGCTTGTGAACAAGAAATGAACTGTTCCGGTTCAACTTCAATAAAGACGGGAGGATGACTCTCGGGTCACCTAAAAGTCTTTCACTGGAACTCCAGTAAAGTCCGGTCGATTATCTCAGGTGTGCTTCGTACGATATTCTGTTCCATATTTGTGTCTCGGGTGGTGATCATTGATCAGTTAACTGTAGCGTTCCAAATTCGACAGTGCGTCCTAAATTGCTGAAAATCGCTTGAAAATAACTGCGCTCTCGGGTTACGCTCCAACCCAAATGAACGGAAGACACTTAAATTGGTTAGTTAATTTCTTGTTGGCAAAATACTACCGATTCGATCAAAGTCGTATACGAATTCTGCATCCATCGTGTGAAGTTACCGGGGAAGTTGCAACTACCGTTGCAAAATGGTGTTCCTGGCACGACATAGAGCAGTGTGTCACCACTGTATCCTCTGATGTAAATTTATGTGGATTTCTGTATTAACAAACACTGGCATGCCGTTCTTAATGAGAAGGCTCACATTGGTGGTCTGATGCAATGGCTACGATCGCTCTGTAGCACCGAACTCGGATGCCACTTTTTATGGGGACATTTGGCTTCAGACAGTTCGGTGTGACACAGCAGACTTATGTTTTCGGGCCACAGTGGCCCCATACGAATGCACACTCCTCTGGTTAGCTCTCGAGTCGATGTGTTTACTGCGGCTACTTATGTTGCTAGTGATGATGATGACGCTGGTGGGGTATTCCTTCTTCTTGTTGTGAATGCACCACGGTTCTAAACGCCATTGTTGTATCTCGTCTCACATGACAAGGAACACTTGGTTCACTTCACGTTCTGTGCATTACACTCGAAAAACTGAAAAAAAGTTTATGTTAAGCGGAATGCTGCACCAAAGCCGCCTTACAGCTGGCAGTTATTTGCTGACAATATCAGAAGCCCAACCCGCACGTGATCGGTCAAAAGATCGGGCCGCCTTCCGGTCCATCATTAAGGCGAGCTCTGATTGGCTGAAAGGTGCACCCGGCAGCCAATCACGACAGAATGCCCGCAGAATGTCGGTTGCCTCGTTTAGGAGCCGTTTCAACTTCCAGGATGTTTTTGCCGCACTCAAATTAAGAAGGACGTATGTGTTTCTGAATACATAATAAACTATTTGTATCCTTGGCGGTTTTTTGCTCAAAATGATAGCATAATAGAACAGAACGGCGTTGTTATTACAGTCCAGAAGGCTATCCCGATAATAAGTGTCATTATTTACGTAATGCACTACTCATAAGGTTGCTGAAAATTCTTCGACAGCCCACGACCGGTTTCGCCCTTCCCTTTCGGGCTCATCAGGTAGGCGCAGTCCCCGGGTTTCCGTCAACCTTATGTTCTATTTGAATCCAAATTGGACTGTTTTCGAGAAATACACTCACTTGCAAATCAATTTGGTTTTTGCGAGAGACTCAGCTGAATCTCCCGTTTTTGATGTTTCCAGGCAACTGAATGTGCTGCACCAGGCCGCCTCATGTTCCAGTTGCTACGATATTCGAGATATCGCGATACATGTATATACGTAATGCACTACTCATAAGGTTGCTGTCATAATTCTCTATCGTTAGCCACAATCTAGTCACTTGTGGAAGAAAAATTCGAAGGACTGACTTGCTAACACTTTCAGGGTGTGTACAAATTGTGAGTAATCTTAACGGTTACAACGTATGCACCCAAAAGACGAACTGACTCTTTTGATTCAAGGTCACGCATTCGCTACAGAACACCATGCAAGCCAACACGTGATGTGGACGTGACTTAATCCTTCTGATTAAATTGGTGCAGAGTGATTTCACTGCATGGTTTCCGCAACCTGCACCCTGAGTGTCGTGTTTGGCCGTCAGGACAGTCCTTGTCTTGGTGCAGAAACCTACACCTCAGTTGGCGGAAATGGTATTCCTCACACGTTGCTTCTAATCCCTGTGTTTCAAAGCAGTGATTCGATTGGTTATCTGGATGCGTCGGTCGTGTAGGAGGCACATTTCCTTGGCTGGAAGCAAATGGAGTCCTTATTAGCCAGGCTGTGAAGTTTCGTCACCAGTCGAGAAGTCGTCGCCAGTGTGCAGTTAGGTCAGCACGTCGTCATTCATGCTCGCGTGCAATTGGTTTTGGAAGCATTTCTAGGACATATCCGGAGGCTTCAGCGTAACTTTACTGAATGAGTTTGTGATAGGCGTTGGTCGCTACATGAATCTTCCCGGTCTGACTAAATCGTCAAAAAATTTTTAAAGTTTGTGTTTGTAATCCGCTTGATAAATCGTCCTATCCTTTTACATTGTCCAACTTGCGTTTGCTGATTCACTTAGATACATGCCTTAGACAGACTTTCTTCCAGTTGATTTTTTGTTCCCGATATATTTTGTCCCGTGGCCTGGTTTTTTGCCATTTTCTGCTTGCACGCTCTTGTTTAAAGTTCGGATGGAACAGTTTTATCTCCATTTTGGGTAGTGACTGACTGTTTCTTTTACTTGCTTCGCTTTGGTTAAGCATTTTCTTGTTTCATCATCTTTTTCCCGTTGTAGTTTTGAGTTGAACACATTTAAACAAGATGTTTGTTTCCTGTGACATTCTTCGTCCGACTAATTCACCTTGGTTGTTGTTCACTCTTCCGCTGCACATAGTTCATTGTGCTCTGCTAAATGGCCCTTTGCACGCCCAGCTGGTGATATCTGGCTTGTCGGTTTTCATTTTTCGGTTTTGCGTTGATAACCAGCATGTTCTCGCCGTTTTGCGCTCTACTTAAGGTGCAGCAGAATTTTCAATCTCATCGGATTCTCCTCTGGTTTTTTAACAGTCTCGGGCTGCTTGGACTTATATTCCTATTTCTCTTAGACTTTTATACAGTGGGGCCAATCTCATTGGGTGTCCTCTGTGGAGTACTTTGATACATCTGCTCAGTCTCCAGTCATTCTTGCGCTAGTCAACGGATTTGTTCCGAACGAACCCGTATCATTTCCTATCTTGATCTGCGGATACGCATGACCGTGTCTTTTAACGACGTATGTTTATAGTTTGTGTTTTTAATGTCTCCGCCAATCAGAAGTGAGCTTCTGAAACTAACGTGATGATAACCAAAAACAAACAAAACGAAACCGGGCCACTGGGATCCCGTTGACGCAGTCTTGTAATCATTAAACTAAGTTAGGGGTATAAGATGCTCTTCAAGGCTTGTATAAATGTAGGAAGAAAGGGCGAATAACCCTTCCAACCGCACAATGACGCTTGCAAACAACTGCTAATCAATAAACACACCGGAGCTACCAAAGTTCTGAATAAATTGCTCAGTTGCTTGGTCATTCGGATGACTGGCATATTAAGCTACGAACAGAATAAATGGC
>CM030373.1:23493140-23692144 GCA_003604175.2 Clonorchis sinensis | reverse complement strand
GTTATCATCATCATCATGGTCATCGACAGCATGACATCAGTGCTCAACACCAACGCTCCGCTGCCGTACAGCCATGATTTATTTGAAAGCCTTATTGTAAAGAAGAGTATAAAAGTGGACGGGGAAGGGGCTTAGTGCTAGCTTCCTGTAATCATTCCGAGGTGCGTACATCTCCAAACTCTTTCAGGCAATCTGGATAAAAATTGACAAGATCGCCACTGACATCGGCTGGCAGCCATATCCTGCAGAGTCTCCAACGAGGCCCAGTGAGGATCACGTGGTCCTCATCCTGGAAGGCGAGTAGCACTGACAGCACCCAAACGTTTCGTGATTTCTTTCATACCCTTCTGCCGGGTCAAGGATCAGCCACCTCTCTGCTTCCGCCACTCTGAATTGGGCACGGAAAACAGCACTCTCTTCGGCAAACGATGGTTAGGCATCCGCAACACATCTCCCAATGAACGCAGCTTCTGGAGCTGGGCACATTTTGCAATAGAAGTTAATGTTGCACAACCGAAAACGCACTTTCTAATTGCCCCGCTTTGGATACACCGACATCAACCCCCATGAACTATGGTTCTGAGACAACGATTGTCGAAACCTGAAGACATCTCAGTTGCACTGCTCGAACAGGCCTAATCTCAGAGCCCGCACTGTAGATGGATACACAGGTCCCTTGAGACTCAGGGATACACCACTTTGACGCCATACGTCTCCCAAATTAGCAAACGGGACCGCAGCCTTGCAGATTCGCGCATTGACCTCATCCTCCACACCAAAATCAGAACGAATACAAATTCCAAGATACGTAAAACGCTCCACAACTTCCAGTACCTCTCCCTGGAATGTAGGTGGCGTGTTCAGCGATTGCATGTCCACGAGCGTGAGCTTACATTTGGTGGGTGCAAAGTGCATACCAAAGGACGGGGTTACTTTGGTCAGTTCATCCAAAAGCACTTTCTCCTTCTCCTCCTCTTCGAAGATGAGAACGATGTCGTCTGAATATTCCAGATAGACAAGGTGTTCGTCAGTCTACTTGAACATCGGGGTTTCGGAGACCTTCCAGCGTTCGTCTCATGATTTCACTGAGCACTAAGTTAAACAGGAATAGGGAGAGTGGGCATCCCTGACGGACATCACTTTGTGTACAGAAGCTTTTGGAGAGCTCGCCGTGTACTCTCACACGTCCGGAAGTCTGGGACTACAAAGAGCTTGTGTTCACAACTTCCGGGACATTCCTTGGTGGACATGCGTGTGAAGCAAAACAGACCAGTCAACCGAGTCAAATGCGCCTTGGAAATCCACCGGTTGAAAACATCAGTCAGCCTGAAGAATTTCCAAACATCGAGTGAAAGTTGACGTCCGCGCCAACCTGTGAGGCCTGGTTGGGAGAGAAGGCTAAGGAAGTGGAAGAGGCTATGGATGTTAAAAATTCCCAAATATTATTTCAGTTGATTAGTGCCGTAGGACCCCGGAAACCACCCAAACGATACCGTCAAGGATCAAGCTGGCGTAACCGTCATTAATAACAGCCTGGCGAAAGTTGTGTTAACTAAACACACTCCGTCAGCTATACGATAACCTCACACATACAAGCCGCCCACACTTCTCATGGTTCTGGACGTCCAAGGCGCACCTGACTTTGCTGAACGGTGTGGTGTCCTTTGCCGGAAGGCAACCGAATCTCACGTCGACCAGTGGCATGTAATACGTGCCGGTCACGGCCCACAAGACGCTGTATCCTGATTTGTCAGAATTTAAACCAATCAACATCGAGCGCTATAAGCTGGAGTTCCAAGCCTCAGTTCCAGGACTCTAGAGTGACCTTTGATAGATCCTACGACGCCAAAAAGCAAGCCAATAGTAGGCGTTGAAATATCGTTAGCAGGTTTGCCACTAGTTCTTTATATCCTCGGGTCTCCTGAAGCGTGTGGCTGCACTGAGAAATCTAGGAAACTCCCGTACGCAAAGTGGTGTCGCTCAAGAATACCCACTCTATCTATTCTCATTTACCTTTGTGATTTAAAAGATGCTGAGAAGAGTGCCAGATGATCTTCAAACATCTGGTGTTCAAGTAGCCGCTGATGAAGACCTCGTCGTCTGGAATATGCAGCCCGACTTTGTTCTCATCTTGCAAGAGAACCTGACCAAGATAACCCTGCTTGTGGGTATGCGCCTTGCGCTCCAAAAGTGTAAGGCTGTTCATCTGGATGTACGGTCACTGAAGACGCTACCTAAAGCTCATGGAAAGGCACTCGAATTATTGGAGCGCCTAACATATCTTGGAAGTTGCTTAGTTTCGATTGCATCATGAGAGCTGAATCTTCGTGGCGCGTGACGCTTTTGCCAATTAGAAACACCCGTCGAATTAGGGCTGCATGCCATAGAATCCCAAGGGACGTGCTTGCCAGGCTACACCAAGGTTGGTTTTCTGCACTGGTGTGAAACGCGGCCTCTGGGAACAGCGGATTTGCCATTTATTAGGATCTTTAAACATTTTCTCGAAAACATACCACTGAAGCCGGCGAATCCGGGATATTGCAGTCAGAAAATGAGTGTTGGGTGCTGTAACGTTGATTTTAAGACACAAATGTGCAGAGTGCTAAAAGCCGCGTTGGTTTGGCTATGTATTGCGCATATCGAATATCGTTTGTCAAAGAGCTTGCTGTTTTCCGTGCCCCAAACAGAGTGGTATAAGCAAAGGCTTAATTAGTCTTTGACTCAGGGTAGCGGTATGAAGGAGGTTACGAAAACCTTGGGTGCTGTCATTGCACGGCAGCTTCCGGAGTGTGGTCCTCATGGTCGTCCCTGCTCACGGTTGGAGACGCCGCAGGACATGGCTGCAAACGGTGGAGACAAAAGGCACGTTTTGTCTCAAAAATACAGTTTACGCCGAAACTAAGTGGATTCGCTGGCGTCATTCTTGTAGGGGGTCAGGTGTAAAGGTTATTTTCGATGGAAATATAGTGCTAATGCATAAGGCCGAACGATGCCTCCTCTTCCTCCAACTTATTTCCCTAATCCACTTGTGCTATCTTGGCGCATCCTTGACCCTGCTGTTCCTGCGGGCAAAAGGAACGAAAAAAACTCGCGTACATGCATCCACAGTTTGCAAGTATCACAAACAGCACCATGGAGTTAACGAAACTTTTTTCGACCTCAACAAATCGTACTGTTCACGGAGGCTACTATCGGACGTCACGAGATCCGGGGCCACGAATTTGTTCTGGAACTCCAAGCCTAAATGCGTTGGTAGTGTGGCAACCTACACGGTATACTTCTCATTTCCCATAGGAATCCGACGATTTCATTGTTTTCTTACTTCGACACAAATTGTCCCTGCCTAAAATTACGGGTAGTGACCGAATCCTTGATTGACGCCATTCCTAATATATTTATTTCCTGAATTATGGCTGGAACATCAACTAACCCTTCAGAGCTTCCTTACAATTCAAACATGGCGGGCCGCAGCACAACATGTTGGAAGCCAAATGGATGTTTATCAAGTGACGAGCGATTCGAAATTTTGGAATCTAAATGACATACTCGACTGAGTGTAACTAAAACTGGTAGCCTTTGCTGGAATTTGCCATCCTTTAACAATGATGCAGCTGCCACGGATGCGGAAAGCGTGCTGTAGATGCACTCTTTGTAGTGTTAAGTAGAAGTTTGCATCCAGGGCTGATTTCGTACTCCCAAACTTGAATAATGCACAGCTTCGTTGTTGAATAGGTTTCAAACGTAAAAGTCTCCTTTGTGTGTGAGGCGTTGCTACTGCATTGGATCGTCAGGAAATCATTGCAGATGTGAACGGGACGACCTGAATGCGTAGCAGAACACCTAGGAAGCTGAATCCAATGCAGGGCGTCTGGGACAGCCTGAGTGAGCTGGAATTGTTGGGAGTATGGTAAAAAGTAAGGGGAGTGGTGGTGTTATTGCGCTGTTATACTTTGGTTCCTGGATGATCCTCTATATGTTGGAGCTGGATTGACGGAACATGTGCTCTCCTGCGACCAACGAGCTTTGGGTTGGACAAGGGCGTCAACGTGGCAGGAACCAGTTTATTGCGGAGCCACCGGCTTCTTGCTCCCACTAGAGATTAATGAGGGCGAAAGCGAGATGGCTGGTGGTGAAGCCTGACATTTCGATAGGGAAATGCTGAGAACTGGAACCTGAGAGGATAGTCGGATAGAGCCCGGAGTTATTGGATGTGTTCGACGGCATAATGTTCAGCGACGCAAACATTGAAGGTGGGTGCAGCCAGAGAGAGCGGGTTGTTAAACATGCCTCGTTGGATTGAGGCTGTGTCGAATGACCTAAGAGGACTAAGTACTTTCTGGGCCCCATCTATTATCCAGCTCGAGGTAAATGCAAGCGAGTAGGCATGTGATTTGGGCAGTGTTGAGTTTACCTGTGGAGCGCTCGATCAAGCAGTTAAGCCGCAGTATCAACCGGCTAACAAAGGGTATCTCTGGCGACAATTTCTATCTATGGCACGGAATGTCACCACGATGGCTCCCTTCAGAGGTTGATGAGCGCATGAAGGGGAGACAGACTGACAAATATCGATGGAGGCAGAGATCCCGGAACAATAGGCTAGAACTATAGGATAGCAGAAGGTTGCTTAATGAACTAACCTGCAACAGACTTTTCCATGGAGATTGGAGGCGGGAGCATGGTTCATTAGTCACTAAGTTACTGGGCTCAAACAAACGAGAGGCACAGCGGCAGGAAAACCGGTGAGCAGCAGTAGTGAAAACCTGTATTGAGGAAATAGTAATGATAACGTTTATTTGCAGCTGGTGGGGTGCGTGCCATTCTGTTCAACTGTAACAGTACAGTAATAAAAATTTGCAAGACGGACGCCTGTTGCATGTATTGAGGTAAGGCGGCCAGCCTTAAAAGAGACAGGAGCCAATCCAAATACCCCCTTGCCAGGGGACGGCAAAACATAGGATGAATGAAGGCATCCTGGTATGAATTTAGAACCGAAGAAACCTCGCAAAGAAATGAGGAAAACAGCATCACAGAGACAACATTTAAGTTAAGTTTCAACGCGCTGAATTCTGCGAGAGGATATTCCAAAGGTCAACTGTTGTAGAAACGTTCTTTGGATTCTACCCCATCGGTAGGTGTGCACGCATTTTTATAATAGATAATAATATATCAGGAAGGTCAGATTCCTGAAAACAACTACTGAATGCCCGAGATCTACTGAGACCCTCAGCTCTGCTAGGTGTTGACCAGCCAGACAACGCCCCCTCAATATACAGCGCCTCAGCTTTCTATCAAACCCAGACAGCGCGAGTCAGCGCTGCTCAAGGTCAGACAACGCCCCCGCAGTATGCAGCGAGTCGCAGCCTATACCAAGACCAGACAGGTACAGCCAACGAGACATGATTGTTACGTGAAAAGTCCGCGCAGTTGTTGGAACCAAAACAACAGAGGCAATGGGCGTGAGGTGCGACTAGTTCACTGATGAAGCTGGTTGACATGGGTCAAAACTGAAAATCATCGCTGGTCATGAGTGACATTGGCGGTTGAGTTAATGGCCAGGATCACAAAAAGCAAAAATTCAGATGGGAAAGGAAGACTCCGGAGTGTAGACAAATAGTAGTTTACGTCTAGTCTTTTTATGATGTCTCTTCCCATTCTCTCGTCTTCCCAAAATTTGGACTCCGGCAATATAAGGTATGGATAATCAGGTTAGCTGTTGTCCACGCTCGTAGAATTGCACATCCCAGCCCAATGACCTTAAATGTGGCGTCTATTACGGGGCTGTCCGAAAACTAGTATGTCAGGCCAATGATGGCACGGCGCTTCCATACCCAGTTTGATAGCACAACCTCAACTGTTCCCTTCCAACTCTCGACCGTACCCTCTCGCCCACTCGTTCCATTAACCTGAAATACGAATAATGCTCCTTACCTTACTCCAGCTGCCTCCACGCTATGTTCATTTCAAACTTCTAAACCTGTCGTTTGAATGTAGCTATTTTGGTGGACATTCAGCGCGTGTTCCCCACGAAGAATGAACAATTTTCTATACAGTTCGCGTTCCTGCTCGTGTGTTGCCAACATCTCACTCTTTCAATGGAAATATTATGCCCGACTCCACAACAGCGACACCAGCGAGTCTCTACGGTTTCAGTGTATACCATGCTTCTAAGATTCCTGTCACCATTTATCCGCTTTGCTAGTCCCGCCAATTCATCATCCCCACATACGCTTTTTGTGACCCTGGCCATGAGCACAACAGTCCTAGGCCACGAGGCCTCAGGGGTTGTTTTAGGCTTCAGTTCAACTTGACCGGCTGGGTGACGCCAAATCTGCTGCTTCACCAGATCTGATGTTCTGGTTTCTAATTTTCCGCAGTTTACACTTCTCCTGTCATATGTCAGTCAGGAAGCCTCTTGTTTTTTCCTCCCTCGTTTTGTTTTTGCCCGCCATTTTCAAATCCCAACGATCTGATCTTGCTTGACGTTCTCTTCGAAAAATGAGCTTCCCCGCTCGTGCCGGTTTAGTGGTGACCATGTCTGCATTGGATAAAGCTCACCGCCTATGGCGCTGTCCTCTTTGCCCACCCAAAATCTCCTGTGCTCACAGTCCCCGCCAGTCACGCCTTTATTCTGACTGTAACCTTATGCGTCCCACAAGTTGCGAATAAACATTATTATCATTGGTCACATTGTAACTAAGTAGGCTCACTGGTGTCACTGTCGTAGGGAAGTCAGATGTGAAGGATGGTTTCGATGGGGGGGACAGTGCCGATGCATAAGGCCAAGCGAACGCCGTAAATGTAATTGAACTTGTGGAAGAGGTGAACCGAAATTGCAGTGGAAAATACAGTGGGTTAAGTTCGAACAAAGGACTCAGCGGGATAGGACGAACTCGTCCCAGAAACGGTTGAGGTCGGATGAAAAATTTGTACATAGGTGCAATTGAAGGCTCGAGTGGGCGACGGGCGACGGTGGAGGGCGGAAAGAAGGTGGTTTCGAGAGTGCCAACAGACTGGGTATGGCGGTGTCATGGAGGCATTGCACTGGGATGCTTCGGCAACGGTCGTCAGGGATGACGCCATCGGATACGCAACCCCATGGCAGTTGAATCTGGGTTCCATTCAGTTGGATGACCATGTGAGTGTAGACTAAGGACCAGTCAGAGTGAATGAATGACGATCCTACGGCGCCTTTGGAGCAACTACATCCAAAGTCTAAAGCTTGCGAAGGGGGGTCACGAAATACCAAATCTATTCCTGCCTCAGTGAGTCACCCCAACAGCTGTTCGGAGCTCTCAAAAATACTACGACTCCAATCTATAGCTTAACCCAACTTCATATGTTCGGACACTTTTATACCTTGTTGTTCCTGCGTGTGGTTCGCCACCATCATTTTGATGTCCGCTAGTTGAGCTAATAGATAAATAGTCTGAGGCTGCGTATGCGCCGGGACATCCTCCTATAAATGCAAAACTTCATTGATATCAGACCAAAAAATGCCAGCAAAGACTCACTAATCACATGCGGTAAGATACCTTGGATGCAACTCGCTTTGCAAAGTCTCCACGCTGTTCAAGCTCTAAGTGAGCCATCCTGAGATCACCTCACCTTAAAAACACGCACCACCACCAGCGTGGTGACCTCTTATCCATGCACTCACCGAACTACGTTAGTTTCGCATAATTTACCTAATACACCTCCCACATAATCACACATGGCTACATTCGTTCTCATCGGGCGCATACCTACTTTCTTCACCGTGATATAGATCAGAGGTGTTGAAATCGAGCAGTGTCATCTCACTGCAGTAGTTAGAAATTGTGGCCATATTTGGCTGCCTGTCATCTCGGGCGAGAGCTAAGCGGATCTTCTTGATACTTCCCATGATGAGCCCGCAATGTAGACACGGCCGTTCTATTGTCTGAATGGCAGCAAAATATCACCCTGAGCCATCGATGGACGAAAGAATATTCTTGCTTCACGCTGGTCTTAACTTATTGCAATTTTTAGGCAAGTCCTAAGTACAATGATAACCCCAAATAACTCCTCCAAGGTGTTCACGTACGGAGCTGTCCACAAACCCAAGTACGATGTCACAATGATGGTACAGCGACTGCGATACCCAGTACGATATCTCGCCCGTACTTCATTATATCCCTGACATTGTCCGCGCTAGCGTGTCACATTCGCCCTCAAAACCGTATCGATCCGTCTTAGTCGTGAAAGAAGTTGAAAGACCTCGCCACCTTATTGTGCTGTCTGCTTGTTCTATTCATGCATCGAACGGCACTATCAAATGGTCAGTATGCCGATGAGGATAAAAAACTTTGCCGTGTGTCAGATATGGCGTGCGCTGACCATAATAAAAAAACAGAAAATACTTGCTGTGACAAATTTTTGGCTTTGTTTGGCGGAACCCTTGCTGCGACGACAGATGCCTTTTCCTATACAGATCGCGAATGGGTGACCCTTCTGAGGTTGCGTGGACAAAGGGGGCTCAATTGTTGTTCTTGTTGCCTTGAGATTATTTCCAGGCCCACTCCGGTGGAAAACACGTGAATGAACCAGCCTTGCCACAAAATTTTCCACCATCTTGACAAAGACTATACAGGAAGCAATCAGCAGCCACTTAGGTATGAATTTCGCCCCCATAGATGGCATCGAGTACGCTTGAACAACTTCTAACAAAACTGCGGCCGCATCTGGAGATCATCAACTACCATTACTTAAGTTGACCCTCCCATAGTACCTTTATACTCTCAGTGCTCTGCGATCAATCCGTGAATCCGTGAACAAATACCGTCGAATCCTAAAATTTTATGTAAAAGATTCCTTCTTTCAAACTACGTTTTCAGAGGAAATCGGTTTGTGCCTCCAAGAATTGGTCGACATGCTTCGTTTAAAGAAAGGATTATAAAATGTACAAAATATACGGAGACCATATCATTGTTTTTAGTGGTTGGGAACCAGAGCCTGCAGTTCACTTGGAGGCCTTATTGAGGCGCATTGGTTAGCCTGATCTGGGGATAAATGAAGCCAAGACACAGCTCGCTCGAAGTGAAATGGCGCTGTTAGATTATAAGGTGGTTTACGGAAATGTTAGCCCGCTGCCAGGAAGATGGCGAAAATACGGAACAGTGCACTACCCAATTCATGACGGGAACTATAGCGGTTTTTCAACGAGCAGCACACTACAACTGGTTTGTGAAGGGCTCCCACGTGGTTGCTGCTCCACTGTATGACTTGATGTGGCAAAATTGGAAATTCAAATGCACAAGGGAAGCCTACGAGGACTTCGAACTTGGCAAATGCGGATGCTTGATTAGCAACTAGCCCTCAAAATTCCCAGGGTCGGGGAGGTTTACTGCAACAGCAGACGCTAGTGACCTATGTACTTCTAAAGCCAAGAAATAGGTCCGTCAAGTTTGTTAGTCGTGTTCTTACTAACGCTGAACAGAAAGACTCAAGCATAGAGAAGGAATGTTCAGCGACCGTCTAGGCGCTGTGTAAATGAAGGCCATAATTGATGGGACAGATTCATGCTGTAATCGATCAAAAACTGCTTGCGTGGATCATGATCATCAGCGATCCTCGCAAAAAGTTCACGTAATGGGCGCTCCGGTTACAAGAGTGGGACCTTGCGATCCGTCACTTACCAAGAAAGGAGAACCTGCGGCTAATTGGCTGTCAAGACCAGAGGCTGGAGATAAGGCCCCGATGATCATGGTTGGTGCCAGTGGCCTCGTCGTCAAACTGGATCATGGAAGGCTCATGCAACTGCCGCGGAGGATCCGGTGTTACGTAATGTTGCAACTACCTTGTTGGACGGACCAGAAATTGAGAATGGGGGAGTATAAGAGAACTGGAGACGTTTAGTAAGCCCTACAATTGACCGAGCCTGAGCAAATCTGGCACAATATTCTGGAACGGCATTGATTCCAATGTTGTGTTGCGGTGCTACCTTGCGTTTTGAGACGGAGGCTGATCGATAAATGCCACGAGGTAGTACACACAAGGTGCTCCAAGGCGTACAACTTACCTCGGCAGAGGGCCTACTTGCCAGAAATGAGAAATGAGGTAATACAAATGTGATGTAAGCGGTGCCAACTGATGAAAGTGGATACGAAGGGGGCAGCTCGCCCCATGGAACACATCCCTGCATCAGAGATCTGGAGTTATGGTCTGTTAGGTAAATGGTCCCATTCCGGCGACAGTCAGTGAACATGAGTAAATGGTACTAGCCGCAAAACACCTGTCACGGCGGGTCGAGGGGGCAGGCGTACCAAATTGCAACGACGATCAGTGAAGCGGTAATGTACCACATCATAGCCATACACACGGTATCGAAACTCCTTATTGTCTAGAGAGCGAAGAGTTTGGGATTTGCTTACAGAAACTGAGGATCACGCAGCTAAAGAAAGCGTTATAACGTTTGATAATAATCTCCATTCCCAACAGGCGGTTGGCATGATGTCAGGAGTTATCATAATATTGCAGTCAGTATAAAAGCATGACTGTCGGGATATGTTGGAATAATAATAATGTTTATTCCCTACGTGTGGGGGCATGCCGGAGGCATGATCATAAGTTTACAGTCAGAATAAACACATTACTGGCGGGGGGTTTAGGTGGGGAATGAGGACTTCGCCATAGGCCGTGAGCTGTATCCAATGTCGACGTGGTCACCACTAAACCGGCACGAGCAGGAAAGCTCTTTTGTCCGAGCTAGGTCAGATCGTTAGGAGTTGAAGATGTCGGGCAAAAACAAAACGAGGGAGGAAAAATCAAGAGGCTTCCTGCCTGATATATGACAAGAGAAATGTAAGCTGTGGAAAATCGGAAACCAGAACATCAGATCTGATGAAGCAGCAGAGTTGGCGTCACACAGCCGGTCAAGTTGAACTGAAGCCTAAAACAACCCCTGAGGCCTCGTGGCCTAGGACTGTTGTGCTCATGGCCAGGGTCACAAAAGCACATGTGGGGATGATGAAATAGAGGACTAGCAAAGCGCAAAAGTGGTAACAGGGATCTCAAATACATGGTATACAGTGAAACTGTAGTGACTCACTGGTGTCGCTGTTGTGGAGGCGGGCATAATGGTTCCTTTGGAAGAGAGATGATGGCAACACACGGGCCGGAACGCGAACTGTATAGAAAGTTATTGGATTTGGTGGGAAGCACAGTAACACAGAGGTGGTTAAATTTCAACCAACAGTTCAGCAGGTTGGAATGAATGTGTCATGGAGTCAGCTGGGGTCGATTGGGGAGTTCGTCGTATTTGCAGTTAATGGAACGAATGGGCGAGAGGGCCCGGTCGAGAGGAGGAATGGAATAGTTGCGGGTGTGCTAGCAAACTGGGTATGGAAGTGCCGTGCCATCATTGGCCTGACATGCTTCAGTTTTTGGACAGCCCCATAACGGACGTCACATTTAAGGTGATTGGGCTGGGGTGTGCAGTTCTTTGGGCAGCGGGATTCGTTTCGGGCTGACCGAGGAAACAAGGTGGAACGAAGCCGATATGGAATCTCAGGGTTTTTTTCTGGTTGGGGAACTTGTGGTTGTAGATCACCGGCCAGGTGGAGTGGGTAACAGCCAACCAGGTCCTCCAAACCGGACATTGCGGAAGTGAACATGAGTAAATGGTACTAGCCGCAAAACACCTAGTCCTCATCGGCATAATCGTCCACGTCGATCTACTGCCACTATCCCACACTCTCACAGTCCTATTATTATCTAATCTACCAGCTCGCATAGGTGGTTGGGATTAACTGAGACCCTTGCAATTGAGAACTTCCCTACTACTGTAGTGCTCTCTCATCCGTATTCCCTTAATAACTTTTGATAATGATCTCTATTCCCAACAGGCCTTGGCCTAAGCAGTGGGCATTGCCCCATATAGACGTTAGAACTTCAAGATGACGAGTATAAACAAAAAGACGGATGGCAACACAAGAGGCATCCTACCTGCAACATGACGAGAAACGTGCAAATTACAGAAAGTGAGGAACCAGAAAAATGGATCTGGTGGAGCAGCAGAGGTGGCGTAATCCAGCGGGCCAATTTGAGCTAAAGCCTGAAACTACCGATGGGGCCTCGTGGTCTTGCACTGTTGGGCTTATGACCAGGGGCACCAAAAGCGTAAGTGGAAATGATGAATTGGAGGGATCAGCAATGCGGATAAGTGGTAGCAGGAAACTCAGAACTCCTGAAAGACCTGAAAATCTTAGAGCACATCTGCGCAAGGTGGAGCATGAAATGTTCTTCCTCCAAAACATACAGCCTATAGCGTAGTGAAACTGTAGAGACCCACTGGTGTCGGTGCTACAGTGGAGTCGGATGTGGACGTTCCTTCGAAGTGTGATTTGGTGACAACACACAAGCGGGAACGCAAACTGTACAGAAATTTATCGACTTTGTGGGGAGCACAGACTGAACGTCCACCGGAATGGTTAAATCCGAACGAAAGGTTCAACAGGTTAGAAGGAACACGTCAGGGAGGCCGCTGGGACCAGGTGAAGTGGTTGTTCGTATTTGCAGTCAACGAAACAAGCTGGCGGAAGGGTACGGTCAAGAGTAGGAAGGGACTAATTGCGGCTGTACTATCAAACCAAGAATGGCAGTGTCGTGTCATCATTGGCCCTGGTATGTGCCTTACCGAGAAGTTCCGAACCATAAAAGTTAAATCTGTCCGCACCCGAATGCAAGGGCAGCTTACCAAGAAACTGCTACTCTCTAAACTTCCTTCTGACGCTCCCCTAAGTACCCCAGCAGCTCATGCGATCAACAAACCGATCAACCCCACAATCGTGCAGACTACTAATGCATTCATGAATGAAGCTCACAAGCGTCCCAGCGCAAACCATCGGCCACCTTGTCCCACTGTGGACCCCGTCCCATATGCTGTCGTACCTAAATTTGTTGCGCCATCAACCGCCAGAAGCTGGGGAAGACCAGAGAATAGAATGAGCTCAGTGAAGCCTGGTGAGTTTGAGGAGACATCAGAAAGGATAATGTGTAGTAAAAGAGAACAAAATTAACGTTTACCACAATTAGTGTGGTGACACCAAGAGATTAAATAAGACAGGATAGGGATTGATTTGCACTTAGTAGACTAGCGGTCAAGCAGGGGTTGGTTTTTCAACTATATGATATTAAAGTACAAGAGCGCTAGAGCAAACCGGTATAAGCACACAGGGAACTGGTGTGGGTAAGGAAACCGAACGTATGAGGACTTGCGAGAGTGGACTTCCGCGAACATGGACTAGTTTATTTGGAGCCTATTATGTAAGTTGGGCAGTATTACATTCCAGGGGAGAAGATGGATGCAAGAGAAACTGCCATCGGTCCCCAAAGTACTGCCACCAAGTGGTGCATAGCGAAAGAGGCCTTTGGGTTGGGAATCTCATGTATATATTTATATATTTTTCATCGTGTGTGTACACTCCTGGGAGCAGTAGGTAGGTGCGTATGTTTTGTTTGGTTGACGAATTGAGCTTTGGTGTGGTGCACCCCTAATATGGATAAGGCAGCTACAGCTCTGCGCATCGATGAAAGCCGTGGGTACCGTAGTACCTTCAGGCCATCCAATCTTTCTTTTGCAAAGTACTTTTTTATTAGACGAAAGGTCAGTTTTTTATAGCGTTGCCATTCAAATGATACAAACGAGACGAGTCCAACCCAGCAGCAACAAAC
This sequence comes from Clonorchis sinensis, assembly GCA_003604175.2. Classification (NCBI taxonomy): domain Eukaryota; kingdom Metazoa; phylum Platyhelminthes; class Trematoda; order Opisthorchiida; family Opisthorchiidae; genus Clonorchis; species Clonorchis sinensis. The sequence goes on along the minus strand of CM030373.1, from coordinate 23,678,455 downwards.
AGAAAACAACAGTGCTCTCCTATGGACTTGCTGAATTATAGGCCATACTCAGAGCCACCATCGATTGGCGAAGCACCCATGCCACTAGTGGGGTGGCCGGTATACGAACACATTATGGCGCAACGCAACGGGATGACCCTCCATGCAGGATGTACCAACCACCACACGAGGTTTTTAGTCCTCATGCACGCTGCCAGATCTGCAAGGGGGCATGCCGCCAAGCAGTCACAATTTCGGCCCGTTCAATAATAAAGAACTCCAGCTACCGGATATTCTATCCGATTGGGGAGAGGCCAGGCCAGCAAAACAGCTCAGTCATTTCGAATTAGCAAACGGCAAACAGCAAACAACCGGTGGAAAAAGCAGGCCGCAGAAGAGGCAAATAATGCAGCAGCCACCATCAAAACAATGGGAACACAACTGAGGCGCCAAAAGCGTGTGAACCATGGCTAGACGATGACGAATTGTGAGCTACCAATCCAAGCAGGGGCGCAATGCGATGTTGTGTGTGTGTGCCTAACGGGCTGTGGCGTATGAGACGTGTTCAGATATGGGAAGCTGATTTTTTTGGTTTATGTTGGGTGGGGCTAGACGAAACAAGACGAAGCACCACTCATTTAACAGAGCGGATAGAGTAGTCTAGAACAAAGACCTAGCTGTAAGGAACCTGGTATAAGTTTCTTCGGGAAGAAGCCGAACCAGTAACCGAGTACACTCTGACCAAGCAGGTAACTCGTGCTTCAAGCAAGTCAAAAAAGTACCAAGGTATAGTAAGAGGGTGTTTCCATTTTAAATTATTGCTTTATTTATTTTTTGTCCAATAATTATATCTTCATCAAACTCAGAGGTGAGTTGGACCCGATTCATGAAAGAGATCAGGAGGTAGTTGGGTATTAAGTAGGGCGGCTGCGGCTTCACACGTAAGGGAGTTATCTATAGACTGCGGGAACGTAGGTTGGTCTATGATCTTTCGAGGCTGGTCGGGGAGACTGTTCCAAATGCGAGTTTAGTATGCTAGAAAGAACTTGTGGCACAGCTTCGTGCGCGCTGGAGGGCACATTAAGAGGTTTTTGGACATATTATTAATAACGTTTATTCTCAACTGGTGGGTGGCATACCGTCGGGCACGAGCGTACTGTTACGGTCAGAATAAAGGCCTGAGTAGTGGAAATTGCGGGTGCTGGGGATCGCATAGAAAAGGAGCAGCTGACATTATCCAATGTGGGCTTGTTCACGCCTAAACCGGCATGGGCGAAAACAAAGTTACTAGGCTATATCTTTCTTTTTGGCAGCATATCAAGCTAAACAAAATCAACATCGTTAAGATTCAAAAGTGGCGGGCAAAAACAAAGCGAGAAGGGCAAAACAAGAGACATCCTGCCTGGCACATGATAATAAAACCTAATGATTGCGAAAAATGAGGAACCAGCAACCGGGGCTGGTGAAAAAGCAGAATTGCTGCGATCTGGTCGGTCAAATTTAACTGAAGCCTAACGCCACTGATGAGGCCTTGCGGACTTGGACGGTTGGATCTATGGCCAGGGTCACGAAAGACGTAAGTGGAGGTGATGAACTGGAGGAAGCAACGATATGGATAAATGGTAGCAGGAATCTAACATCCACTCATCGCCGTGCAAATGTCATGGCACACTGGTGTCGCTGTTGGAGTCGATTTGTCCGTAATAGTTCTTTGAGAGAGTTGGTGCTAACGCACAAGACGGACCGCCAACTGTACAGAAAATAATTAAATGTTTGAGGAACACATGGTGAAAGCAACCGAGATGTTTGGATCCAAACGAAAGACTCAGCAGATTAGAATGAACGCGTCCCGGAAGTGGCTGGGGCGCGGTGAAGGGTTTGTTCGTAGTTTCGGGTAAGGAACGACTGGTTGAGAGGGCACAGCTAAGTGGGAGGTGAATAGTTCCGGGTATGTCATCAAACTGGGTATGAGTGTCGTGTCATCATTGCACTAACATACTTTTGTTTCTGGGCAGCCCCGTAACGGACGTCATGTTTGAGCTGTTTGGGCTGAGATGTGCGACCGGGGAGAGGGCTGGACTGTGGAAACAACTTTTCGGTGACGCTTTCGATGGACGCTCTCAAGTGCTAGTCTGCAACTTTGGGTATAAAGGGAAGAAAAAACAGGACAGAATTCTACGACTGGTCGGACGCATAGCTTGAAAGTTGCGACCTTAATATTTTGAAGATGATAGGAATGTAATATTAAAAAGCAGAGCTTACGTGCCCGGGCAAACTGGAACTGTAATTGGTGAGGAACGCTAAAGGTACAAGAGCATCTGAGACCAAGGTCTTTGGTCTCTGGAATGAGTGACAGGCTTCCCATTTATTGTGTACGTATCAGCTGGGACGAGGCAGCGGCAGGAAGGCACATGGAGTCAGAGAGTCTAAGTCTTGTTGGATTTGTCGAAAAGCCAGAGTTTTAGCAGAGGGAGGAAAGGTTTAAGCGATTTTTATATCGTTCGCAAAAAAGAAGCTTTTATCATGGGACACGGCGCCGAAGATCTCATTGATATAGAGCGGGAAGAGGGAGACCTAGCGCACTCCCTTGAATGACTCCACCGGTGCTCGATAGTGAAGATGACTGTTTGTCACCAATTTATTTTATCTGTGCCCCATCAGATAGGAAGGAGATGAACCACTGAAATAAGAATCCAGTGATGCCAACAGAACTACGTTTCTTCGGCGGGATGCATGAGGGCCCTTGTCAAAGTCTTTTTGGATATCCAAATAGACTGTTACAACGGAGTGCCCGGCATCGTGGGCTGCTGTGACGGTCTCGAAGAAGTGAGGCTGGCAGCCATCGACGGAGCTCTGTGACAGGAATCCGTACTGTCGGTCACCTATGGCATTTGTAGCTAGGAAAAACCTGGTAAACGGGCCTTTGACCAGACGTTCAAGGACTCGCAACAAAGGTGGGTTGTGATGGATCCCTCTGTAGTTGGGAATAGTTTGTCTAGATCCATGTTTGAAGTGAGGCTAGACAACAGATTGCTTTCACTAGGAGGGTACGTTTCCATAGTTGATTGGATGATTAAAAAGACAAAGGACAAAAATTTGGACCTCTCGACCGCCCTGTCTTAAGGCACGAGATAGTAGGCTGTCGCCCCCGGCACGAGGGTGCCCTTGAGGACTTGCAGAAGGGCTGATACATTAGCTAGGGCGATGTTTACTTTGCCAAGAGACGGGCGGTTACTCCGTTGTGAAGATATGAAATCTGCGGCAGGGATTGCGGGTTTGATCTTGGAAGAGGGACAAGCAGAAGCTGGCAAAGTAAGCGTTCAGGTGGCCGGCTATATTGAGAAGGTCGGTGATGAAACTATCGTCGGTGGAACGCAGACAAGTAACTGAGTGACTGTTTGGTGTGTGTCACCCACGAAATAGGCAGCTGAGCAATTTATATCAATAAGGGGCCTCGGGGGTGGTGTCCTCTTCACGGTATTTGAGGGATACCCGTAAGGACACTGCCAGCTGAGAGCTTGCTGTCGAGAAGTATTAGTGAGAAAGCTCAAGATTTCCGCTATTGTCTGCTAGCTCGGTGTATTTTAGTATAGAAAGTCTTTAGTAACTTTGCATCGCGGGGGATACCAGGGTGAAAACTTTTACTGGGAGAAGCAAGGTAGAGAGAGGTCAGTAGGTTTCGGTAGAAGATGTCACAAATGCGTTATGTGTTTATTGAAAGAAGTCGCTTCATTCCCGGGAGGCCGGCAAGGATGAAAAAGCCAGTAAAGTAACTGGAGACATGAGGTAAAAAGAGTATGCCTAGTAGGAGCAGTTGCGCTATAACTGACTGCGTTGCACGAAATAACGCAATAATCACTCCCCGGGAAGCATGGACCAAATGCGGTCCTCAGTTGAGACTATTTGGTCCAAGGTATGTAGGTCACGCGTGGGGCTACGTGCTATCTGGGACGAATACCCTACGCGAAGTTGGGAAAACATCAAGGCGTACCGAGTAAAGCCAACAATGAGACCGATAAATATCCGGTGAGCTGAAGCCACCCAGCACAAATTTTTTGGCGAATGGAGAAAGGCATGAGCAGTAGAGATAATCGCACAAGTCAGACTTGGTTGTGCGATGGCGATAACGGCTCGGAGATTATGGATTTTTGGCAGCAGTGAGCTAGCATTAAACAGCATCCTTGATAGGTCCATTGGCGAGCAAACCGTACCAATTAAGGAATTATGAACCTCGTTTACGGTGGAGTTCGGTACTAGGTGGAAATGGGCGTGGAAAGTGAGGGTACATGAAGTAGAGCTGACTGGGCCTATGTTCGGAATCAGAAGGATTGTATTCGTCACTGGTGTTGAGGGATAGATAGTGTGCGAATTAGGTTTGAATCCACGGCAGACGGTAGAGTATGAGGTTCATTATGGGGTAGAAAATGTCCATGGAAGGGTGACATGCAGTTGGAAGGAGAGTTTTAGGAAGTACAGTCGTTTGCGTCGTCAGGGGGTGTGGAGGAGACACGGTGCAGAAAGAAGCGAGGGGATGGGGAGTGGGTGGCATCCGAAAATGGGACGGAACTGGGTGAGCGGGATGGCGGAATCACATAAGGGTATGAGCTGGCCGTCGGTACTTGCGGATGTGAGGCTCTACCAAGCACGTGGTATGTGTGGGTTAATCTACTTACCATGGGGTTGCGGGGGGGCGGAGCGAAGTCGGGTTACCTTGTGAAGAACAAGTGACATATTCTTGGGAGTGCAGTTGAGAGTGCGTTACGTATCGCGGCCTAGACAACAAACGCCGAGTCCTAAAGCGTATTCTGGCGGAGGTGCAACGCGTAGAGACGTCAAATCGGGGGGTCTGTGACGAGAACAAGTGCTGTCAACGAGCGGTGTGGTCATCACTCTGTCTGGGAGACGTGCTGCATCGGTCATTTCCGTACCTGGAGAGAGCTCCGCCGGGCTTATGGGGACATTAGCAGTCTTCATGGGTGGTAAAGCAAGAAGTCCATTTTTGGGAGTGATGGAGGGCTCACGGTCTTTTAGGGCTATAAAGCTGGAAGCTACCGAATAGGTTGGTGTGGGTCCGGTGTTGGGAGCAATCATAGAGCACTGAGAATATAAGGGCACAACGGGAGCGTCAACGAAATTACTGACGATTGATGGCGCAACAGGTTTAGGTACGGCAGCATATGGGACCGGGTTTAAAGGGGTATAAGTTGGCCGATGTCTTGCGATGGGCCGTCTGTGAGTTTCACCCATAGATACATCAGTATTCTGCATCCTCCTGGGCTTGTCGCAGTACTTTGAGGGCCGGTGGAGTCGCTTTGGCATCCCTGAGGTGGAATGTGGTAGTTGGTTTGAAAATTCGTGAGAATCCTGGCCAACAGATTCTTATGTGTGGCATCAGAAGAAGGTGTACAGTCAGAGTATGGAGTATGCGTGGACACTACATCCGGACTGTTGGGAGCCCAGCAGAGTTCGATGTCACTGCAGTGGAGGCCAGGTAATTTGGCAGGCCCTATAAGTTATAGTTTGATGCGGGGTTCTTTGGCTGCTATGCTCACATGTATTGATGGTTGACCAACTTGGGTGGCTGCTCAAGGAGTTAGGTGAGTGGGGCGTCTGTGATTGAGTAACGTCGAATGTCCTAAATTGCGCGGATTGGTGAGTGAAGGAGGTTTCGATCGGGTAGCTTCCAGCGACCGATTCATTGGATTTAGGTAGTAGGTTATTGGCAAGCCGCCTTTGCATTTGAGTACGAGCAGCTTTAATTTTTATGGTTCGGAAGTTTTCGGTACAGGAGGGAAAGGCCTGGGATGTCATCACATGCACGGCACCGTTTTCATCCCGGAACCGCAGTAGTATTAAGCGGGACATTGATGGCTTCAACTTTCGGAGACATCGAGCTGTGCACGTGTTTTCAAGCATGCTGCATGCGGTCAACATGGCAGTTTTGGTGTGTTCAGGCGGAGTTCGATCAGGCGCGTTGAACGTTAGGACTTGGTGACGACATCCAATGCGTTGACGAATCTCAGAAGCGATCGTGTGAATAAGAATTGATGCTCTTTCTAGATTGACTGGATCACATGCTGCGTCAGGGTTTAGGAGACATGCAATAGGTTGTATGACTTGGAAGCAGGACATTTCAATTTCCATCTTGTGCAGACGGATCCTGAGGTTTTCCAGATCTTCCTGGGCCTGAGATCCTGCTGGCAACGGCGAAAGAAGAGAGCTGTTGGTTTTGGGAGGCCAAGAGATGTCAGTTCGTACCACTGAGCAATCCAAGGTTACATAGAACGCCACGCCTAACGGCCTCAAAATGAGGAGTTTGAAGCCGGGTCTTTCGGCTGTGAGGCGCTTATTTGAGGAGATAGATGGTGGGAATTCGGGGTCTAACAAATGCTTTGAGGAGAAAGACGCAGGACGGTGCCATACTGTGGTGCGTCGGGGTAGGTTGGGGAATATTTGTTTGGGGGAATAGGGATGGGAACACCCTATAATTCTCATATCGTAGAGCGAGGGCCTCAGACAGCCCTTGGCCATCTGTGTGAGCTGGTAGTTTAGATAGGATTGTGGAGGCGTGGGAAAGTGGCAGTACGTTGACAGGAACGATTAAGTAGATGAGGACCAAATGCGCTCAACGAACTGACAAGATGAGGCTTAATGAATTAGGGAAAGCCGTTGGCTTTTGTGATCGCAGCTGATTGAGGACAACCCTAATTATATTATGTTATGTCTGCTGATTCGCTAATNCGGCTTTTGTGATCGCAGCTGATTGAGGATCACCCTAAATAAATAATTATCTGATGTAAAAGTGGGTAAACATCAATAAACGTTTCTATGGCTGCTGTTTTTATTTTGCGCAAAACAAACCTCCTAACCGGATGAATTTCTAGAACAAATAAACAGTGGCTCTCGGTGTAGTAACTTTATTTTTCCAGGTTAGTTCTCGGTCTGGGCCCTTCATTCTAGGGTGCACGTCAAAACAACCAATCAAAGGTGCACAAGATTTATTGGCAATCAGCCAATACTGGGTCAAAATTGGCTGTTGGGTCCGGATTTTTGACCAATCAGATCTGGACTCGATGCAGAACCGGCAAGCTTCCCGAACCTCTGGCCAGTGTTGCGTGGGATAGGCTTTTCGGCCTTAGTAGCACCCGGTTGCGGGCGGTAAAGCGGGATCTGTGTGGAATTCCGCCTAACACCTACTCCTTGAAATATGTTGACGTAGCTTCGAAGCCGAGGGTTCACTTGCAGTGGCCTCCCTGGCTTTTAGATCCTGTCTGTCCAGCGTCGCGGATGTAATCCGTGCTCAGGCCGGGCCTCCGACGAAGCAGCGGATGGATATTGTGAAATGGTGCGGAGATAAAATGTGTCCAGAAGCACCTCTAGGCACAATTCAGTCGGGCTTGTGGGCAGGATCTGTACATCTGTCCGCCGGATTTGGTTTGTGTGGCGTATCCACCTGGCGGGGCCAACCTGAATCACGTAGAGCACTTTGCCGCGCCGGCGTAAGATGAATCCTGGAATCCACGTAGAGTAGTCACGAACCGGCACTTTCTGGCCTTCGCTGAAGGAGCGCACAGTTGCTCCATAATGCCGGTTGAGCTGTTCTTCCATTCTGGTGTTGCAGTAACTAGCCTGCCGTTTTGTGGCCGGATAATGTCATGCAGTGTTCGAAGCCTCCTTCGGAGCAGTGCCTCTGCTGGTGGCACTCCATCAGGTGAGTTGGGGTTTGGCGTCGCTCGATGTGCCAGCAGGAACCCTTGCAAAATCTCTTCCGTTGGTCCCTTCCATTTGGGCTTCTAAAGTGTTCGTTTCAGACTGTCGACGAGGCGTTCTGCTTGACCGTTCGACTGCGGATGAGGCGGCGGCTTGCGGACGTGCGTTATATTATACTCTGAACAAAAGTTTGAGAACGCCGACGACGTAAACCGACTGTCGTTGTCGGTTACAATGGTCTCTGGTGTTCCAAAGGGGTTGAACAGTCGTCAGAGTTACAGAACTGTAGCGGCAGTTGTGGGGCTCTTCACTGGGAAAACGTCCGGCCATTTGCTGTAAGCGTCGACCACGACCAAAAAGTGTTGGCCACCGATAACGCGTCACGCCGGTTGAAGTAAGGTCTCAGTTCGTCTTTTGGGCAGGTACGCGGCCACTGATTGCGGTGGTACTTAATGACTTCCTGTAGCACAGGATCTTGGTCAGTCGCCTGACGGACCATGTCGGCAGTCACTGGAAGGATGCGAATCGTTTCGGATACCACGTGGTTGACCTCCGGTTCCAGGGCAACTGTTGCGACTACGGTATCTTCTGGTTCCGGCCTGCTTGAATCAATGAGTCGCGACAGTGCGTCTGCTTGTCCGAGGCTGGTAGTGGACTGGTACTTGATCTTGAAGTCGTACCCCAGAAGCAGAGTGGCCCATCGCTGGAGGCGGTTGGCCGTATACGCCGGAATTCCTTTCTTCGAGCCGAACACAGCAAGGAGTGGTTTGTGATCGGTCAGTAGAGTGAACTGACGGCCGTAGAGCATTTTATGAAACTTCTTCACGGCAAACACGATCGCCAAAGCTTCTTTTTCTATTTGGCTGTAGTTACGCTCGGCTGGTGTCAAGGATCTGGCCGCATGTGCAATGGCCTTTTGGCTGCTGTCGGGGAATACATGTGAAATCACTGCACCAATCCCATAGTTCGAGGCATCCGACGCCACAACGATTTCCAGAGATGGATCGTAGTGGGTGAGTAGCAATTTGGAGCTCAGCATGGATTTAACCGAGTCAAAGGCGCGTTGGGATTCTTCTGACCATGTCCACTTGTGGTCTTTGGTGAGTAGCTGGTTTAGCGGGCCTCGGAGGCGATGCATGGCAGGCAGGAACGAACTGTAGTGACTGACGAGACCGAGGAAGGACTTGAGGGACGTCACGTCTGTGGGTGCTGGCATACGTCTGATAGTTTCGATGTTCTCCGGGTCTGGTCGGCGGCCATGTTGGCCAATGATGAAACGAAGATACCTTATCGATCGCATGAAGAAGGTGCAGTTCTCCCGGCACACTGAAGGCAAATTCTTGGATACGACCGAGCGCGAAATCGAGGCGCCGCCACAACCCGTGGGGGTCGGAATCCATGACAATGAGGTCGTCCAAATAAGCAGCAACGCTGGGGCATCCTTCAGCATCGTATCCATAATCTGTTGGAGTATGGCTGGCGTTGTTTTGACGCCGAGTGGCAGTCGAGTATACTGGAACAGACCGCGATGCGTATTAATCGTCAGAAGTTCTCGGGATTCTTCCTCAACTTCAACCTGGAGGTATGCATCGGCCAAGTCAATCTTCGCGAAAAATTTACCCCCATTTAGTTTCGCGAACAGATCTTCTGGAAGAGGCAGAGGGTATTGAGGGGTATCCGGCGCAGCACTGAGACCGGTGAAGAAATCTGCACAAAACCGGATGGTCCCATTAATCCTCTTCACTACGACGGTCGGTGCGGCCCATGCAGAGTAGTTGGCCGGTTGGAGAACACAAGCCTTCTGCAGTCGGTCCAGCTTCTGGCCAACGATGGGTAGGGTTGCATATGATACTGCGCTTTTTGGCCTGAAAACTGGTTTGGCACCGAGGAGGAGGCATAATCTGGCTTTTGTCTTTGTGCGCCGTCCAAGCTCGTCTTCGGATATGGATGCATATCGTTGTAGGAGGTTCCCCAGTGAACACTTTGCAATGTGAGTTGGTTCGAGGGCATCTCCAGGTGCTGCATGCGTGAGGTTGCAAGTAGAATTATTTGGCTTCTCCAGTAGATCGAGCTTTTCGACCTAGTCTAGCCCCATGAGATCAAGTTTGGGGCATGACGTCAGGTAGCACGTCGCTTGTGCCGTCGAGCCATTGAAGTTTATGGAGCAGTCAACCTCGCCAGTCAACTTCAGTTTACCACCAGAAGCATTACGGGCCCAATGTTTCGTCGGTTTCACGTGCGGCTTACCAAGGCGTTTCCACGTTCGCTCACTGAGCAGCGTGATGTCGGAGCCCGTATCAAGCTGCAAACGAACTGGGATGTTGTTGATACGAACCGTCACGAACTTCCTTCGGCAAGCAAAATCAACCTTAAATGTCGCCGTCACCGAGTTGGACCGCGATTTGTGGGATGCACGGTGGTGTGCGGGTGGCTGTGGCCTCTGAGACCGACAAAAATCTTCTTTGTGGCCACGACGATTGCACCTGGAACATTTATGACGTTTAAACCGGCAATAACGAGCAAAATGCCACTCACCGCAATGCCAGCAACTTGTGGGAGGCTTGTTCTGTTTTCGATCGGGCTTGTTGTCAGCTTTCTTAGGCGCACTGGAGTTGATTGCCTGTACACAGCTGCTTGGAGTCACAGATGACTGGCCGATCATAGCCGTGTCGTGCTTCAGATTGATGAGGCGTTGACATTCGGTGGTGAGGCTCTGCAACGTCATTTCGGCATCCTGTTCAATTCTGTTAAGCAGCCTGGTTCTGATGTCAGCATCCTGGGACGACTGGAGACCGGATACAAAAATGAGGCACTTAAACTGATTCTCTGTCAATGAGGTGAGCTTGAAGCGCTCGCATTCCCGATTGACAACACCGGCAAACGTGATGAAATCATCATCATCTTTCTTGACCAACTTTAGGCATTGGTAACGGATATTGAACAGTGATGTTTGATCGCCGAATATCTGAGACAGTGTTCCGACCGTTTCATCAAAGCTGAGGTCGCGGGGCAGCTTGGGGAGAATGAAATTTGTGTACCGTTCATGCTCCGGTGTGCCGAGTTTTCGCAGCAATAGTCTGGCTTTCCAACCGTCATCAAACTTGGAAAAATCAGTCTTGAACATGTCTTCATACCGTTTGAACCAGGAGTCAAAAGTGTGACCAGAAAGAGGGTCGAATGTGAACTCCGTGATTGAGGCCGCGGCTGCATCAGTTGAGGAAACAGAAGACTCACCAGTGCTGGCTTCTGCTGTCTGGATATGCAGTCTCTGAGTCAGTGATTCAATGAGCTTCAATTGCGCTTCTTCAAACTGCTTTTGTTGCTGCTGCAAAAGTTCTCGGAGCTGATTAAATTCGATTGACATCGTGGGTTCCCGTTCGCCAATTGTAATAGCGGTATTTTCTCAGCTTAGTTCTCGGTCTGAGCCTCCCAAGCTAGCGTGCGTGCCAAAACAACCACCAAAGGTGTACAAGATTAATTAACGCCCCAAACGGAGTCAAGAGCATTTGTACAGCGCTTCATATATATAGCGCAAGCGGCAACAATTTTCTGGAAATTCTGACGCGTTCTGGATGCACCATTGGCAACCGGCAATCAGCCAATACTGGGTCATGATTGGCTGTTGGGTCCAGATTTTCGATCAACCAGATCTGGGCTTGATGCCGAGCCGGCAAGCGTCCCGAACCCCTGGCCAATCTTGCGTGGGATAGGCTTTTCGGCCGTAGCAGCACCCGACTGTGGGCGGTAAGGCGGGGTGTGTTTGGAATTCTGCCCAATAGTTTGCCACAGTATTTCCCTATGAATTGAACTTGCTGATAGTGTTAGTAGCACATCGTCTGTCGATCCGGCCAAGCACAGAAAAGACCTCATTCATGTTGGTGTACAGTCGATTTCCACGTCGTCCAATCCATCGGGAAGTTGGGTTGTGTCCGCCCAACGGCTATTCCCCAGATCTGCGAGGGTGAAATGGAATCCTAGAGGGAGTGGAGTGGGGTCCCGGATGTTGTGCAGTCGGTGTCTAGGCCCGTTTTTTGATACCGACCGTCGAGGGAAAATTTGTTCAATTGAGGATGGTGATACATTGAAAACATTAAAAGGTACCCGGCATTGGAATTGGCATGATACACCCGAATAACTGCCGACTAGTCCAGCTGCTGTGGCTAAGCCAAAGAAGTCGAATGGAATATCGGTGGCCTGCATGCTGCCTTGATGAAGAATGTTGTGCAACAATGTATGCTACTGATGAACCATGCGAGTAAACCACGGTAACTGACCAAGCTCCGCCTCGCATAAGCTAGAAGATGGGGGTTATTGCTGAACTTGTGGAGTCTGTTTGCATTGTCCGTTTATTATTGTGTAACAGTCAACTGATGTCCAGAAACGTTCAAGGAGACGCAAGAAAATGTTCGTTTTTTAAAGGCCATGTACGCATGAGATGTTTACTTGCAACTGTTTACTTCTAACTGCATAGTTCGTGCTTGCTAATAAGTGGTGTCGTCGCTGAGGGTTTCCATTATTTTCAAAAAGGCCGTCCTACTCCCCCTATATTTAAATATCCTGGTACTCAGCACATCGACTCTGTTAATTACGGCAAATATTGCCCCAAGGAATATTTGTTTTATTCATCTACCTGTAGTTCAGCAGCAGAACAAATTCTCGAATACCGCGGAAGAAAATATATAACAGGCTAGCTCAAGAAATAAATGGGAATGTTGGGCGTTATTACAACAGGCTTCGCGCTGTGATCGGAGAGCAGCGAGAAGCGGTGCGCACTAACGGAACCTTTCTGCTGACTTAAATAGACGAGTTGGGTTGAAGTAGCCCCATGCACAGCATAAAGTTAACTGCAGGGACATGCTTCCCTCCGAAGTAATCAAAACGTCAGTCATAATTTTCCATATGACGAACAGATGAACACTGACAGATTTTTCAGCCCTTACCACTCAACACGTGAAAACTAGGGGGGAACTAATAGTGCTTTCAGGAGTTCATCCGCATTCTACCATCCATGCCTACATGGAGAACCGCGAGAATTTGTGTTGGTTCTTGCCCCCTGTGGATCTATGTTTCTTGTGGGCCGCTGTTTTTCGGATACCAAAAGGACAGACTAAGACAACTAAAATGAGTCTGGAGAAGTTTGCTGCTGTTGTATTCATTGTTGAATGGTTCAACTCCAATTGTTTAGATGCTTTTCTTCGCAAACCGTAGGCAGTCTCATCCGTTATTTCGCAAGCCTTCCCGCCTCTGCACGGGGGGCCTCAAAGGAAACCAGCTTTTCATGGTGTGAAAAAAAAGCTGACACCTAATGGGCCTAATGAGTTTCGTTCTGTGTTACTCTGGGCTAAATCGTGTCCATGGTGAAGGTTGTTGTGCACCCGCGTAATTGAACTTTTATACCAGATCACGCTCGTGTGCGATGAACAGAGAGTCTTACGAGTCGTCAGCCGAAAGAGACAGCATGACGGACACCGAACCCACCCGTGATAAGTATGGCATCGATTGTGATGTTGCTTAACTGATACTAGGTATAATATTGCGTATATAATTTTTTTCATCGCGGGAGCAGGCAGTTTGCTTCCCTGGAACTTCTTCTGTACAGCGATACCTGTAAGTGAATACTCTGATCTATGGCTTTTTAGTATTTTCAATACAAACTTCGGAATACTTTTGCTGCAAATACAACTGCAGAACTATCGCCTGAACAGGCACTGTTCGGGAATTATTTGGCACTTTGCTCAATGCTTCCTTTGGCTCTCTTCAACATATTGAACCTGGTTCTTGTGAAATGGTAATTGAATTTCAGTTGAACAAATGTTCAGGATTTCTGCCTTCTTGCGTTTCATTGTAGGAAGCGTCGTTGTGTTCCTAATGCTATTATTGACCGTGATCCTCGTGTACTTGGAGCTTGGTAAGATGAATTTCCAAGTCAGTGTTCTGCTAGGCGCTCAATTGTTCCTCGGGATCACATTATGTTCTGTTGTGATAATTAACAGTGAGCTAACCGTGACTTACCTGACACCTTTAAGGTGCTGCGGCCATTATCCAAGGTTCGCTTTTGGGAATCGCTTCTGTTCTTCCACCGCGCAATATAAGAGCATTCTTAGAAGGCCAGGTGAGTATAACTTGTCGTTATTGGATGCATTATTCTTGCATGCGGTTCTCCACTGAAAGTTTGACTAAAGCTCAAATGTTGGCTAACTCTGGCTGACATTAGTTAATGATGATAACGTTGCTTAACTGTTCATAGAGCAGAATCCCTTAATTTGTACTTCACCTTGTGTATATGAAATTTTGAAACGAATTTAAGTATGCTTAGCCGTTCAGTGAACTTTGTCTTGCCCGAAAGTATCATTGAACACTCGTGGATCTGCATCGGGATATTCAACAACCCGCATTTAGGTTGGTCCAACAATCAAGGAGGTAGTGCGGCTTTCAGGTATACTAATGAGTTCAGTTTGGAAAAAAAACAACCAAAAAATGAAACTTCCGTTAACAAAGCTCATGCTTTTGGGATAGGTCAGTGTTAAGAGATATCATTCTGGAAACAGAGGCTTCTAGAGTGGAAACTTTAGTTGGCCACTTGAGAATATTTTCGAGCTCTAGGACCCTGCGTCAACCATCTCGCAGCGCGGATTGCAGACTAGATTTGAAGCAGGGTATTAGTGAACCTGATGCTACTCAACTGCTCTTGTTTTATCTCCTATGTTGTTGCCTGTTAACAGGGCTTACCTACTTTAAGTATAATAGGCATTTGACTTAAACAGCCCGTACTTTCTAAGTCCTCTAGTCATTCATGTTCTTTGAATAGATCAAGATAATGTCTTCCAGCTGGCGTGGGTTAATTGTTCTGCCAGGAATACATATCATTTGGCCACCAGTGCCTCAGAATGTACGACCCTGATATACGACTTTAATATCCTTGTGTTTAGGCAGAAAAATTTCAATTCCCTCTTGCAAATAATTAATAATGAGTGCACATAAGCACCTTATCTCACGCAGTTAGTGTGATATACGGTTAAACGTTTCACAAAGAGAGTACGGCAAATTGAGAGCAAGAATATATATTTTCAATTAACAACACAACATCAGTGTTCGACAATGATATTTCACTGACGTACAAACATGGCTTATCTAGAAGACTTAGGATGAATAATAATAGAACTAGATAATGTATGGACCCAAGTCTGACCTACTACAATCATTCTGATGTGTCTACAGCCCATTCATAGCGTTTGGATAGAAAATGACAGCTAAGACGTTAGTAACACCGACTGAGAACGGTATCTGCAGGTAACATGCCGTAAACGTGAAGCATCATGCAAACTCCATGGTGGCTGTTGAACCATAGGATGTACTTGGAAAACCTCTAACTCTCAAAAAACGAACAGAGTTTCCCTTGAATTCTAGAACTCTGGGTGCATGTGAGGTCTTTTTAGTTTTTAATTCTGGCTTTGAAGGCAAATACAGCTAGTCTCATCAACTTACTGGCTAAGCAAATAATACACTAATGAGGATGAAGTTCTCAGTCTGTGCTTGTATGATATGTTCGCCGGCATTTTAGGAAAGGATAATGTCCCAGACAACCAGAAAGAGAGTTGATGATAGTGGCTATTTTCAAAAAAAGCTTGTAGTCAGTGGGGCAACCACAGGGGGATCAGGGTAATCCCGGTTGCAACAAGGCTTCTGGCGTCACTTGTGCTCCGTCGTCTTATGGTGGCTCGTAAAATATTGACTCGAGAGAAGCAACTGGGCTTTTGTCCTGGTAGGAGTTGCGTTGGCCAAACATTAACACAGCAAGGCGCGTGAAAAAATCCTTGCATATAAACGAATCGCGCTCTGACCATTTGTAGATTCCCAGGATGCATTCAAAGTTGTTAGCTGATAAGGTCTCCTCAACAGTTTGTTCATCAATTGATGCCACAAAAGGTTGTTAACATAAAGGAGTCCTTCGCATTCTCAGAAAAAAAGTGTTGTCTTTCAAGAGTGCTTAAGTTCTCCATTTTATTCAAGTTCATGTTCAACGATATGATGAGACGCATGCTAAAATGTTACCAGAACCCTGGTGTTCAAGTAGCCGCTGACGAAAACCTTATTGACGTTAAATATGCGGGCTATATCGTTCGCGTCCCTGAAGAGGAGAAGGTGCGGGTGTTTTTGGATGAACTGACTAAAGTCACTTCGTCCTCTGGCATGTGCTTTGCATCCACAAATTGTAGGTGCTCGTGGACAGACAGTCACAGAATACGCTACTTGCAATCCAGAGAGAGGCAATCGAAGTTATGGAGTAATTACTATGCCGTGGAATTTGCATTATTTCCGAATCTAATGCGACAGATGAAGTCAATGTGCGCATATTAAAGTTTCTAGTCGCGTTTGCTATTTCTGAATATCACGGGATGTGCGTATCAGGCTACAGTGCGGTGAGAGTTGGCCTCCCCGCGCAGCGAAACTGAGACGTCTCCAGGTCTCTGATAACCGCTGTCTCAGAACCATACCTCGTGTTGGTTGGTGTCAGCAAGTCCCTAACGAGGCGAACAGAAAGCGAAATTTTGGTTGTACAAAGTAGACTGTCATTAAAAATGTGTCCAGCACCAAAAGCTACGTTGGTTAGGCCATGTATTGTGTAGGCCGAACCCTCGTTTTTCGAAGAGATTGCTATTTTACATGTCCCATTTGGAGTGGCGAAAGCAGAGAGATGGCCAACCATTGGCCTGGCAGACGGGGTATGAAAGATATTACGGGACGTTTGGGTGCTACTCGCCTTCGAAGATAAAAACCACGTGATCCCCACTGCGCCTGGTTGGAGACGCTGTAAGAAATGGATGCTAACCAAAGCCAGTGGCTTTCATTATGTTAGTTTCTATCCAGAGTGCCTGAATAAGTTTCCAGAGGTGCAGACACCCTGAAATGATTTTAGTTAGCTAGCATTAATTATCTACTCTGCCCGCTTTTACTCTTTTCTTCACAATAAGCCTTTCAAGTAAATCATGGTTGCACGGCAGAAAAGCACAAGTGCCAAACACTGATGATATGCTGCCGGTGATCATGATAAACTGATGCTGTTGGTGACATTTTAATTCGAGGAAAATCCAGCTGGGTGCGCAAAAACGTAGATTGCTGTCCGAAAATCTAGTATGTCACTAATGTCCGATAAAAACTGCAGGCTAATAGTGAATAATGGTGAATTAAAGAAAGCTGCACGTTTAGTATTATTAGTTGAATTGCCTTCTTGCGCGTAATCAATCGCAGCAACCGGCTTCACGCGACGCACTTTTTTATATATCTTCTAAGTCAGCGAGTAACTAGCTATCCTGTAACAAGCTGGTCACGTTTCCCACTAAATATTTTAGAAGCAGCACAAAGTGAGGCCATCATACGAGTATATTTCTACTCGACGAAGTTGCAGAGAAAGGGGCTGCACAGAGAGTGAATGGTGCACCGCAAGTAGCTCGTAGGTGAATTGACTGTCGGAGTGCACGTGGAAAGAGAAAAGGCCGCAAAGGAAGCTTTCCAGTGAAACTGAAAGACAGGCATAGGCTGATGTGCCCTTTTAAAAAGATCACATCGGATAAATTGCCCTCAAAACGCTCAGGGTATATAAAATAAAATCAAAACGTGCATTTTCTCCAAGCCTTCCAAACAAGGATCCAGTAATGAGGAAGCCTGAGCATTGTGATTCAGTGACTTTGACTGCACGGCCGGAGAAATGACACTACAACCGATTAGAAATTATTTGAACTGTTTCATTGTTTGCACAACACAAACAGCTAATCAGCGACCGTATCATCACACATGAAGGGACGATTAATAGGCATTAGTTTATAATCTTTGCCGGTTTCTTGACTGTGTCCAGTTTAACTGACAACTGCAACAAAAGCATGGGTATCCGTCCGTGAAACAACATCCAGTCAACCGAAACCCAAGTGTTTGGTTGGAGTGTCTTGGTTACTTGCGGCGACTAGCAAGGACGTCCGGAAATAAGGACCTACAAAAATTAAAAGTCATAAAAATATCTGCACATTGAGAAAAAGGAATGGAAACCCACTTGCCTGAAATACTGGAAACAAAATCAACACATACATACTGTGTAAGACACATGGCATTATTTTCAAGGCATGAGTATTTCTATATCACAACGCCCCAAAACATCTTAGGCGTGCATTGAAGGATCTTCTTGCAATCCACACTAATTTTAAGGTGTTCTGAGGCCATTGGTAGCACTATGTTTTCGGAGAAAGTCACTCTTTTAACTGCACGGCTCGATTGCACACAAACTTTTCACATTTATGTTAGAAAAACACCAGCGGGCGCGCTTTCAAGTGTGTGGAATGACGGTAATTTCAACTTCTTGGCGGTGATAAAGCGGGGTGAATCAGCTTTTCTTTCTGTTTGTTGAAAGTCTCTTTACATGTGGTACATAATCACTTGCCATACTCAACAGTCTTCATTGCTATTGACGCCTTAGTCTATCCTGCCTACCACCCTCAGGAGGCATCAATTTACGTTCTCCATGGTACTGCACACAACAGCACTTACGCTGTAATCAAGCTGGAATTGGCTAGATCAACACGACCATGTATACAAAAAACCTATTTCCGTTCTTATATACTTTCCCAACAAAGCAATATCCGTCTCACATCAGGTCCTTCTTTGGTCTTTTTTTCACGCCAGCACCCTGTTGTTTTTTATCCATACGAAGTTATCGGACTCCTCATTGCATACCGAAAATATTCTCTAGTAGAATGAAAGCGGGAAGTTGGTGCCATTGGGTTATATACCGCACGTCAGACTTCAGTGACCTCCTGAAGAAGACTTAGGTGATGTAAAAGGTGGTTTATACCATTGTTAGGGAATAGTTTCAGTACTGTGTTGGGATATCCTAGCCTATATATAATGAGGGGCTGACATCACTGTGGTAGATCAAATTAACAAAAGCAAACAAGTACTAGACAACTTCAAAGAAACATTATGCCTTAGGCAAAAAGTTGATACTGATAGTAACTTGATCCATGCAAAGATTCGTAAGTAGACGAGGTGTTTATTGCAGCCAGAAATCAAACAGTGATGATGCCCTACTATTCCATAAACGTAGCAAACATCAATTAACCCCGTAGCCATGGGGCAATTTCAAGTAGTCCGAATTTTCTGCCAGCTTACTCAAAACTACATTTGTGATTACCATTCATCTGATGGTAAACCACTTGCTTGGAAAGTTCACCAGGAGTAACGTTTCTTTAAGAACACTGAACATTAACTAATTTTTGAGTTGGTTAAAAGACAAGATTGAACATCCGATGACAACATGGTTATGGTCGTGCTGAAGACTTAGGCCACGTTCTGAAAAGCAAAAGCTACTAAACACAGTAATAGTCGTCCGCAAAATGTCCTCAAGTGCTCTCAGAAGTTGCAGGTAGACAATTCTCAGTCCATGGATGCTTCCTAAAAAGACCCAGATGCCCAAAGCGTGACAAATGTTTAAGCTACTCAGTACCTTCAAATTTCTGGACGAGCAGTACTCCCTGAATGTCCACCGAATCGGGTAAGGCGGCGAATCGATTGGGTCCTTATTTTGAGTAAATGGTCGTTGTTACCTCAAGTAGCACCTGGGCTGTCAAATGCCGAAAAAACCGTTTCTCATGCTATAAGGTCCTTTGAACTCCAAACCACCTAAATCCTTAAAGTAGTGGGGAGCTTTGGCTATACCAGTACTAGAGTGATCAAATTCGTACAGGTCAAAATCCAAGACAAAGCTGTTTGTTGCGTCCACTCAAGAAGCAACGTCGTCTCCGTCAGCCATAAAGTCCAGATGATAACGTCAGCGACGAAATGGCACCGCAAGAGAATTTAAAATCAAAAATCAAAAAAGCTCTGTTTGTACACCCTCCAGGTGCTGAAACCCACTTCGATACAGGCGTAAACTGGGATCTGTCGGTTTTTTGATCACTTAATGTAACATCACTTTTGGCCTTCATGTCAAGAGGGAGTGTATTTGTTTGTTTTGTTCAGTAACATAGATCCGACGGCACGTACAGCGCGTCACATAAGCCGCCGATATGTGCTTCTTGTAGTTTAAAGGGAAACACTGGAAGTTGTGGAGTATTTTACATATCTCGGCAGTAGTGTCAGCTCTGACGGAAGTGTGCCTGATGAGGTCAGTGCACGAACATCAAAGGCCGAACTCACGTTTGTTACTTTGTGTTACATGTGGCGTCAAAATGGCATACCACTGGGTCTGAAAGGTCGTGACTACCAGGCATTTTGTGGGCTGTATTCTTGTACGGTTGCAAAACGTGGCCTCTGCGGACAGCAGATGTTAGGCGCCTTCAGGTTTCTAACCACTGATGCCCCAGAATCGCTGCTGTTGTCGAATGACGTCAACGGCTTCGGAACAAGATAATGAGACAGCAGGTATTTGGTTGTATAGCTGGTACTTCAGTCGAGGAAAACATTTAGCACCATCAAGTACTGTGGTTCATGTACTGCGGATACCGAAATACCGTCTACCAAGGCTAAGGTTGTTCTATGTGCCTCCTTCGGAATGATGGAGACCGTGAGGTGGACAACATGTGGCTTGGTAGAAGAGTATGAAAGAGATTACGAATGGTTTGGGTGTTGTTGTTGCATTACGCCTTCCATTATGAGGTCCGCGTGGCCCTTCCTTCACTTGACTGGAGGTAGGACAACTTCCTCTATGTTGTTTTGTTTTGTTGAATATTTGCAAGCTTTATTATGCAACTTTTCAAGCTTAATTGGGTTTCCTGGTGAATGAGAATGTGTCGACTTCGTGTTATTCATGAATTTCTGCCGCCCAAGAATAATAATCAGCAATACAGCACCATCAACTGATTAAGGTATTGGAGCACGTGCAGACTCAGCGGTTGAAGGTAAGCTGTAACCGTTAAGGGGCATGTTTTCAGTTGTCCTCCCGGTGTAACAGTGCCAGTCTAAGCAGGGCAGGTAAGTTAGGGGAAGTTTGGGCTGTTTGGAAGCTGACTCATGCAGGACATGCCCAGGCCATTTTATATGGTGTTCAACTTGAGGGACTATAGAAAATTATAACAGCGTTTCCTGATACCAGCGCTCAGTCAATCCGATGTGCTGTGTGATGGTCCCCTGGTTTCTGGATATTCTGTTTTTCATGTAATTTCGGTATTTAGCGTAGACACCGAACACTGCAAGTCTGCGAAGGCCATCCTTCTAGAGAGGCCACATTTCATAGGCGACTATCTTTGTGGATACAACGACCGCAGTGCCTACAAGCAGTCTCGCTAAAAGTTTCGTTCCTGAATGATATCGTGAAGTAGTCTGAGGTCGAAAAGTTCTCCATGGAGCTGCCGATATGAAAACTATCCCCCATGAGGTGTTAACTTCTTTGGAGGACGATGGAGCCTGAATACCTACATGAACCGACTCAATTTGTGGACAGTTCCTTGAAGCAAACCATGCCGGATTAGACTTCTGTTCCTACGACATTTACTTGCCAGCTGACACCACGTTTTTAGATGTGCGGAATTCATATGCAAGAAAATGGTTAAGTTCAATACATTGGTTGCTCTGAACATTCGATGTAAGTTTTTAGCTTCCTCGTATGTTCAGCCACTAGCAAACATACAGCTTTTCTCAAAATATTTGTCTTATATCTAGATTATATACTTTTTCTCAAAAAAACAGTCGATAAATTTTACTCTGCTGAACTCATCAAATTAAATCATCGGCGGCATAACATCAGTGATTATCACTCCGCAGCTGTACAACCATTATTTGAAAGCCTTGTTGTGACGAAAAGAATAAGGATGGACGGGGGAGGCGACTTAGAGCTAGCCTGCTACAAGTAGGCGCCATAAAAGTTCAGATAAATGTATTTGTTACATCTGAAGAGAGATTACTGAACTTATATTATGAGAGCAATACTTTTCTGATGTCTGATGCTCGTATGTCCGTACAAAGTACTCCAGGCAGTATATTGGAGGCGGGTCAGTGCTTTGGTACTTGTTTTGTTCCTTCGAAGGGTCAAGTCCTAATTCAGGATTTCCTATCATTTTGTGCCTTTCTGAAGTTCACAATGAGGATCTTGATTTGTCTACCAATTTACGTGACTCAGCAGCCACATAAACCACGAGTGCAGCATAACAAGCAACGTCATTATGTGGGTAACTAAGGTGCGGGCAGCGTTTGCCAACGTGTGTCTTTTCTGGAATTAGAACCGAAATTCACTTAAGCCAAAGAGCAGTCTTGCTTCATGGTTATCAGACTTACCTCCTCTATCAGAGCACCTCTGGCATCTTCAAGATTCGATCACTTGTATCTCCGTAGCATAGAAAGAGCTAGCTATTCTTTCGTACTTTGTAATGCGGTTGTGAGCGTCTGTAATCATGAGTCTAACAATTCGTCGACCATTCTGCCGACAAGCCTCCATACAAAGAGCTAGCTAGCTGCAGCAAGTAACCAGGCATGTGCATCAGCAAATAGGTGGTAATGAATCAGAGTCGGCCGAGATCTAAACTGAGGATTAGTCCCAATGAAAGGTGATTGCAACGTAAACTATAAATACTCAACCAACGTCTGCCTAGAAAATCTTGTTTTTCGTTTCAAGCTATTGTTAGTGAAATGTTGTTGGCATCTCATTCTTGATCGTCTTTGTTTTAGAACACGAAACTTCTGTGTATAACGCTTTCTTATCACTCTTTACTGAGGCTCAATTCATTCCTGCTTCGGCGCCTGTATGTATTACTAGTGTACTATTGTCAATGACAGTGATGATGTACTGTTCCAAGGGCTCTTGTTCTCTGGTTCTAAAACGGGTACCTAATGACTGTCTGCTCATGTTTCACATATGGGTTGAGATTTTCTGCGTTTACCTGGATGGTGAGTTACTTGAAGTGACAAGCGCATAGTCAAATGAATGTCGATGGATGACGCTTGCGAAATGTTCATTTCTACAGACACTTTTAATCCCATTTGAGCTATAAAGTTACTACATGTGTAAATATTTTATTTATATGTGATTTGATGCCAAGAATATCAAACGGGAGGTAAAATATGTAGCTTCGGGTGTTGAAAAATTCGAGACTGACCTGTTTTCGCTGTGAAATGGACTTTTGGAATTAGTGGTGTATAGTGAACTGGAAACCCCAACTTGTCAGCACAGCTAATCATTCGATCTAAAGGCTCAGCACCGTTAGCTGACACAAGTACACTTAATTAATCTACACATTTTCAATGGCAAAATTCTTGAAACACAAGCATTGTACTGTATTTTTTGCATTCGGTTGGTCATCCAGCTCTGCTCCAATTATAAACGAGACCTCCGTAATATTTCGGAAATTGCTTGGATCTATTCTTAGTCCACGCCAGACGCTGTTGCTTCATTGGCGGTTTTAGGCTTTGAGAGGGGTCTATTCCTGCCGCTGCAAGACTATTTTCCAAACATACGCAATTCATGGGCATAGTTGACGATCCTTTTATACCTTGCTAACTAACGCAACTGTGCTGTATGACGCGATTTTCCACTTTTCATTCTGTTTGAAAGTGAATTTCTTGTTCAACCTGGAACATTCTCTCCAATGCACATTAGCTGACAATAAACGGATTGGCTGAAATGCGTGGTCATGAACTCCATTGGAAATAGTCGTAAATTGTTCAGTAAAACGCTCTGCCTTCAACAGAACTCAAAACTATTGGATATTTCCTTTTTCGCGCCCCCCAGTCGACGCTATAGTAATACATTTGGCGGGCTCCCACCCAACCTCCAACCCACTGTTCTTTTTGCAACACATCTATGTGCACTGGTATCTCAAAAAATATTTCGGTTAATCCCATGAGAGTATTATTCCTAGCGGCCTTCAACTCATTCACCGGTCGTTATGGACAAAACATTCACCTCATATGCGGGCTATAAACTCGAGTGCCTGCCGCATTAATCCTCAACTTGTATTTTTCGGATCAAATTCACATCAGTGCATGCAAAACGTGTACTTTGTTCTTTGTTTATAGCTTACACATAAAACTATTGAGCGTTTTCTTCTATCCGTGCTATTTAATATGTTCAAATTTCACTTTATAAATCCTTAATTGACCTGTTTCACCTTCATTTCTGATTTCATAGGCGAGTTCCGGTGTCATCGCTGCTGTCGCTCAGATCTTGAGCCTTGCCGGTTCCTCTCTTATCACAAACAGTGCATTCGCCTATTTTCTTGTCGCGTTGGTCTTTCTTGGCCTGTCGACTGCACTGACATTGTCTTTGAAACGGAATGTGAGTTTCTGCGTTTTTCTTACCGATACGACCTATTTTCTGATCTATGAAAAATCTTTAGTGATGTGCAAAAGGGCGTGAGCCTCCTCACCAACCTCTGTCTCAAAAAGTATTTGTTTGCCTTGTGATACCTGCTTTTGTGTTTTACCGAATCGGGATGTAGTTGGACCAGTGTTTTTCAGGCCAATGTCCTTTCTCAATATGTCGGCCAGAACTTCCGCATAAGACGCAGTTCCATAAGACGCAGTCACAGTTCCTGGCATAGGAATAGCGCAGCGTATCAATAGGAGGTTTAATAAGATTCGTCTGTAAGGCTTCAACATCATCGCGCAGCTGACCACTAATGCTACCGATGACGCCTCATTATGCTTTTTGGCCCATTGCTGTCAGAAGCCGCAGTAGACTACGCACAACGTCAATCATCTTTGACGTTCTTGTCGTTTTTACCTCTGATTCCATGGCCACTGAGTCGTAAAAACCGGATCCATCAAGATGGGGCTCATCAGGTAGACTCAGTCCCCGACTTCAACTCAACTGCAAATTGCACGAACTTAGCAAAATAGTCTCACTTGCACACCAACTTGGTTTGGACGGGAGACTCACCCCGAACCCAGTTGAATCTCTCGTTTATGGTGTTCTTGAGGCAAGTCTTGTCAAAATCAAATTGGTATGCAACTGAGTGCAGTTCGCCAAAGGAGCTTATATCTTTTACAGCTAAAAGATTTATTTTAGGTGGATTTTAGCACGGTGAGGTACAAAATGGGCAACAGGTGGGTGCGCAGTGGTTTTAAGGACACCCACATAAGTAAGAGGTAGCTCAATGAAATACACTCAGGTGCAAACAAATTTGGTTTTTGCGAGAGATTCACCTGGAACTCAGCTGAATCTCTCGTTTGTGACGTTTCCAAATTTATTTGCAGATGAGTGCATTTCGCTAATTTCGTGCAATTTGGTTTCAAGTAGAACATAGGGTTGACGGAAACTCGGGAAATGCACCTACCTGGTAAGTCCAAAGAAGGACGAAACCGGTCGTGGGTTGTCGAAGAATTTTCAGCAACCTTATGAGCAGTGCGTTACGAAGGTAGCTCAGTGGTTAAGCTGCGAACCTACTGCCTGGATGGTCCTTGGTTCGAATCCGACCTCAGTAAATTCACTGCTCCTGTCTAGGCTTGGGCAACCTGGCAGTAACTTAGCCCCCCTGTTTCCTTCGGACAGCATGACAACAAGGCGCCAAAAGGACGTAACGATCCATTCATGACGTAAGACCCTGGCCTTTTTGACTGACGTAATTAAAAAGGTTTAGTGTAATTTCTTTCGTTCAACAAGAGTTAAGTAAATTTCTCTTCATGAACCAATGGTTGTGGTCAATAAGAAGTAAAGATTGTCGGTCAATCAACAAGATTGAATAGAGTGACATATGGTGTCCGAGTTCCGCGATGAAACTCGAATTTCGCCAATGTCCTGCCTTCGAACCAAATGGTGTCTCATTCGGTCACAGTGGCTACTGGTTACTGTAGCTGACTATACATTTATCCTCCGGGGGAGGGACCTGATATATGCCTTGAAATTGGATTTGAAGTTTTCTTCATTTGCATGCTAAGGCCATGGTCGGATTACCAGATCCAGTCAGGCCTTCTCCTCTGACTAATACACATGAGGTGGGTGAACAAAGTAGAACGGTGGGATAAATCGATTCCTTGATGCATGACATCAATCATATTATTCTGATAGCTTTCATCGACATGCTCAGAACTCATGTAGCACACAGTCAAGGTAGCTCTGTTCTCCTACTTTTAAAAGGTGCAAACTGTGGCACCACAAGTTGTCAAATCGTTCTAGGACAATGGTTCTCCTTGGGATAGCCCTCTAGCAGTTCACTCTAGTAGAATGGTACCTCTTTCAAGAAGATTTCTCCTGTTGTGACCTTTTGACTAATCAATTTAACAGATATTTCTGGTAGCAATGACTGGTTGAAGCCAAATGCCCAAACACTTCAGTGAATTCGCAGTTCGCTTCTTGCAAGCGAGCAACGGCTCGTGTCCGAATTTCTCAAATGGTCGACTAGACGTAAGAATTGGTGGAAGATTGTTTATGCCCGCGCGTGGCTGGTATCACCGACATGACTGAGCGTCACACAAGTGTCACAATTCACATAGAGGATTCGGAAAAGCTTCAAGTCCGTAATTTGGATTCAGACGTAAACAGACGAACGAGAGTTATTATCAGTTCATAAAATCGTCCTCTATATCACTCAAGACACCATTGGTAGTAAAATGATAATCAGCCACACCAACTTCCGTCGCAGTGCCTGTTTATTAGGCAATTGGCCAATGAATTAAACACTCAATGTTTGTCAATTTGTATACTTTAATGCTTACAATGTGGATGTGGTAAGCTGTGAGTAGTAGATTGAAAATGATTCCACACCTTAATTCTGCTTGCAGTACATGTTTTTATCAGTAATTTACGTTCTTTGTTCGGAGGGGTTATCCTAAAATCTGTCCTCTGAATGCTATAGTAAGAGTACGTGATATCTGTATGAAGTAATGCTGTGATCGAATAAAAACTTGAATGATTAGAGGAGTGGTTAGCACCGAGGTCGGTTGCACACGAAATCCATGTTCTCTGATTCACATGTTCTAATTATAAATTTAGTTTTTGCACAGGTAAGTTTATAATTCAGGGACAAGATGTGACTGACGATATGTGGAGGCATATAAATGCCTGATAAGTGCATCAGAACATTGTTCTTTTCCGCTCCACCAGCAACACAAGGTGATCTTTTCTTCCCGTCCAGACCACAACCATATCAGCGTCCCGAATGACACGACGTTTCGATGGATAAAACTATTAGTAGTTGAACGGTTAGTAAGTAATTCCGACCCTAAACCCTTAGGCGGTAGATGAAAGAGAGAGTCCCCAAGAGAAACCTTCCTCTAGTCTATGAGTCCATTTTGCTAGCACGGAGTGTTTTATACACGACACTCCACCGTTTAGAAGACAACCAGTTTATGACTAGGAGAAAACACCATAATCGAAGCCTACTCAGACTTACCAGCCAAGTGATAACGTAGGTAGTTGATGTTGTAGGCTGATGTGCTATCCCACCACAACAATAGCCTGTTTCTGACCAGACTGAAATTGGCCAGCCCTGTGAGAATAAATCTGAAACAGAAAATTTCGCACAATATTTTGGGCATGGGCTATTTTTAAACAGCCACAAACTGCTATGTGTCCATAAGTTTTCTTTTATGTAGCCCGGGTCACAAAACGTATGAACGACCGTTGAAATCTTTTGCCGAATTATACTTTCAGTTTACTGATTTGTAATCAAACTTAATCCCCATCACCCGTATTGGTGAGTTGAACTTGGATGCCTTCATTTCGGTTGCAAGCTGGCTGCTACTGTTTTAGCGGAAGTGAATGTCGTTTTGAAGAACAGTGATATTCTCTCGAGTACCGATATCCTTTCAGATTTTCAGATCATCGGCGTATATTATGCATTGTTAAGATATGGAAGTTACTAGGCCACTTGTATATAAGACGAATGAAGAGGACCCAGTGCCGACCCTTATGAGACTCCACTGACTGTAGTTCTCCTCGGCACGACTCGCCTTCCAGGATGGGGACCACATATTCTCCACTCCACCTGGCTGGAGACGCTGCAAGATATGGTTATCACTGGCGTTCCTGTTGCTATTTTTCATCCAGATTATCTGAATGAGTGTCCGGAGATGTAGACAACTTGGAATGATTGTGTTAAGATAGCACTAGGCTCTTAACCCATCCAATTTCTTTCATTTCTTCACAATAAGGCTTTCAAATAACCCGTGGTTGAACGGTAACGAAGCATCATTGTTGAACGTTAATGTTCTACTTTCGATGATGGCGAACCAAATTATCTCCTTCAGTTGTTTGTGCACGCACATTTGGAGCTAGTCTTGTCTGCTCACTTATGGCTAAAGCCTTCGGCTTGGTTTTTGTTTTGGCTGATCGAAACCAGTTCACTGGGTCATCCTGTTGCCTATGCGAGATGACCTCTGGCCCGGCAGTCAGAGGTCATTCTGGCTGCACATTTGGGGATGTGTTTCTCCGTGCGTTCTGCTAGTTCTCTGTCTGTCCTGTCATACCAAGAACCTTTGCAACCGCAGGAGACTTCGAAGACTACATAAACGGTAGACAGCTTAGGTAGTCTAGGCTCACGTCCATGCAGAACAACGCCTTTAATAGCCACTAAGGTGCGTAGTATAAACGTGCTTCAAAGTTCAACTGAGCTTGAGTCCGATGTCATTGTTCACGTGGTCATCTTTGATTCGAAAAAGTTCTTATGGTCGGTAAGCATCCGATACGGATTTTCGTGTCAACAGTTGTGGGACACCTGGACACTTGCGCATCTGCGACACAGACGACTTGTGTAGAGCCACATGTGTCATCACGAATTAGATTGTGGATTTGATGTAAACCGGAACGAATAAGATCGGCAAGAAGACTCACGCAGGCCTGCCGGCAGCCATAAGTTTTCTTTAGCTGACTGTCCCACAATGATCAAAATATTGCATTAGACATGATACCGGTATCATCTGTCGATCCTATTATATACCACCGCACAACACCATGGAACCCTATTTGCCTAAGATGGGCCATTTCTGTGGTCACGACTAAACAGGCACAGCGTAAGCAAAGTTTTATCTTTTAGGATCTGGGGCGACCTTATGTCGTCCTGCCCCGAGACACCTCGAGAATGCCACAGCCTGGGATGACTGATGTTCTACAAGTCTGATTTCGTTCATGTAAATGCTATCGCAGGTTGAGCAGCTCCTTAAGTTTATCGGTGTTAGCGTTGGCACGCTTGTTGTGAATCACTTTTGAAAGATCACTTAGGGTCAAATATCGAGACCCAACGGCTCTTGAAATGGCTCATTTTACAGTCTTTCGCCAGGTGTCCCTGCTTATTATCCGTTTTTCCATGTTTTAAAATCCCAATGAAGGTTTATCCAACTCATGTGAAGTTTGTCTTTATATCTTTGTTATGAATTGAGGTCCTCCCTATTCGTCACACGTTTGTTGTCTGGAATATTTGAGAATTCGGGGATCCAATCTGATGTGGTCCGTTCATAACCCTTCGTGCAGATGAAATCACTGGAGGATTTAGATATGACACTCGTGTGCCACTGAAATCTCGCTACCGTACAAACCTGTAGACGATAAGATGGCATAATGCTTTGGGATATTTATGTCCATTCACACAAGCTTATTGCTCCAAACATGTTACTGAAATCTTTCGAATGCGATGTTTGCCGTGTATGTTCGCAGTCGATGGTCACAATACCGCCAAGACAGCAGAAATCTGAACAGCTGGCTAGCCTACGGCCATTCATATCTATGTTTGGTCACTTTTTGTTCCCTCAAGGAGCAGCTTGATGGAAATTATTTGTATCAGTCAAAATGGAATGCTGCAGATGCGGAAGATTCCGCTAGACACCGCTATTTCCCTTCAGAATGTGCCAATAGGATAAATTCGACATCAAAGAGCAAAACACGGACCCTTGAGTAATGCAGCGTTTTTTGCCAGAAAGCGTTTGGAGTTGATCAAACAATCAATCAGGTGATAGTGATTGGTCAGAGTTTGAAAAATTCACTCATATAGCAGTTACAAAAAATTTAATAACGTTGACACCATAAGGCAACCCTGCTTCACCTCCGTGTTAGTATTGGAATTTGCAGACGCAGTTACACAGGCACAAAAATGGGCTTTTATCAAGACAAAACTTAAAAAGATTGACACATTTGTTTGGGAAACCCATCTTTCGGAGGACGGTTTACAGAACTTTTCTGTTCAATGAAGTGATTGCCTTAATGAAACCAACGAATGAGATATATAAAGGTTGGTTGCGTTCGCCCCATTACACTCATGTTCGTTTTACTTGGATCATCAAGCCAGTAGTGTTCCATTCCCCGCGGAACCCATCTTCATCTAAAATTTACCCATCCATCCGGTTTTCCACAATAGTAATCGGCGGATGATTTCACGGCCATTTTCTACATTCTATCTACTTACGAGTATTCTTAACTAAGGAAATTTGACATCATTCCCCAAGACAGCATTGCTGCTCTCATGAATATGGACGTCCTGGTTATCTGAAAATGACATTTTATGGCTCCCACACTTCTGCCGCAGCGGACACTACGACATTACCCCCCAGACCACCCCTTAACATGCTTACTCATAGCACGAGTGCTCGCACACTTCCGTCTATCTGTTCGCCCTTGGTCTTTCTGACGAGGTTAAATGCGAACTAACAAACGTACCAGTCAGCATACACCTCAAGGTCATTACAGAACACGATACTCATCACCAATGTGGTATATATATATATATAGAGAGAGAGAGAGATATGGTCCCTATCCTTTACAATTTTAATCCTCAAGTTTTATGTCTACAAGTGAAGATAGCAAAGGAGATGCCTTCTATCGCTCCTAATGAGATTGTCCTATAATTTGAAAATATTGTCAGCAACCTGACTACTCACCGTACTCGGTCTGCCTAAGTAATTGGTTGGTGGCCAAAATAAAGCACTCTCCAACTGTTGAGTATCTTCATTTTACGGAGTAGGATTGCTTTCCTAATTCTTGTTGACTGTTTCACGTGGTGAAGATCACAAGAACGCAGCTTGTTGTAATCAACCAATTCGCGGTCAACGATCGCCGAGCCGGGGCGCACTACATCACCGACGAGGTCGTATGAATAGCACCATTCCTTGAGCGTTTTTCAAACCCGTAGCCTTGTTTCCTGCCAGTTCTCCTGTATACTCGTTTTCCTCTAAACGCGGGGCATGACCTACCAAAACTGGTATTTTCTGCAACTTTATCTCTTCTTTAACCGACTGCTAATGTTGTCCACCTAGAGGGTTCTGCTTAGACTGATCTCCCCAAAATAACAGTGTAACTGTGGATGAACAAACAGGGATTTCAATTGATATTTACGTCTCACCCCTACCACTACTCTTTCTGTTTTCTTTCTTCAGGCTCACTTCAGGTACTACTGGAAAGCCGAATGTAAGTTATTTGGCATCACAGCTTCCACTTTTTCTACTCAATTATACATATACTCTGGCACCATCCTTATGTCAATGTTGACCTGCAAATGCCCACAGGAATTCTGACAGGTTGTGTCTCTGCTAAAGAGTTCTTTTTTTCGATTTCACAACCATTTGTCAGTCGCATGAGTGCACGTTACCCGACTCACTCAAGTCTAAAGTTTTAATTAAGCTGATCAGTACGCCAGACAGAAATGCGAGGTTGGATTTTTACGTAATAGAAAAAGTGAGCCAACGATTGACTAGTTTAGCTGTCCTTTGGGCAGACGGAAAGGGAAAGTAAACGTTCATAGCCTTTCGTTGCAAAAGACCAAGCAAAAACAAACAAGCACTGCACACCGAATAAAGGCCTTCGTTCATTCTTTTAGAGTGCATAGTGTGGCCAAGGTGCAGTAAAATGAACAAAGCGTTAGCAAAGTCAACTTATACCGAACAAGTGAGATATCGTGTCGATTGCTTCTACTTTCTTGCAAAGAAATTTAGAGGAACCAATTCCTCAATTAGTCAGTCACACCAAAAGATAACAGACACCTTAAAAACCGTATAAAAGCAGGCAGAAAGAGAAGAAGGATCAACCCAGTCAAGCACTGATTATGTCGGTGACGGAACGTTTGTCAGTCAAATGACAAACTCGGTGGACAAATAACCAGTCATCTGAGCAACAGCTAATAAAACGCTATAGTAACATGCGTCACACATCTCTGCGGTATAGGTACGTTCGCACATCGAAATTTAATTCTCGAGGGGCACCCTGGATACATGCGTTGTACGCCGATAGACTTGCTAAACCGAAGTGAGACGGGTGGAGTTCGAAAAGAATAAAAAACCACCTGGCCAGCAATAGAGTGAGCAAATTTTGGGCCACAGCGCCTTCTTGCGTCTTCTGTATGAACACCCGCCAAAGTAGGTTATAAGCTGTAAGATACCAGCAAAATCCGAAGCACCAGGTTTGCCGATACTCTTCAAGATTGAGGTAGTGAACGCAGGATCAAATTACCTCTACCGTTCGTCAATAAGCCACCTCCATTACCATTTGAGTGGTTCTTACGGATATCAATAAATGCGTCGCCTAGAGCTGTCTGGAGTCGTGGCTATTAAGACATGGAAACGTGAGAAACCACTCTAATCTTTAAATTTTTATACAATATGAGTTTAAACGCAGAGTTTTAGGGAAGTCATCAAGTCTGAGTTATATTCTGAACTAATAGCGCCTACAACCCTTGAAAAAGGTGAGGAAGACCTGATACAACTGCCAAAAGAGGTCTTTGTGTCTACAGCCCGATGAAGAACATGTGAAAATCACAAGGAGCATACTGTTGATACACTGCGAACGCAGAGCCTCGTTCTATAAACGAGTTTACCCTCACAGAGGTTTATTTCCTGCTAAGAAAAGCCTTGAGGCTTTTTTCATCTGTCGGACTTTGCTAGGGATCATTAGTAGTGTACATTCCAGTACTCCCTAATGAGATTCCAACACTTAGCATCTCGGTTAGTACAGTCCAAGAACCATCAATATTGACATTCAAACTGCTTATTACTTCAGGTTGGTACTCACTTAAAGGTTACGCCAAAACCAATGCCATAATCAAGAGACACTATGGAAAACCTATTTTCTAATTACCTTTAGGTTGTTCGCTGTTTTTACTAACGGTCACAAACACCGTTCCTGGGCGTGCGTCAATGTATATTTCAAACACTGCTTGGAAGTTCTAGGGGCCAAAATAGTGAAGTAACGGATTAACTTTGATAAGTTTTGGTATTTTCCACCAACGCTTCTCAAGTTTACGTATTTGGATGGTTGCCGGATTTGAACTAACGTACCGATGACATGAAAGCGAATTGAGCCCAACAAGTAAACAGAAATTATAAGGTCAAGTAAGCTGTTCTATACCCCGAAGATGGCCGAAATTGAGTGGCTATCTTACTAGAAAATGCAGAAAACCTGGTGCAGTTCGTTTCACTTCTTCCGTTAATAGAATCAAATTAAGATACATGTCTGCTAGAATTAGTTGTCTTTTTAATAAACCCTTTGACTGATACACTTAATGCAGGCAGACTTGGTTGCGACATATGAGAATGTTGTCACAACCTAAAGGCATGAAATCTTGAAAAGCGTTGTTCAGACTTACATCTCTCACAGCTGTGGTCCAAACACAAACAACACAAAAATCGCATACTTTGTGTTATCATGAATACTCATCGAATAGCCTGTCTTAATTGGACTTACCTTCTCGATTTAAGTTATCATTCTTCAGGCTCTGTTTTTTCAAGATCCCACTGCGAAATATCATCATACATCATTATGTGTACTCTGGTACCCGTCAGTTGGCCTCTCTCTATCAGAGGTCATCTTCCCCCCCCCCTTTTTAAAACGCATTCACTCATGTCCTGTGAGATCTGGCTTAAAAGCGATGGAATATTCTTAAATAACTTTCCACTTCTCCTCTTTGAACGAGATCTCTTCCTGATCAAAGCCTAGAATGTTAAATAAGTGCAGTTCAGCGAGGTATCTGAACAATGCTGTGAAGCTAAAATGTCCCATCCTAATGAGTGAAGGTTCTCCTACATGGTTTACGTGCACGGCTACTACAATGTTTATGCCCTATAAATACCGCTCCCAGATAAGGCAATCTGTGCTCGGTGACGCTGAGATATTCCAACAGTCAAGTCTCCCTTAGAAGAGGTTAATTAGCGTGGTTCACTTTTGGTGAGCGTTGTTTCAAGAGGACATGTACCCAATACACTTCCTCGTCTCCGGAAGACCGCTTAAAAATACACATCAGAAATGATCAGCCTTAAAGTCCAGTTTTTTAGAGAAAAAGTCAACCATGTACTCCAATTTCAGAGGAACGGCTTGAAGTGGTCTCTTCTGCCGGCTGGTCCCTTCTCGAGGGTGGTTAACCAGTGAAATAGAGCTTGGAAAGGAGATGACGTTAACTTGCAATAAACGCTGTCTTCAGGATTGGATATTTATTCTGTTTGAGGGCGGATTATAAGAATGCCGCACCAACTTCAGTAGTTGACTGTACTATTACCATAATTTGAGGTAAATACTCTACTGTTTGCCCATGCAGTTGACAGTGTGTGCTCTGCACTGATAGAGGCCACCTAGGCCGTCCTCGTAAATAGTCTTTGTTCGGGACCACTACTGCATATATATATATATACATATATACATAAATCGGTGAAAGTTCTACTGTTTTGGGCGTTGTGTGGCCTCTTGAGACGTTCACTATTCTGCTGCGGCCGATGAATCGATTCTATGCTTTTGGGACAGACATAGTGTATTGAACGTATCTGTTCTGCACTTCGGAGCGTCTTATAAACTTACCCAACAATAATTACTTGCCAAGATAGCTCCTACGAATTCCTACCCCTTTTCCTGTTCTATCGCTGTCTTTAGTGAAGCACTTTTCCCGTGGATTCGTGCACCAAACGGAGATGGCAGTTTTGTGCTTTTAGGACGCTCCTGATCAAATTACTCCGGTCGAATTCAGCGAGTGTTGAATGACGAAATATTCTGGACCTGGTATGGTGGTTGGTGGTTGAGCGCACTCAGTATGCCGTGAAAACGATGCCAGGACTACAAAGCTGAAATTGGAGAAACAGGGACTGGACATGAAATTGAAGGAAAGAAGGGTCGAATAGAGCCACAAATTACCGAGTCTTTAGAAGCTGGGAGAAAACTTACACGAGCTTAGTCCGATTCGATTTGTCTGTCGAACTGAATAAGGTCAAGAAAATGGATCAAACTCTCAAAGATACGTACGCAGTAGTTTTGTTTCTGTCTGGGTGTTAAATTGTGGAGCTTGACTATATCGGTCTCGGTTAGTCAGAGATTGTCCAAGGACGGAAGATTTCATACGCTTTGACCCGAAAAGCAACTACCCCTTCAAAGGGCCTTGTAGATGGAGTTTCTTCATGAAGAAAAGAAAATTTTCTTCTGCATCTTTTCGTTTTGACTGCACTGGCTGATCAGTGATGTGAGTAACTCGAGCCTAGATTAGGTATAGCTTATCTCGGTCTATCAGCAAGTCATATGGACCTAGGTAAAAAGGTCCTCACTCGAAAAACCAGTTAGCATGTGGCTGCACTACATGAATAATGTATGAGTGACAGTATATCTTGCTTAAGTGTATGTTAATCACATTTCCTATCAGATAACAATCCGGAGGGTGCATTCGGATTTCTCCAAGTTTCCGTAAGACGTGCCAACGATTTCCAACAAGCATAAACTGGTGGTCCTGTACTCTTAGGCTTTCCAGCATAGATTTTGCTATGATTACATGACTAAATCCTTATCCATATCCAGCCAAAAAACAGTTGATGTTCGATTTGCGAGAAAAGAACGATAACGTTCTTTTGAGCAGTGTTCAAACTGGCATCCAGCAGACGCCATTGCTCTGGTTCACTCGCTACATTGAAGTAAGATATTTCAACAAAAGATTGATCGCTATGAACATCGTTTGGGAGTCATAAAACTTGGCGGATTCAGGAAGAGCCTTGGACCGTCAAACTCCAAAGAGATCAACAAATTGCTGATGTGTTTCCTCATGTCCTGGATGAAGACCCCGTCTCGTTTGGTCATATCGATGAATCGCCTGTCTGAACATCCTGTGTTGGACAACTCTGAATAATTGCAGGAAGATGACGAATTTGCTGACGTTATACTCACTTCACATTAGATTCTGGACAAGTAATAGTAACCAAATTAAAGCAAGGTTTTATAGTTAATTTAATGGTGGTGTTCTATCTCACTTCCAGAAAATGGAGCTCGATTTTCGCCCTACTTTTACACTGCACTCTAAGCTGCACGGAAGCACACGTACTCTGACTATTGAATTTCTCAGAACATTTTGACCTCTACATGAGTTACTTCATTTACACAACACGCTCGCCGATTGTCCGCTATTTTAGAAGGCTGAACGGCTGGTCGATTGCACGAGAAGTTTTGTTTTCCCCGTAGTGTCCTCCGTCAGCTGTTGAAAGTCTGTTCATGTTATTGCTCAACCGGTGGAGAATAATGGCAGAATTGATCGACGGTTGCATTTCTCAACCCGCGTCGCCTCTTAGCTGGTATCATAGAAACAGAGAGAGAAGGAGTGCTATTTTTTATGCTTCACTTTTTTATAAAACCTTCTCGCCGCATCCTATCTATCTAATAGCCCTGGATACGACTTCCTTCTGCTAAAATCACCTGGTTGTATGTGGACTGTGAAAGTGTGGTACAGGTCATCCACGCGAGATACGTGCTGGATTCAAGCATTTTATGCTTACTGTTACGGTTATACCGCCCACAGTCACCTACAGAAGGCAACACTGAATTCAACCAGCTTTCTTTGGACCGATTAGCACTATGATTAACTCGCACTTGGAAAGGACAGATCGCCAGTCATGCTTCATTCACTGGATCCACATCATGTGGTCATGTGTTGACTGGCCCATGAAATGATTGCTCAGCTTCACTTAAAACTTGTGATGAGCTATTCTGACTATCAGTTATCAGACCAGCCACCAGACCAGCTGATAGCTATTATCGATGACAGAGTTGCGGCAGAAAGTTTTACTGACCCCGGTCATCATGTGTGCACGACCACATGACCTCTGTGAACAGTATGATAAGCTGAACTATGTAAGTTTCCAAACCACCAGTACCTCTATTGGTCAAGGTTCGCAACATATGAAGCACCGTGTTACGCCAAGCCCGTCCAAACGAGTTGATGATAACTGATTCCGCTTTATGACCGACGAACCGCCTCACCAGCTTCATGATCGCTTTCATTCGCTTCCACCAGGCTCAATCTTTTTCGACAGTGGATTTACCGTACTGGTAGAACCCCAATATTTGAACCAAGAGTACGGCCCACACTTACAACTAAAACCCAAGTTATTTTGTTGATGGTCCGTTCGTGTTCAATTTGAAATTACTTTATACTTAATTCCGAAAGCTGCTGCAGAAGAATTTACATAGGTAACATTCCTGACACTGTCATGGATCCGTCGGGCTTGGTTAATTTAGGTTACTTATGAGTAGTTTGGGGCTCTGAAGAATTTCTCCCCACGTGGCTCTTGTCGGAGCGGTCCTGCTAGCCACGAGTGTTTCGATTCTTGTACAACAAAGGAACAGCCATTGACTACGAGTTTCGTGCTTGTTAGATCTTATCAATAATGCATACTCTTGTTCGCACCGAGAGCCTTGCGTCGAGCTTGAACATTTTCTGCAATTTAGACGTCGCAATCAGACGCGTTCATCGATTTAGTTCCGGTAACGCGCTATTCTTGCATGTCAAAGTCCAACTTCCGGTGCAGTCAATATCATACGCCGCTTTTGAATTCCCTTTAGTGTGCAGTAGGTAAAATATTCACGACACGATAGACGTACATTTTATTTAATTTCGTCAATTCTTCAAGCACACCTAGTGAATTTTCGGAAATTAACAACCTATCAATGACGAAGGTTTGCAACGCCTTTTTCGGTCACGGTAGAACCTTCTTAACTGACCCTTGTCGGTCTTCCCACCAAGACAA
The DNA here is from genome assembly GCA_003604175.2 of Clonorchis sinensis. Taxonomy (NCBI): domain Eukaryota; kingdom Metazoa; phylum Platyhelminthes; class Trematoda; order Opisthorchiida; family Opisthorchiidae; genus Clonorchis; species Clonorchis sinensis. Next base: position 23,640,889 of record CM030373.1, on the reverse strand, counting down.
ATTTGCTGGTGATCTGAACTATAGCGGTTGGGACGAAAGTGTCCTTCGTACATGGTGTCTAGCTAACAACGTAAAGGTGAAACACAAATTGAGACAGTTTAGATTGAGCACCGCTTCCATTCACAATTTGACCTAAAACCTAAAAAACGCTCCAAACAAACTGGTTCTAGAAATCCGACTTTATCGAAGGAGCGCGAAGTGTTTTGAATATGACACTTTGTGCCAACAGCGACTGCGGTTCGCGTTTCATTTACTCTTGTTCCGTTTGGAACTTTGCACTGCCAATTTGATAGAACACAAATCAGGTTCGGCGTGTCCCCCACTTCGACACAAACGTGAACTTAGGACTGACCAAAAAACTTTCGGCCCTCCCGGAGATCATACGTCCATAAACATTCGATCGGTACAGCTCGAACTCACAAGTTACTGATCGCGACTGCTCCAAGGCAGGTTGGTTATTCTGTATATATCGTGGCAAATTCACTGTTATTTCTGGTTTAGCTTCGGTATTTATTTAGCAGCCCAAAATTGACTTCTCTTAAAACATAGTTTCATCCTTATTAGGAGTAGTCCACATGTTGATCTTTCCAAATTCTGAATGCGATTGCGGGTCACTAGCTTTGCCGTAGGTGTGGCTTATTTAACTTGCACCAACATAATGTTTAACGCCACCCATCCTTTAGCAGCACAGAATCATGCGACGTTGCCCGACGTCCGTGGATCCTTTCTTAGTGGATCAAATGCCCGTATTTTTGGTCGCGAGGTATTCGGGTCTGAAGTCCACATCAAGTCCATGCGGAAAAACCGCAGATCGTTTCTTATAGTTCCTCATGGGACCTCAAAGTTTACTGCAACACAATGCGGAAAGATACTACTTGCAGCCTGACCACTGTTGGTCGTGGTGGACTCATGTTTTTCGCCAATTTCTTGTTTCTCCACGAGAGAAAAAAGGCCAAATCTCTGTGGTGTCCTGTATTTGGTACATTCATGAAAATTCTGACACCTTACCGGAAACACCGCATCGTATCAGTGTTTAAAACTGGCGAGACAGCCATGAGAGCGTTCACAACGCCGAATGAGAACCGCTGAGAACTCAGTAGCTCTACTAACCAACACTGTATGAAGTAGCTGTTATGGAAATGCTGAAAAATTGCTCCCCGTCATTTCCGAGTTCACAAAAAGAGTTGGAAAACATGAAGCTCGAATTTCAACAAATACATTCATTTGTAAATCAATTCGGCCTTCACGGGAGACTCAACTGAATCTCTGGTTTACGATATTCTTCAACTGAATGTGATGCACCAAGGTTGTCTCATGTTTTAGTTGGTACGATATTCGAAATATCGCAGTGTGTTGTCATAAGGGGAACTACTCCCAAGTTTGATTGATACTGTTCGACAACCTACGACCGGTTTCGCCCTTCTCGGGGCTCATCAGGCAGGCGCAGTCCCCGCGTTTCCGGCAACCTTATGTTTTACTGTTTTTTTGTATTGTCCTTCTTCGAGGAGATCACTTTGGTGTTATGCCTCATCGTAAAATTCTTCTTCTGCTCAACAGCTACCTGCCTTTAGAAAAGCCTAAGTAAACCAAATCAACTCGCCTCAGCCATGGCAATATGTCACCCAAACAGCTGTTGTGGGTGGGCTCAGTTCATTAAATCATCAGTTGTTACATGCATAGTAATCCCACAGTGTTGGCGATTTTACTATTGATTCAAGCCTTCAATTACATTACAGCATAGTAGATTTCAGAGTTTAATTCTCAGAGAACACTGAAATAATTCGGCCCAAATGAGTTGCGATCTTTTTTAGCGGTTACTCATTGAAAGTTCGCAAACCACAAGGTCGCGATCTTTTTTAGTGGTTACTCATTGAAAGTTCGCAAACCACAAGTAGGGGTTCCACTCAGAGATAGGGCAGTGTGTGTTTGTTTTTTACAGGCTTGCAACGTATGTGTCAAAGCGTGGTCACGTAAGTCTTCGGTATAGCAGATTTTGGACGCGTCGCTTCACGGGCCTTTTCGTCATGGGCACCTATGCAACCCAGACATTCTAGAGAAACATATTATCACGTTTATGTAGAATGTCTGTGTTGCATAAAATGAATCCACATTATCAGAAGGTAGTTCTCTGAGTAAAGATGAAATAGAATGGTAAGAGTATAGTAATAGTAGTATTAACAATTTAAGGTGCTTTCCTTCGTTCGAGTTAACGTTCTGTTCGATGGTTAATCACAATGTCTATGCATCAACCGTCTAAGGGTTTTCCGAACCATGTGTTATGCGGGTGCGAACGAGAAAAAACTTCAATTCTGCTCAGCTGTGTGGTAATAAAACGGACTATCAGGAAGGTCAGATTCCTGAAAGCAACCACTGAATGCCCGAAATCTACTGAGACCCTCAGCTCTGTAGATGTTGACCAGACAGACAACGCCCCCTCAATATACAGCGCCTCAGCCTTCTAACAAACCCAGACAGCGCGAGTCAGCGTTGCTCAAGGTCAGACAACGCCCCCGCAATATGCAGCGCGTCTCAGCCTGTACCAAGGCCAGACCGCGTGCGTCAGCATTGGACCAAGTTAGACAGTGTCCCACCAATGACTAGCTTGAGTTGTATTCTCGCACTCACACGTACTCAGGTCAGGTCGTCGTTCACTCGAACTTTCTCTTTGGCATTCAAGCTCCTGTCGCTCTGAAGTGCGCGATATAGTTTTTCATTCAGGCATGCGAGCTGAAGACATATTCTGAAAGGTTTAAAAACGTTTTTTTCGAAAATCTCAGCTGCCTTTCGACATAGAAACGTCCCTTTTAAATGAGGATAACGAAACGGTGAGACCATAGACAATAGACGCAGACCTATGTGTGGTCATTGAAGCTGGAAGTCCCCATAATTGCATACAAACAAGATGTTCCGCAACAATATTACAAGAATTTCAATCAAATTGGCTGCCATTCGCACAGTACCACCATGTTGACCACTTCACCAAACTGAAACACATGGTCAATAGCACGCACGTCTGTTGCTATCATGCCCGGGAGATTACCGATTGGAACGAGACCCGGGTTATTGGCTGTTCCGTTCAGTAGTCGAACAATAAAAAACGTAACCCATCACTTCACGAGACAGACTTTGAGTGAATCGGTGTTGCAGTCAATAAATTGACCTTACCATGCGTATTGATAGACTCTTAAACATCCTGTTTCGGGACACGTACTGTGTTTATCCAGGGGAAATGTATGAAAATTACAGACGATATCCGCACTAACTGTTACATCCGGAAATCCCAGAACAGGCGTAGATCGATCAACAACCAAGAGGCAATGATCTTCTGTTTCATCCAATACCTGTGGTGCTACTTAACAGTTCCAAGTTGATAGACCTGAACACGCGGTGCGAAGTTCAACGCTGTTATTCACCAGAGAATCTGTAATCGAATGTACTTAACGTCATGTATACTTTTCCTGAAGAGCATTATTGTGGGATCACAACATATTCCATGAGGCACGCATGAGTGATCCACTGAACTATCTCAACTGAATAAACTAGCTCAGATGCAGATCAGGTCATGCAGAAAAGGAACCTCAGTTCAAGTCAGCTGCAAGCTGTATCTAGTACAATCAACAACACGATGCGAACATGGCACGTAATCTATGGAACTTCAACACAAACATATCTTTTGCGAGCGATCTGCGTGAGATGAGCAATTTATCATTGGTACCTCACACGAACTGTAGATGCTGCGAGTTCTCCATTTTCAACAGGGCACACGTAGACGATTTGTCAGTCTTCTTGATTGCAACCTCAACAGCCAACCCCTTTAAAAATTTGAATCCTGCGCTTTTTCTGGTCACATCTTTTTTCCGTGTTTGGGATCACAGACGGTTACTTCCTTTCTCCGTCTTTTTTGTTGATAAGACTTCGCATCTGAAGATATTTAAGTGGTTCGTAGACATTCGAAACTGGACATGTAGATATATGAGATACCGTTTAGATGATTGCCCATTACTCATATTTTTTAGCCAAAATCTCATGCAGCTGTGTGAGGAAACGAACGTGAAAGTTTACCCGATCTTGCAGCCCATTTGCAATGGGGCGACAATGCGTTTTCTCATATGAAGCTAAGGAAGCAAATACCCGGAAAACCACCATCACAAATGACCCCAGAAGGATATGTTTTGTTCTAACTAGCTTCTGTTGAATACTCAGTTGGCATCCATCTTTACGGAGGAATTCATCCCGAAAAGCTCAACCTCGAATGAGAGTAACTGACTCATTAGGCAGATCTTAATGATATCCGGTCTCATGCTTAACAGTTTATCTCAGGGTTACGCCCCCGCTGACTAGCCCTAGGTAGTCTACGATCGGACTGTCAACTAGTTGTCGATTGGTCAGGACACCTGAATACCACTGAACACTGGTTTCATTCATGAAGGCCGGAAAACTAAAGAGGCGTGGCATAAAAACGAACCAAATGTGCTGTATGGGGAAATGTGACTACCTCACCTATGCCCATATGATAATTTCGAATATGGACGAGGACGTGCTGTATGGTGGAGCCCTTCGTTATTCGAGCCGATAACCCGGTAATTATTAGCTGCGGGATAAGATTATCCAAACTAGGATTCATAAAGCTTCACCTGGCTTTACCAAACTTGATCTGGACACGAAAATTACAGCCGAAGGTTGTGCAGTCTGCATTGGATGTAAACAGTTTCGACATCGAGGTAGGTAGGTTTCGGTGATGGACAGTAGAGTAGCTGAATTTCAACCAAATTGGAAAACGGAACACCGTGGCTGCTGAGACCCCACTAGTCGATGTATCTGGTCACTTACTTAAAGACTAAACACTACGTGTTCACAGGAGTTACAGAAAAGAAACTCCCAAATTTATTTGATTTGGTAGTCTCCCTCGTCCTGCAAGCAAAGTAAATATGTGCGGAAAAGCAAAGCAACAACGCACGCTTGCTTTTTTGTCCTGTTGGAACAGGAACAGAAGAATTTTCTTCGTTAGCGGTTGCTGGCAAGTTTTCGGGCACAGCCATTTTATCTGGGACAGAGATGAATATGTAGATAAACGAACAGTACACGAAAACTGGAAAAGCAACTAACAACCTGGAGGAAGGAGAGAGAATTGACGGGACAAAAACGTTTCTAGATGTAGCCACTTCGTGCGAACATGTGTTCGACTCTGAAGGATGACTTTGAGGTCGGTATGCGAGAGACACAAAGGAACTACGACGATTCGCTGGTTGATGTTCTTTCGTATGGATGCAGACGAGTGCTGCACAGTGAGCCATTTATCTAGCACCGGTGAAGGACTGCATCCAGTATTTCTTTAGAATTTTTCTATACCTTCCTGTGTCTCTTAATTAAGCTGCCTGTCAGAAAACTAAATGGAAAGTTAACGGACGTTCAGTGATAAGGCACTCCTTTTTCGGCGATTTGCTGGAAACGCCGGGAAAACTGTGTTAAAATTTGATGCCATGTCAAGCCAGAGACCATTAAACCAACATATGCTGTACAACTATCTTGAGGTAGTGCACACTAGTTCATGATATTTACGACCAGAATGATGTACACCCCGCCTCACCGTGAACATAATTTCAGGAATCTGGAGGGGATTGACGGATAGCAGTTAGAACATCTAGGCTGATCTTGTATTCACAGTTTGTGGGCAGCAGCATAACAGGCACAAAACTTGAACAGCTAATATGATGTTGGATGATTGCATGTCAGCTGAGAGCAATGCCACCGAGAGTTGAAAAGAGAGCTGTTCTAGATTACACGCAAATCCTTCCTGTTCTGTGGTCCTTAGCTCATCAGGCCAGCCGACAGATGCTCAACAGCCCAGAGCAGACACGGATTCGGCCGGGAAGAGAGAGAGTGATGGAAACACGTCACTGAAAATGTCATGTCTGTGACGTTAACTTATGTGCTCCACTGACCTAATGAGCGTGCACATACAAACAAGGCGACTCAACGGTTCGAGCAAGCTCAAAAAGAGCCACTCGAATTGATAGACACTATCATACATTTGAGTGGATATACGCCAAGAGGAAAAACAAGATTTGACGAAAATGTCTGAAAAATAGAAACATGAGCGCAATTATTTCCGTTTTGAGAAAACGCTCATGACTGAAATTATCCAAATTAGAACAGAGTGATTAGATTAGGGGTATCGGTTAACGTAGGCAACTCTTTACAAGGATTGTCTGGACTTTTAGAAGGCTTCTAGTGTTAGTCAACACCGCCGAATTCCGATAATAAATCTTCTACACCCTAGGTGGGACTCAGCTGGTTTAATGAGTCCGAGTCAAGTTGGGTTCCATAGTTCTTATCCTTGCATTTACGTAGTGTAACGTAGTAGCTTGTAATAACTTGTATACTACTGACGAGGCCTCTGAATACTACCCGTTGTCAGTTTGAGGCATTTGGTCAACAGTTGGAAACTATAAATCTCTTCGAAGGTGCTCCTTCACTGATGTTGAACAATCGCGCGATTCTTAGATATGCCTAAGAACATCGAATTCCTTAAACTCTATGCAAACGAGTCCTCCGGTATCGCGTATGACTATTTGCAACTGGTTTTCTGTCCTCCATGGTAGATAATTCCACCTGCGAACGCGCTACCTCTTCTAATAGTGCTCCCGAATGTAAACCCTCCGTCGGTATCAATTTCGGGATTTTTAGGAAGTGCTACTTCCTGTGCAGTGGGGACTCTAGAACACTGTTCCTGTTAGGAACGGAATGACAACGTAGTCCAAACACCGACTTGTTAGGATTCCCGGGAAGCTGACGGGTTCAAGCTTGAGGGGCACGAACACTTTTCGCTAGCAAAAATGGCTCTTCAGACCGAAATTTCGAGAGGTTCTTTAGCAAATCATAATGAGAAGATAACCTACGTATGCAAAAAAATGTACAATGTCCCCTTTGGAGAGAAATGCTCGTTTTGACTGTTCAACATAAGTCTACTAGATGTGCTGACGGCTAGAACGCCATATCTTGCAGCGTCCCCAATCAGGCGCAGTATGGATCACGTGTTCTCTGTCCTACAAGGCGAGTAGCACCGATAGCACCCAAACGTTTAGTAATCTCTTTCATACCCCTATGCTAGGTCAAGAGTTGGCCACCTCTCTGCTTCCGCAACTCTGAGTTTGGCGCGGAAAATATCCCTCTCTTCGTCAAACGATGGTTTGGCATGCGCAATACGTAGTATAACCAGCGCAGCTTCTGGGACTCAGCACATTCTTCATTGGAAGTCCTCGCTGAAAAACCGACAACTTGCTTTCTAACTGCTTCGTTACGGATTCGTTGACACAAACCCACACGAGCTATAGTTCTGAGACAACGATTGTCGAACACCTGAAGACGTCTCAGTTTCGCTCCTCAAACAGACCAAGTCTCACAGACTTACAGTCTCACAGCCCGCACTGTAGCTTGATACACACATCTCTTGAGACTCGGGGATACACCATTTTGACGCCATAGTTGCCTCAAATTAGCATATGCGCCCCGGGCCTTGCAGATTCGTCCATTGACCTCATCTGCCACACTAAAATCAGAACTAATACGACATCCAAGATACCTAAAACGATCCACAACTTTTAGTGCCTCTCGCTGGATTGTGTGTTCAGTGACTGCATGCCCATGAGCATGACCTTACACTTTGTGGGTGCAAAGTGCATACCAAAGAAAAGAGTGACTTTGGTCAGTTCGTCGATCCTCAAAAAGAAGCATGAATTAGGAAGTCACTTGGTGGATGCAATGGGATGAGCGCTAATTTATTAGGTCGGTCAATAATGGCAGAAGGACCGCGATTTGGTTGGCCAACAAGTAACCATGGTGGCTCGAGGGCACACAAATGTGGGAGATGAATAGCTCAAGGCAAACGGACCAACAATGCGCTGGCGGGTCGGTGCACCTGACTGACTAGTTGACAGCGCTGCCTGTTAACCATGAGCTATTACGCGTGTGAGCAAGATTCCAAAACGAGCCGTCTGTTTTTGATCCTGCAAGCTTGCTCAAAAGGTTGACGGCAATCGGTTTGGTAGGGGGTGAATCTCCACAATGTATCATAGCGTTTTCCGTCACCACCATTGTGATTTGAGTTGGCTGGTATCTTTGAGATGTAGTGGGGCACATATTTATGTGGAAAAAAGCCTTCCAGTTGCCAATTCGAAAGCCCTCATCGGCCATTAACAGGAATTTTCTGGCTGCCTACTTCTTGCTCACCGTTTTTTACCTAACAGGGAGGCTCCCAGTTCACTCCAACTCCTGTATTTCTTCACCCGCATCTGTGATGCATCCTAATTAGGGATTAGACGTTAGTTCAAGTGGGTTTCGGGTCTCGTCCCAGGGCACGCTGGTAAAAATCAATAGTTCTATTCTTGAGCATCTAGTCCAGAGTGGATTGCTCAGTGTGCAGATGTTATTCTAACTGGCATCGTAAACGCATAACTTATTTGTGTTAAGACACATGTGTTTTTCAAATGGATGCACGAGCACTTGTTTCACCCTTATTTCCAACTGGCGCTTATGACAACGTAATTGCGCACTTGATTTTTATATTCTTGTTCATGGCTATAGCCACCCATCAGACAAAGGAAGAGAAAAGCAAAGACAAGGATGCCAGTGCCTCTGGACTCAGTGCTGACACCTTGGACACATTGGTTGAATCCAATGACGAGCGCAAAACGAGTCCTTTAGCAAAGAGTCTATTAAAATCGTTGGGTGAGATGTGGGTTCATGGTTGCTGCGTGATGATCACCCTAATGTTCACATTGATGCTGTTTCCTGCTCTCCTCCAACCAATCAAGTCGATGATTGACGATGCGGAGAACGTGTGGGCATGTAAGTCCTTCGCGAAGACGATACCTTGTATTTTGCTTTTACTGTCTTGCAAGCTGCATAGTTATTTTGCTTCCCTGTTTCCGTTACAGCTAGATTTTTCATCCCTGTCATTGTATTCTTGTCCTTCAACGTCTTCGACTGGATTGGTCGTACCCTGGCCGGCTTCATCAAATGGGTGAGTTCGATGTGTTTGACAACAAGCCATGATATTAGTTTTACTTCTGAGACCGTACACTCCAGACTCCCTGAACTCTGGGCTGAAGGGGCGACGGGTGGCTATGCAAAAATTCACCCACCTATCTCAGTACTGGATGAGTGTAAGCCAAACTAACCTTCTTCTGAAAACCTCGCTGACCAACCGACAGATTTTATTGTCCAACATGAGAACCTCACTTGCATACATAGTGGTTTCACGTGTTAGAAGGTTTTGATCACTCTTGTTTTTTCAGCTGTCCTGGCAGTCGGTCTGTGAGGTTCATTCCTGAATATGAATCGTGTCAAGTAGCTGAAACCCAATGGTTATATCTCATACACTTGCTGCCTACTGAGTGTTAGTAATACAGCGACCAGGAATAAGTTCGTCTCACTGCGGCCAGATTCAGCCAAACATGCCCGAAGAGGAAATCTTTGTTGTGTACATATCAAGTATTGTAAATCACTGGAAAAATTACTACAGCAGTCTGCTTAGGATGGAACAAAAATGGTGGACCCATCTCGACATGATGAAGTCGTAAGTTAGACAATGCGTGAATTGTTCTGTATATTTACGGCAAATCTGGAGTAATTTTCATCATCTCGTCGAAGAACAAATGAGGGACCGAGCAATAAGTACACGAAGCAAGAGAAGAAGGGAACTTGCCACGGGTTCCCCTATTGATTGATCCATATAACTCTTCATTCAGATTCCAACTGATTCTAAACGTGTATTGTAGGCATTTACAAAGATTTACCATAGAATAAGCTGAAGGTAGTGCACAAATTAAAGATGATGACGTCGGTGAATTACTCACTGTACATTGGATCTGTATGTGACCTGATTTACTCCAGAAGATCACTATTGTTGATGTGCAAAAATAGTAGCTGTTTTCAGTGACAGCCTTTGCGTTTGCAAACGAGCCGTTACTGTGTACTACATCCCTGAACGGATACTAATGCACGCTTGTCATTTTGATCACAGAAATTCCTTTCTCACGAAACGGCTCCGTAAACCTCCCATACAAAATGACCAGCACTTGAACCAGTGTACACCCGGCGTCTTGCTACATCGAAGTGCTGCACAAGCACAAAACTGACACCACAATCGTTGTTTTTCCATAGGTAAAATCATTAGACCACCTGATTTTAATCCGTTTTCCATCATAGCCGCTGCGATGCGCGATGAACGTACTGCAATCTGCGTTGTCTGGCCTCGTTTGTTTGTAAACGAACAGTTGTTAATTCCAATACGAACCACCGTCGGTGCAGTGCAGAAGATTCGAATACCGCTCTCGTGGATAATGGATGGCTGGTCTAATATAGGTGGATGATGATGGCGAAGCTCCAGTACGACCATGTCAGAAGTGGGTATCCAGCTCACCTGACTAGTGTTTTGTTTTCAGCTTGCTGGTCCTTGGGCTTCTGAAAGTTCTATCGCAACTTAATAGCAGTTCGGACTCTACTAGCTTAGCTCACCGGACTACACTAATCATAAAACTCACATATGTAAGGTTTTAGATCACTACCCGAGCATGTTTTCATGAAAACTACGACCAACTCTTACTAGATTTGTCGATAGAGTGTTTTTAGAAACTACTACCAATGCTCCATGATCGGGTGTAAAAGCGTACAACATCTTATCGGCAGAAGTGAAGTGAAATCGTAGAAAAGCGTTTTGGATTTTCCCCTAGAATCATATGAATTTTCATCCGAAAATTAATTTAGACCAGGCATGGTCGTTTTTTCCGTTTTCCATTTGAGATTTTGTCTGCTATAAAGCTGAGAACTGCGCGGCTGTTTTGTTCTTATTGGAAACCATCGGCAGTGCGCATCTTACAAAATTCCAACGAGTTTCAACCACTACTTCCCGGTCAGTGTTTTGAACACTTGAGTTTTCGGCCACGAGTGGCTGATACGCACTGTGGTTAATTCGCACTTGGATATATTCTTTCGTTAACTGCAGAATTGTTACATTGCCCCGCAGGACGACATAGCAGATCTATTGTTCCAAAAAAATTTCAGCAGAGAGACAGGGGATATCCTCTTCCCCAATACCACTATAATAAATGAACCCCTCAATCAGAGGAAAACAAAGCGGTGTGAATAGGATGTGGCTGCACGTGTGACTGATAGAAGAGACTCATAGTCCGGCCTATGGTGCGGATGTCACCACTAGTGAGCGCCAAAATACATAGATAGTTGTGATGAAGTTGTCTGATTGTGGCTAGCTAGAAGTAATCTCTCCACACAAGGGTGTGTTTCCAGACAGATTCAAGCACCTCTGAGACGTCAGTGAAACAGCCAAGTTGCCCTAGTACATTTCAATTCGGAATATTCAGATAAAATAAGTGTTGTAAGTGACTGCAAATTCCAGCTCCAGAACCTTAAAAAATCGTTCAGCCCTTCGGTTTCTAGCTGCCATGCCAAGAAAAGGAAGAACGAGGTCCAAGGTACTGCCATTTTGTCTGAGCCTGGACAAGAGCGGTCGAATTACAGAAGTTGGGTTCAAACCAATCTTCCGTTCTGTAAGTTCGCGCCTTAACCACCGATCTATCTTGAGCTCCGAAATGTAGACCCTTGGTGACAGAAAAACGTGCCCAACAAGAAAACAACAACATTACTTTGAATAAGCGATGAAGAACTACGGAGTGTGTCCCAGGACTTTAAGCCACACTTTTGACCCTGAACCAGAGCTGCTCGGCCCATGTTGAATGATTGACTAGCATCAATTTTTGGTCACGCCTGAGCACTGGACCATCGTCAGTGGTAGTTGATTGGCTTCTTGAATGTTCACTCGATAGATGACTTTCTGGCTCATAGACTATAAGGTCTTCCAGAAGCGATTTTGGTGGAGTTGGCGGTTTCCAGTAGAATTTCGAACGTTCTGGATTTATCTTCAGGAATCTGACCATCATGGCACTAAGCTGAACAAATATTGATAAGGGAAATCATCTGATCTAACGGCGACGTGTTACAGGCATAAGATGACCATTTAGGAAACAGGAAGGATACGGAAATCTGGATAACACCGAGTGTTATCACGACCCCACGATTCTTCGGGTGTGAACTCAGTGTGGCTTCTTTTTATCTGCATACGTTGGTAGGCTATGATTAGTTATCAGGGCCCATCACAAGTTGACAAGGGGACAGTGGACTTGCCTTGAACACCTCGAATGATGAGAGAATATCGGCCCCATAAAGCAGTATGCCAACCAGCCATGATGATCTATCTGTAACCACATACTGGATTAGAATTTATTGCCTGAGCTTCTACCAGTTGCCCGGTTATGAAAAAACAAAACTTCTTCCAGAAAAGAACATCTCGTATATAAGGGCATTCGTCTCGGTATGTGTTCACAACCACTCTTATGACATAGGAAGAAAGCCTCATTCCGGCCTTATGTTTGAAGACACTCTATGCGACAGAATCTCTCATCACATAGTAACTCCTCGGAATAACCTTCTAGAGCGGTGGTTCTAGACGAGTCCGCATTCCTTATCCCAATATTTCGTTTCTCTGACCGAAAAAGAAATTTCAAAATCTATGCCAACTATGCCATAACTTCAGTTAGTACTGTTACAAAAGTAAGGCCTAATGAAATATACTTGACTCATTCATTTGGAAGGAAATAAAAGCTGTTGGAACGACCGCGACGGGTTTTTTTGGTTAGTACCATAAGAAGAGCTAAACTGCTAGTCTCCGACATGATTCGTTTCTTGAATGAAAGAAAATAAACCAGCTAAAAATCTCACATGAAAATGACGGCATGCGCTACTTAAAAAGTTTGGTTGCGTAAAACGCTGACAACTCGCTTTTCAAAATGACAATAAGGGATCGGATCAAAGCTAAACACTCCCTACCTTGCGTTTTAACACTTCAGGAAGCACGCCAGGAAACTAGATGACGCATAAATAGAATCAACGGAAATACGGTGAAACTTTTAGGCCAGTTCTGAGCCCCATACCAGCTATGGGTAGTTTATAGCTGATGGCTCCGATAGGCAGCGGAGGGGTATGAAGTACGTTGTTTCTTCATCTACTTTAAGGCTAACAGTAGGAGGCCTCCTTACCATTTTTTAACTTGGCAATGTAACGGATTAATGTGTCCGTACGGAGGTGAGGCGCCTGTGTTCTTCATTGATATCACCATCACTAACGACGTAAAATGGCAGTAGGACGGCACTGCGCCCTGCTGTTAACATGTCGAGTGCTGTCACACCGCTCAGCTAATCATCCTAGTCCAAATTATATTCATTGAATCATCATAATCATTATCAGCTGTAAAAACTGCGTGCCCTCCGTACAGTGATTCTAGCTGCCAGAGTTGCATTCACCGATGATTTGGGGTAGAGGGGTAGAGTACATAGCTGCGTATCGCAGGCGGCAGCTGATATAATTGATGAGTAAATACAGGGTTTTTAGTGGATTTTTACTTTGGGAGATTGGCTGGGGAGCTAAGCATTGAAGGCAGTAGCTTGGATGCTTGAGCGCCCTTAAGGGTGCGACTAGGCCATGCCTGACAATGTCTTTAACCAATGATGTGGCGCAGTTCGAGGTTTCCTTCCAGGGAGACTGCAATGACCAGCGCAGCTGAGTTTGTCGGTAATGGCTTTCACACTTCGCTGCCAAGTCTTTGCTTGACCTCCCCTAGCTCGTTTCCAGACTTCACGTTGTTGGACGAAAACAGCCTTTCGAGGGAAGTAAACGACTGGCATTCGAAGCACGTGACCAAGCCAATGCAACCTATACAGTGTGATCAGTTCATCTCTCATGAATCAGTTGTCTCTTCTGAAAACCACTCTACGTACCCCAGCATTAGTGGTTCCGTGTTCCCACTGGACTCGGACAGTGCTCCGAAGACATCGATGGCCAAACACTAAGAGTCTTTTGACGTCCTTGGCGCGCAGCGGCCAGGTTTCTGATCCGTTTAGTAATATGCAATGCACCGCAGCATTGTAAACTCTACCCTTGACGGATAAATTAGTGTCACGCCTACGCCATGGATGATGCAGGTTCCCAATCCTGATGGAAATATCGTCTTTCGCGACACCACCCGACTGATACAGCTTGCTTGGTAGGAAAATGGATTTATTATCTAAACCAGCTCATCCGCCAGCATGAGGTCAGGGTTCGAGCTCCCCAAACTTGCAGCCCCACTTTATACTTTGCAGGTGTTAAAAGCGCATACCAAAATGTGAGGCAGATTTATTTAGATTCTTTAATATCGTTTGCATTGCGTTCAGCTGTTTACTACTGTGACCTGCATTTCTTATAAGCCTTCTGCTTTAGTCACTTGTGAATACAAAGGATTTGTGCGACATCCTAGACATGGCGAATATTGTGTTACCGAAGCAACTCAAAAACAGTCACCAAGGCATTCGTCTGGCGCAATGGCACAGTGCTTAAGAAAGTCCCACATATAACGTTTAAGACGATCAACTTCACTTATGCTCACTACGCTGGCCAATAAATAGTGCGGTCGATTTTGGCCGATTTCGACCCAAAATGACCCTGTGATCGTTCCCGTATTAGGTTTTTAAAGTCGATGAATGTCTTGGATCCGATAACGAGTTTAGGCCATAATTAATGTGCACAAACTTGGGACACATATTTAACGGGAACACAGATCAAATGAAGGCCGTCGCACGCGAAGGAAGTGCAACAGATTACTTCCGTAACAGCATACACTTGTGTGTATACTTTTGCTAATAAGGTCGCGAAAGACGTTTCAGTCCCCACACGCGTCATCCTGATCCCGAACTTGTCACCAGCAAGAGATGCAATTGGACAATATTTAAACGATACATAATAGTTAATATCTAGCCTAGTTTGCCAAACGTCGTATGAGCTGTAACGCAAACGGCAGTAATGAAATGGCAGTTAGCGTTTGCAAACCTGGGATCTCCCTATCGCCTGTTGAATCTGTGGACCAGTTGGCCACCCTAAGGGAGAAACCACCAGTCTGTAGTGCCCACTAATGACCAGCCTAGTGATTTTTTCCAGGACTAGTTTACTGATTGGATGCCAATTATGTTGTACAATGTGATGACCTTGATCCTATCATGTTTGTCTCTTTAAACGAGTCATTGATCTGCCACCAGGTGTAAGCCAAATTAGGACTGAAAACAAGATTTTTAAGACGACAACCCATTCTTACAGAAAGAACATTTTGATACGGCAACTTTATCCAGTATATCAAAAAGTATCTTAATCGATTCCATTGCCGTTTGGAATACTCATTTCAAACAAAACAGCAGATGCAGGTGTAGTATGCGCGAAATGTGGTGGAAAGTACACCCAGCCCACAAGCAAAATTATCAGCTGATAGTGTCAACGGCTTGAAAAACAACTACATGAGTTATTTTCATGCATTTTGTGATGAAAATGTCTCCGCCTCATAGTGTTTAACAATGACCTGTTACGTTCGGAATTGTCCATGCAGCGCCTGGACATAAGGGGACCAAAATATTTACACTGTGGAGTAGTTGATGATTTCTTCCCTACTCCCTTTCATTATACCAAAAGCTTCTTCTCTGCTAACCTCCTTTGTTTGTACAGTCTGGCCACAATGAACGTTCTTCAGAGGTTTATGCAAATCCATTTGGAAATTTGATTTCCATGACGTCATCTGACTGCTAACAAGTATGCGTTTGAACAGCATAAGCCGCATGCATATTGCGTGTGTCTACCTGAACCCAGCTCTAACTCTATAGGCTCTCAGCCTGGAGAGCAGTTACCCTTCACAGTTTGAAAAAGCATATCGTATTGGCCTGTCATGATTAAGCTCTTGATATACTAGCATATCAGCAACGCATGAGCACATCTACTACTTCCATCCATTCGGTAATAGAACAATGGCAAAGTTCCAAAAGTATGCCATCACATGGTTTGATTGGAGTCTTATCGATCCAAGATGGTCATTCTAACGTGGAAATCTGTTTTGTTTGCTGAGTTGGATACAGTTGTCACCGTAAATTGTATCGCACACCAGGACGTTTTTTTCTACAAAATCAGTCTACGCTGGCCCATGACCTAACTTACTAGCGCTGTTAAGATACTATTGCGACCTAGGTAACACTGGCTTGAGGTCCTGATTGGACACCTCTTGGTCTGAAGTCACCGCTCCTGCGGCTAGTAATAACATGGCAACCGCGGTTTCAGAAACGTGCATGTTGTAAAATACTGCGATGCAAAATTCTTATGAAACATTACTGAATCTCATCGTTACATCATTCTGAATTCCATAGAATCTGTTAAGCATTGCCATCTTGTTGTACAAAGTCATGTAAATCTCATAGTAATAGAGAGGTTACGAAAACCAGTTGGCTAGTTGGCATGAAAGGATCCGGTGTTTCTAGAACTACTGCATCTGTGTGAGTCCCGTGCAGCAGCGCCTCAGCCAGCCGGACCGAAGGAACTAAAAACGTTGGTTCTGAAACTGCCCACAGAGCACGAGTGGCTTAGCACCATTGTAAGCGGGGAGAGTTACTTTTCAAGAAAATATGCGGTTAGTAGTGCTCAAGTTCACTGTACTCAAGTATTGACCGTGAAAGCAGTAGTGACCACCAGAATTGTAATCGTTGGTTTTTTCGCTGAGCTCGGCAATTCGATTGCAGACGTTTCATCACCAGTCGAGGTGACGTCATCAGTGCGTAGTGGTGGTGTAGCGATGTGTGTAGCGATCGTGACATGAATGTTTTTGACAGCCGTATCCGTCATCATCGTCATCTTTACGCAGAGTAGCAAAATATGTGTGGACACTGATGTTTCAATAAGTTTACTTATTTTCAGGTCTTCAAAATGAGTAAAAGAAAAGAGGGAGCGGGATGGTACCTAGCAGTTGTCAACCACAAATAGTCCGAGATTCTTACACTTACAAATAACCAATCGGACAGTGTGGAAGGAAGCGGATGACATGAACACTAATGACACCGATTAGACGCCAAATCGACAAGGTTCTTGTCGTAAACAAATTGAGTGCCAGGGCTTGGTGGTTCCCTCATCGTTCGCTAATTCCTCATCAATGATGAAATTGAACAAAAAATACGGAAAATGGACATCCTCTCTAGAAGATTTTTAGAGATAGTTCAACGCACCTTCACACACCCGGAAGTATGTGAACGTAAGAACCAGAACTTTTGAAGAATCCTTTGTTGATCAGGCTTGCTTAGAAGCACTGACGGGTCGTCAAAATCGAATAAACCTTCAAGTCAAGGGGCACATGAATGTGGATCGCCTGTACGTATGGTGTTACTTCATCACCAGATGGAATGTGAAGATGTGGTCGGTAAAGTCTGTATGTGGTCAAAATTCCGACTGGGTCAAGTCTTCGCTTGCCATCTTAAAACGGCGAAGAATTAGTGATGCCAGAAGCCTTGATACAAAACAGACGCCAAAATTACACTGCTGTCGTACTATTATGGGCTCACCCCAGTTGTTTGGGGCCGTCTGCTTCTACAAAGTAGAAGCAAAATAGTCAGACAATCGCTCAGTGAGAAATTTACTGTTGTCTTCAAACAATTGCTATAAGGTCGTCAATGTCAGGAGCATCTTGACACTTGAGTATGGATGTATATTCGAGCACTCCTGAGGTTACTGAGGGTTTCATATTCACAGTTTATAGTTCTGTACAAGATCGACAACCCGGATGGGAAATAACAGGTGTGCCACTGTGTTGCTGTTGGAAATATTCTGCCCAGTGGTCTAAGGGCTCCTCTTTGTATAATACCAGAGAGCCATTTCGGTCCTTGATAGCTTCACTCACATGAAGCATCCGATGCTTGCTCGGACAAATCAAGTGAAGCAACCGGAGGATGCTTTCAGCACCGTTCCTGTTCCATCTCTTTGACCTTTTGGACCCGCCGTGTTCCACTCAACCGACCGACAACCGTGTAGTCGGTGTCGATTGAAATGATCTCTAACCGATGGTTATTTCATTTGTAGAGACGGTAAAGCAGACAGTCAGTTTTTAAGTTTTTGGCTAATAAACAGATGCAAATACTAAGTACCGCAGCCCATGGACGTTCTCAGGTGGTTCGCTGTGTGAGAGAGAGCCCAAATTCTGAATAGTCTTCCTTAAATTCTAAGCCAAATTCAATGGATTTTTGAGCCATTAGGTAGAGTGAAAAAGAATGGTTTAATTTTATAGTTCGTACCTCGTGAGAATCACCACAACCCGGCCGAAATCCTATGTTCTGAGTCGACAAATTCTACAATTCTGTCTTGTGCGTTCACAACAGCTAGCCTACTGGTCTTTTACGCTCTGATAATATAGCTAACCAAATGGAACTTATATCAATCCATTTTACTCTGTCGTTCTGTTACTTATGATCTTGTTTTGCTATACCACTCTGTTTTCTCTCCATATAGCCGCGAGTCAGTCAGCGTTGGATTCTACTGGGCCTCTGTCTGGCCCGTATGATCTTCGTACCTCTATGTATGTTCATGAATCAACAGCCTAGAAAACACCTACCGGTGGTGTTTTTGCACGACGCTTATCCCATTATCTTGGTGATCCTGTTAGGTCTGACAAACGGCTATTTTGTCTCCCTTGGTATGACCTATGGACCTAGGTGAGTCATCCCGTAAGATAATCAAAACCAAGGAAATATCTTCATTGTGCTTTCCTTTTGTTTAAAAAGCGGACCTAATATCTCAGAGTTGATTGCTGAAGAAGGACAGGTCAATTGGAGACAGAAAGTTCACAAGCCAACTGACGAGCTCAGTAAGCGAAACAGCAACCTTATAATGCAAGGCTAGAAATCTTCTGAAAAACCTCTTGTAGCCAAGTTTAGTCGCACCTTCGGTTACAGAGTATACATCATTTGACAAACATGTTGATTGTACGGTGATGGACCTTGAACGTTAAATCGTTTTTGCAGTCTGTAAGATTGTTGGCCGAAGTAGACGGGCGGTTCCAAGTGAGAGGATAATAAGTTATTCCCTGAGGCGCTCATCCAGGTATTACAGAAGTGTGCCGTCCGAAAACGATAAAGTATGAACTTTCTGAAGGCGAATTCTGGCGATGTAAAACACAGAGGATTTGAATGGCGATATGTGCTAACATCAAATCCGTACCAGTTTTCACATTGGTCTTTCTCAGAAATGATGGATGGAAAAGTCGTCACTTACGTAGAGGCTGAACCGAATGCAATACTCTACAGCCGTAGTGTAGTAAAGTGGGAGTTCCTGTAATCGAAGGTTAAACTGAGCGAGATCAAGGTCACCATAGTGGTGCGGAAAATACCCACGCACGTAAAACCAACAATTTGAAGTTCTTTCTATTCAGACCAAGCTGCCGTCTTGATCAAACAAAAGAGCTGAGTTTGAACTGAGCGCTTTTTCATAGAAACGACAAGTGCTGCGCTCGTTACGAAACGAGTTATACGCATGGTGTTAGTATAAAACCCTGCTGGCGGCGCTGTTGTGAATTACCCTCGTAAAAAGAAATGGTTCAAAAATAGGGAAAACAATGGATCTAGGGTTCTCCACCACCAACAACTACTCAATAAACACTTTTGAAGATATTCGGAAGGTTTACAGGAACCTGGAACACGGCATATGCAAGCAGTTTAATGTTACAAGTGACCGATTTCCTCATGTGTCCTGTCAATATAGTCGAAAAATAAACGGAAACAAGGCGTGTCATGGCAGTTAAAAAAAGCTAGACAGCATGTTAAAATACTGATAGCTTGTGTGCATTCATTGGTATGTGATCAGTTGGCTGTTGATCTGTTCGTCGAGCTTCGTAATTGATTTGAAGACTTTTCGTCACAATTCGAGCAGATATCATCAGTGTGTACTGATGAAGTGACGGAATTTCTACAAATCAATCGGCGAACAGATCAGCCCCCCACCTGATCAATTAACAAAGCATGCAAACATGTACTGGCTAGTTTGATGAACTAAAATTTTATCAGGCTTAGAATATGTGTACCAGTTTGTGCCAAACTTGACGGACATTTGAAACACTCTCGAAGTGTAGGCAATGCGGGTAAACAAACCAGCCGCCGTATTGGTCGGCAAATACGCTCATCTTTGCGATGTTTATCATATGATAACCTGGTCACGTTGATTAGGCTGCAGTCAGGCTTCGCAAGTTTACCAATCATCTATAGGCTAGTTTGGTGTCCTTCGTCTCCACAGAACCCGGTTAGGGAGAGCATAGTATAACCGTGATGCTGCTGCGCACCCTTTTTGGGAAACCTTGGGGTGCCTTTGTAAAACTAGATTTCATACAAAACCATGAAAATGCAGACAGCTAAGTCTAGGCGGAGTAAGGTGCAGAGGTTTATCCAAAACACCATGCTCCTCCACTGTTTCCTTCACTACCGTATACTAGTCACTTCTCATGCACCTGTATTCTCGTGCACCATCAACGTAATCACACCAAACAATGTGACGTAATTCTGTGGAGAATTGTGATCTAACATTAATCACCTCGGTCACACGACGCCATGCTCTTATTGCGATGGGTAGGAGTGATAAACTTTCAAGGAGATGAACGGTTCTAAAATGGCGATCGAACAGTAAGTAGGAGAGTGGGTGCACAAAAATGTTCAGACATCTATTGTGAGTCACAATCCTCACTCAATAAACTCTACCCCATTTTTCTCTTTTAGCTTTGCCTCTCCCGGGACTAATGAAAGTGCTGGAGCTGCTCTATCAATTTACATGTCTTTGGGACTCTCTTTTGGAGTCGCTGTGTCCGCTGGTCTGGCACTAGCTATTTGAGTGTGGTAGGCTTTTTTCATACGTTTGGTTACGGAACTCCGTAAAGGAACTATTGCCAGTATTCCCCACATTCATGGACTGGTGCCATTTCTACTTACCTCTTTTATTGCTGGCCATTTTATGCTTGCCTAAAGCAACCATGGGTTCTCAAAGATTGTGGTACCTTTCTAAGGTGATGGTTGTAATCAAAAATACTACGTGCTTATCTGTGTCATCCCCCTTACTGCAATGTAACCGGGAAATTTTGAAAGTTAATTTGGCTATTCATGGTTTCTAATTGAGATTGGTATTGTTTTGTTTCGATGTTTTGAGTAAAACACGTTTTTATCCTATATTTGATCTGATCGGAAATCGATATTTGTCGGTGTGAACAATCAGCTATACTTTGTCTCTGGAAAACACTTCAAATTCTTAAAACCACCGGGTTTAGCATGCACCAGATCGTTGTGACTGAAATGTAGACAGCTGGGATAAATCTATGAGGCTGAAGATTGGTAAATCTCAACGAAATTACTCAAGCAATCAAAGTTGAGCAAAACGGATTGCCACATTAACCTGTTTGTTCCTTCCGCAACGTTTGCTCCTTCCAACCTGATATGAACCTTTGTCGGAGATGAACCCTTGGTCTAACCCTTTACAGATATAAATTTTAGGATAAAGGTGGAGAAAAGCCGTTGGGCTTGTTTTCGATTAGCATAAAACTTAACTAGATCTTCAAAGAATGACAAGTGACACCATACAAAAAACAGAGTGCTTTGGGTAGTCACACAGAGCCCTACGAGTTCTTCCGGTCCAAACGGACCTCAGGCCACAGTAATGTTTGGTCTGTCAAATTTCAAAGTAGTTTTGCCGCTTTCTCTGTCCAACCCAAGGAACCAGTATTAGAAACCAAGATATTCCAAATTTATCTTTCGTCCTGTCAGTAAAACCCAGCTATACTGGAAAGCCAAGAAGCATTGGAGAGCTGTTCCATCCTTACTGAGAGTCATCAGTAATGTACATCTCACGAAAATCAGAGGCGAAATCTCAAATGAAGCTTACGAAATCTCACTACAATCACTCTATAGGACTTTCACAACATGAGTAATATTCCGTCTGAGAAGTCATCACTCGAGCAGCCAATCAATACGTGATCAGATGATGTGGTTTCTGTGATTGGAAGATGAGTGCCGCAGTGCCCTGTCTAAATGAGAGCTAATCACGCTGCTGTTCAGCTGCTCGTAGTCGGACCGTCAAGTGTTCAGCCGTGGGTTCAAAACTCCCTACTGGCGTTTCGTAAGATGCACACTGCTGATGATTCCCAATAAGGTTGAAAAAGCTCTGCGTTCCTTCTCGGCTTTTCGGCACAGATTGGCTTCACTGACAGGATAAAGCCTCATTTGAGAACTGTCAAATCTCCAACCGTATTCCTATTGAACTTGAACAATATATCGTGACTAATAACTAACGGTGTTTTAGACTTCCAGTTCGGAAGGCTTTGTCCCGGAGAGGTTAATGTGTTATACCCTAATATCTCAGCTAGGTACGAGTGCTCTGATATGGTGGCAGGCCTCGGATCATGAAAGCAAAACGCGTCGGTGAAGAATCTCTAAACTGATTTCCTTTGTTCACTTTGCCTTCAAAATTTGGCCGAAAACTATCCCAGACAATAACTGCAAGTTAGCTATGTCGCAGTCATCACCAGGGCGAGTAGTTGACCTTCATTTGCAGGTTATCCTCGATGATAGCGATGGACTGTCAGATTTGGTGGTGAATCTGAGTCGGGGTTTGGAAGGCTACACAAGTTCGTTGACAACTTTATGAAGGTGAACGGAATCCGCAGGGCGGTGTTCAGGGAAACTTCAGCTTCAAGAAAAAGGAAATAGTGATACCTGAAAGTATGCAATTTTTCTTATAACTCTCGGTCGGTTTACCTGTGGATCAGTGGTATTTCTCCAATGATCATATCGCTTTCTCTAATTTCGCTGTCTAGGGTGCCGAACCAAACCTTTCGCCTTATTTCGAACTGGCCGTAATTACAACTTTTCGAATTCGAGTGACAATCAATCCAAATCCCGGTAGTTTTCTTGAAAAAAGTTTTTTTCTTGTCTCCATTGCGTTCTGATGATCACTGAACTGCAATAATACTAAACCTGTTAAATTGTGCGCCCTAAGTGAGAAGAAGAAAACAGGGTTAAGATTTCGCTTGCTCAAAAAAGCCATTGTGTTTAAATATGTCTGTAGGCATGCAAACAGTTTGAACTGTAAACCTAACCACATACGAATAAACTTATGACACTTAGGGAGCAGTTCGTGTCCGAACGGTTCATTTCTGAATGTTGGCCTCATTCGCATTCGACTATAGTCCAGCAAGCCTCCCACTTAGAATACGTTGGTTTGGGGGATCTCAAAAAATCAGGAGTCTACAGTGTCACTTTATTTATTACTAAGCAATCAGTGACTGTGAATTTGTATTTACGGTCTGAACTGGGCTCCATCTTCGCTAGATAGACGGATATTTCGAACAGTCACAACCAGGGAAATCAGTTTTTAGCCGAAGGAAGACATGACGAGAAATATGCGGATATTGAAAATGTGTGATGTTCTAAACGTTTCCAAACACAAATAAGTCTAAGCTAACGACGCCCACATGGAAGTTTGCAAAGTGCTGTCCAAAATAAAGCTACTCGGTGTGATCGACATCCACATTTCAGTAGCTTTGCACCGTATTGCCTACAATCTGGTACTGTTTTTCGTGAAGATTTCATCCTGTACCAGTCTATGCTGAAAAGCCGAGAAGCACTGTGCAGCCGTTTAATCCTTATTGGGCATCGTTAGCAGTGCGTGACTCGCGAAACTCTGGAGAGTCTCGAAACCGTAACCTACCGGCCAGTAATTGAACACTTAAACGTCCGGCCACGAGCGTCTGATGATTCCCAATACCAGGCGGAAAATGCAGTCCGCTACGAACCGCATTTACAGAGCAGCTCAGCTGCACCCGGTCCCAAAAGCCAGGACACTTATGCTTTAAGATAGTTTCTAGAATTCGAGTGATCGTTCTGTCCCATATGTCATTTACAAGTTCACTTGCAGTTGCGGTGACCAGTGTATCTGCAGTTCTGGTCGACCTCTCTCTCAGATCTCGCAACACATTCCAAATCAATCGCGGCGCAGCAGACCAAGATAAATAACGGTCGGATCGAGCTGCAGGTCATCGACTGCGAAACACGGTTCTGCGACAAACCTTCTGCTTGACCCTCTTCGTGCTTTCAATGTAGTTTTATCAGTTGAAAGCCGGAACTGCAATTCTGATACGTGTATAGCAAGCCAATTGTGTGCACAGAAATGATCGATTGAAGCTGTCCGACTAGCTTGCGGCTAAAACCAGACCACTCCCACCTCCAGAATCGTAGGTGGTTGGGTGTGTGTGATTCGTTGTTAGTATGTTGGTCATACAAAACTGTTGAATGTCTTGCGTTTGTGACTGACGAAAATAATTCGAAAATGTTTTCTTCCGGTGGTCCTGATGAAATGGGTCCAGGGAATCTGGAGTTCTAAAAACAGCAAGGTTGTAGTGTCCACCGAATAGTACTTCGGTAAAGTATGGTACCCGGGTCCCACTTTGGGAATTATTCAAGTGAGCTATCATAAATCCCCAGCTGTATTAGCCTACTCCATTTTTTATTTTCTGGTTCAACCTTATACCTTGGCTACGTTTGAGCCAAATTTCTACAGGCTTTTCGGTCGGGTTAGGTTCCGGCCCCAGAAAGGGCTAACATCCCTGACATGGAGGAGCGCAGGAATGGTCCATATCCAAAGATTTTAGCGTACCCCACTGAAAAAGAGCTCACACAAATTTCCAAGTGTCACTCGAACTTGTTCCCTATCGGTCATGCTTATATCTAATGGGAAAGCCTTTGATAGTGCATCAAATCGTAAGCTTTAGCGAGGCATTTCACCCCTAGTTTCCGAGGCTTTCCTATTCGAAAATGGTGAATTTGGTTATCCGGTTCAAGGTAAAATTGACGCAAACCCTCACTATAAGAGGGAGTTATATGATTCAGTACTTGCGTTGCCAAAAGAGCACTAAGGGCAGCTGATAGTTGGGGGCTTAGTTTAAATCCATTGAGAGCCAACTAGGCCAGCAGCGTACACTGTATTTTTAGTTTAAATCCATCGGGACGCCAACTAGGCCAGCAGCGTACACTGTATTCAGACACAAAGCGACTTACAAACTGGTGATCAGCATGAAGTTACATAAGACGTCCGAAGCAAGTCAAGCTTCCGACGAACTCGGACACCGCTGTTGTGCTTTCAAGTATCCGGAGACTGTGAGCTTCGCTGTGTACGAAAATTTGTGGCAGATGTCCTTCGCTGTATCAGAACAACCTTTAGGTCTTGTGTCAGAATACTCTCCTGGCGGCTTTTAGCGTTCCATGAAGGTCATTGTCACAAGAGCGGTCGCTCTGGTTTAGTACTGTGGAATACAGATACTTGGAATAAGGGAAATTAATTTGTCTTACCTGCAACCCGTATGCTATTTTACCCTAGACGCGTGTCCCCCATGGCCCTGTTCGGTGTACAACCTTCGAATATTTTACTTGAACTAACATGCACTCTTTAAAGTGGTCGTCCTTCTTGGGTATAGTTCCTCTCAGGGTAGGGAATCTCTAGGATCCTTGAACAGAATACAGTTTCCAGTCGGATGGGACACAGTGCGCCGCCCAATCGTTGTTACATCTACCCGTAGATTTCCCAGCGGCTGTTCCATAGAATACATACGATCACCAGTGGGTGCAACATCTCCAGGCAAAATTGTCCTTAAGATATGTCGGACTAAGAAGAAAATGATGATTAAAAACTACGCTGAAAAGTACTCTACATACCGTACCTGGGTTGTCCCGTCAGCTAAAGTGGATCAGCCAAAAATGCAACGCACTTTTCATTTTCCATGTAAAAGAGATCACAGCCAATGGTCAAGAAAGAACTGTGAATGCCGCGCCCAGGCGAAATGATTGCGCATCACAACCAGGATTGATTTTGCAAACTAAAAACACGCCGTTGGTACCAATCAAAATGTCTCAGAGTGCTCTCAAAAGGCTCTCATAACTTAAGCTGCGATTAAGTTTATATTAGGAGGACTGAAGGCAGGCTTGACACGCATGTGTCTTAAAACTTTCGAGTTTTTCTTAATCGCTTGCTATTGGCTTTATCGTAAAACCACAACTAATCCGTGTTTTATGCTTCCTGTTACGCATCAGATCTCCCGACATCTTGTCTAGGATACAATAGCGGTAATTTTACTCCTTGGGGCACTGTTTACTGTTGGTGCTATTTTTTCGGTTGAACTTTGATAAGTTTGTATGGGATGTACAGTGGCAGTTCCGATTGTTTTCAGTTCAGCAGGACACGCGTTCGGTTCATTATTCGTAGGTGAATTTTTACTTGTATCACATATGGTTTATCATAAATGACATCTAACCTACCTACAGAAGCTCTAAGTTGGCATCAGCAGCCGCCCCGGTTTTCCGGTAATCTTGCAATCAGCTGAATGAGTTCTAGGGATGAAACGGTTTTTTGAACATAACCCATCAACGAACAAATCACGACCATTTGGAAAGTGCAAAATATCAAAATCAGTTAGAAGGGGGATTCACTTGAAAACGAGTCCTCATCCATCACCGACGATTTAGTATGTTCAGAATGATTTCTCGAGGCATCCAAGGGAGTGGGAAGGAAGTTAGAAATGACAAACATCCGCCATTGTTCCAGTGCAATGTGCGTGATCAAGAAGAGGCTGCATTATTCAAAACTGTCTGCTCCAACACCCGGTGAACACGACCAGAGGATAGACACTGCTTATTCCGCAGGCGTAGAAAAGTAAAGTAAAATTTCTAAGTCCTACCTAAATGTTTCCGGTGCAACGGTTACAAAATTACAGGTAACAAAACTGGTGTACTCGTACTTAGTTTGACTGTTGTAGTCTCAGAGACCAGCGCACCGGGATGTAGTTTCTCTCCATTCAGTAGCCGGGATAAAGTGACCAGTGAACGGCGCCAGATACTTATCAGTGTGTGAGGCTTTTACGCTTAATTGTGCTTCTTTTATTCACGATTGGTGTCACTTTGCATATCCATTATGGATGTGGCAAACGCAAAAACAGTGCAACGAGTCGGTTCTACCGTTCTGTAGTCCTGGAATTCGAAAACTGGGAGTGAACATTCGGTCGACCAAAGGATTGTGAGACTGGCCTTTCTACAATACGCATTTCCTATTGAATTCCCAAGAGTCCACAGGTCGTATTATTGGAGAGGCAGCATCTATGTAAGGTGAACACTCCCATTCCACAGTGTGTCGCATATTTTCAAAACACCTGGAAAACAGGCTGCGTAAAATATGGACTCTTTTCCCATGCCGGCCATCACTGTTAAAGAAGAGACGGAGTCTCGACAATCCCGAATATAGACCAAGTACACACAGTTCAAAGAAAAAGACATAACCCTTGAATGTAACACGAAACCACAATCCCTTGCTTCGTTCAGCTCTGCCGCCCTTTCATTGTCTAGCTGCCATTTCGTTTAAAGGATGTATGACGGATGAGATACTGTCAGAATGCCCGAGCCTAGACAGGATTAGTCGAGATACTGAGGTCGGATTCGAACCATGGACCTTGTGATCTCGTAAACGCGCGTCTTTACACAGCTATTTTGAGCTCTCCTGCCTACCAACAACCGGCCCATCAGTAGAGCCAATAACAGGAGTGTAAGTATGGCAACAACTGATATCGACCGCTAATCGCTTATGCAGAGTTGTGGTCAGTCGTTATGGAACTCAGGTACAAGTGTTCGGCGTGAGGCAGCGTCCGAGGTAGATTGCTCCTCATAGCACTTGTCCGATAAGCGGGAGGCGACGGATTTTTCTCCCTCATGAGAACTTTGCCTTTCATTTTCCATGGTGCGTACTGGGTTTCCTTTCTTTCACTCCGAAAGACAAAGAAAAAACGAGACTTTATATCACGCACGGAAAACTGAAAGCCTACTGAGCTATTTGATTATCTTTAAATATTATGGGTCGGTTTGTAATCAAGCCCCTTCGTAAATACATATAAGGCTGCAACGTAGCTATAGCCTGACTAGAGGAACACGACAGTTCCATCTTTTTGCTTGTGTAGACATCAGCCTGGTTCCTATTCGTGACCGTTTCAGATTATCCGGAATTTTGTTCTTATTTGCTTTTATTGCACCCCACCCTTGTGATACATGTTTACATATGCCATCTTTAAGACGATTATGAGGAATTGATGTGCTTTGAAACTGCTGACGAAGAGTGTAGGAAGAGCCTAGTGTCAATATGGCAGCGGGAGTTAAAAGCACGGTTATTCAGCGTGAGAATGCAAGAAGGACTGAGCGTTCTGACGTGTTTTTCTTGTTGTAGTCTTGACTTGAAGGCTTTACCATGGATAGGACAGTAATGGCAAAATATTCAGGATCATACGGATTCTTTATCGCGGGTTATACTGTGACTAGTATTAACATCTGCTACGAATCACCAGTAAGCATCGTGGTCGTCCGACCGCTTGGGAGATTTGGACAAAATTTTGGGACAGCACCCTGTCACATTCAGCTAGTCGTTCGTGCAGAACGGGTGACACTTGGTCTGCAGCTAACTGGAAATGTAAGCTCCAGCGACTGATTTCCCTGCACAAACAGTAAGAAGAACTCAAGTCCAGTTCGAGAAGTTTGGAGACCTTGGCTTGTGAGAATGCAAGGCAAACGAGTTTTGATGATCAGCTGGATATCGACCTATGCACCGCGATTATCAGCTGATTTGTAATCCACCTGATCAACAACCAATGAACACAAGAAAAATATCAGTATGGCGACACCCTGTTGCCTACAGGAACCATGCTAGAAATCTCAAATCAGCCCGACTTGCCTATACGCAAAAAGAACTCCCCTATCTCGGTTCAGATCCCGGATGAAGGGAAGCCGGGTTAAAATCCAGGTTGTTTTTAAATGCATGGATTGTGATTGAAGTAAATCTTTCCAAAGCCCTACGAGACAGAGTGTACTGGTTAGTACTTCACATCAGTAAATGCGCGCGCCGATTCTAAAAAGATCCTGCTTGAGTGCTGATCACTACCAGGCGATTTGTGAGCTAAGTGAAATTCGTCATCATTACCAGATGTAAGAACCGTTACCAGAGTTGCATTCACCGAAGATTTGGGGTAGAGGGGTAAGGTAGATAGCTGCGCATTACAGGCGGTAACTGATATAACTGATGAGTCAATACAGTGTTTTTAGTGGATTTTTACCGTTGGAGATTGGGAGGGGAGCTATGCATTAAAGGCAATAGCTTGGACGCATGAGCGCCACTGAGGATCATGTCTGACAATGTCCTCAACCGTTGATGTGGATCATCTCGGAGTCTCCATCCAGGGAGACGGCGATGACCAGCGCAGCTGAGTTTGCGGGTAATGGCATTCACAGCAAAGACCAATTAAACTATCATTATCCGGTAGTCTAACAAATGTCGTTGAGGTTTCTAGGGAATTCAAAGATAATGTGGAGGAAATGAACGGATTTCATCAGGTGGTTGGAAATTCTGGAAGGAAGAATCACCGAAAACAAGCAACCAGTGGAGAAAGAAACTGCTCGCAGCCTTAAAATGTTGGAGCTACATGGATATACTGCTGACTCTCAATGTCAGCACACAAAACTCATTGGAACGACAGCTTCTCACATGCACGGTGCGCCAAGAACTGCATAAGGATGGTACATTCTCACGCCCAACTCTGTGCATGAACACTTCAGCCTGAAACAAAGTCACTTGTTGGCTAGTCGATTTTTAATCACTCTCCCCCACCAGTTTATCTCCGATTTTTTTCGCTGAAGTGGTCACTTGTGAAGGCAGACAAGCTTAAAGGCTTTTTAGGGAATAACAAAAATTACACACCACTGATATAGACTCTATTTCATCAACGTACCACTTCATGGAAGATTTGGTTTACTATGTAACTTTATTTTTGTCGAAAAACATTGATTTAGGACTCCCTGTTGAATACAGATGATTCTTCCACGAACTAATAACCTTCGAATCGATCTCAGAAAGCAAGCCTACGAACATACTGACGATGTTGACAGGGTGAGCTCCTATGACCAACACTAGCAGACATTTTTTGGGAATGAAAGACTTCCAGTAACTGATATACCCCACACTTTATTGTACAAGCCACATGTGGATGACATTTGACTCTCGCTGACGGTGAGCATTTTCAAACCTTCTTCAATATTCCAAATTCCGTTCATCTCCACCTACGTATAACTTATAAATGTGAGTCAAGAGATCACTTATATTTCCGGATATAATTCCAGATGGGCGTGTGAACGGAAGCATACAATGTTCTATGGAAAGATGTTTTTGGCCCGATTGAGTAGTCACCGTTTCAGAGAGGTATGGTAAATCCATCGAGTGTTTACCAGGTGGGTGCAGTCTCCGAGTTTCCGTCAAACATATGTTCTACTTGGACCAAAACTGGACAGTTTTTGAAAAATACATTCACTTGCACGTAAATTTGGTCTTGACAGGAGCACCAAGAAGGGTGAAAGCGCTCGTGAGCCGTCGAAGGTTTTTCAGCAACCTTATGAGCAGTGTATTACGTCCATAAAATTCGCTGTGAAATATGAGACAGTCTGGTGCAGCACATTCATTTGCTTAAGAAAATCACAAAATAGGGATTCACCTTGGTTCCAGGTGAGTCTCCTATCAAAGACAAATTGATATGCAAGTGAGGGTATTGGATGATATCTGTTTGTTCAATCGGAGTTCTGATAACCAACTCGTGTTTGACTATCCTGGATGCAGGTCTGTACTGCCTTGAGCCTCCATCGCCGTTGTCTGGCCAGCACTACAGTGAGCGGAAGGGTTTTCTTTAGGGAACTTATTACAAGCCAGCAACCAAAAAGTTTGTATGATATGGCCTGGCCAAAGAATGCAGACAGAAATAAACTAAAGTCTCGTTCTAGATACCGTTGCACCGGGGTCTTGATGTATAAAGGCCTGCTATTGGCAGTGCTAGTTAATAGGCTGGTGGTCACTGGCAGCCCTTTATCTGAATGTTGTTTATATGTTGTTTATATATATATATATATATATATATATATATATATGTTCGAATTCACCGAGGTGGTATTTAAAAGGTATTCTGCACTCAGTTTATATTTTCCAAACGTATAGCCGCTGTGCAATAAGGTAGATGCGCCATATTTCCAATCAAAATGCTATATTTAGAAACCAATTTACTGGTATATTGAAGGACCCTCAATCGGCCCATTAGCCTTCAATCGGGCTACAGAATACATGTTTTAAAAAGACTAGGAGCTTTCTCAATGTTATTATACTGTAAGTATTACACCTTGAAAAACTACTGAGAATCCACTTCGATTCACAGAGATTTACATGCACACATATGACGTAAAGCTCTCGACTGGACTTGAAGTATACCCACACCTGTGTGGTTTTATTTACGTGATACTGACAAAGTGACAGATCTGTTAGATGTATAGTTCTATCTATAGATCTATTCCTGGACCAGTTCAAATTATATCCATGTTGTTATTTTTAGTAGTAAATTAATGCGCAAATCATTCCGTCACATGGGCTGAAGTCAAAATGTATTCGCCACACTTATAGACGTAACACATTACACATAAGGTCGCTAGAAATTCTTCAACAGCCCACGACGGGTTTCGCCCTTCTTGGGGCTCATCAGGAAGGCGTAGTCCCCGAGTTTCCGCCAACCTTAAGTTCTACTTGACACGAAAAAACACCTTAATCACGCAGGTTTCTGTTGACTTTCCAACAATCCGTATGTCCATGGTGGCTGAATGTATGTAGGGTATGATCATCCATATAAATCCATACTGCGCTTAGACCACAAAATCGTTCCAGCCGGATCAAAAACTCGATTATGAATTAACCGGTTCGTATTCTGTTGTTACAAAACAACAACTTCGTCAATTTTGAATACTGCAGAGCCGTACTGGTCCCTTTGAAACGAAAAGAGACAGGGCTTTGAAGCTCAAGCTATGTGAATCGGATACTTATCTTCCTTTCTGAATTTTGTTTTGAGTTTTTTCTTCTGCCCTTCAACATACATTGAACTAGCACCATACTCTCTTTGGCCGAAATCCCACACTCATAGGGTTTGTGAACACACGGTTTTGTAAACAACGTTTACGACTAGGTCTCAACGGACTAGGGTTACTATCAGTATTGTGTCCAATACAGACCACAACGCAACATAAGCCGTTAACGGGCCAATAAGCTTACGAACGGTGCATCACACTTATTGGCTGGAGTCAATAGAGTCAATCCTTTTAGGAGGTGCTTTTACTGACGCAGAGAAGGGCCTAACATGACCTAGCAGCAAGCGGTTACTGTCGAAGTTAGTCTGAAGCCCACTCCTATGACAGTTTCTTCTCCAGAAAAGCTTTACTTTCCTCGTGAAGAGTTCGGATGCTCTATCGCTTTCGAATAGCAGATGAACAGCATTATTCCATTTTTCTGCACTGTTCTGTTTCAGAAGTCTCCTTGCATAATCGGTCTTACTTCGGAGCCCTTAAAATAGGTGTATTATTCCAGCCAGACAACTTGTCAAAGTTTGTCTGACTAACATATCCACAGGGCTGTAGACGTCTGTGTAAGTGGCCCAACCACGAGAGTATTAGGTATACGCATCTCTCTGGTATGACATCCATTCCCCCAATGTGTTGTCAAGACACTGAAACCTGTCACTAATCTCACGCGGCACATTAGACCCGAGTTAAAAACGTGAAATAGCAGTGGGTTACACTATTTCCTCACTAAAGAACGCACCTTATTCCATTCAAAGTTCCAGATGATACGATTCAATAATCCGCTTGTTCTCGTTTCAGCTTTGTTGATATTCATCTGCATATCTCGTCTCATCAATTTGTGACAGCCGCGCCGTACATCAGTACTGAGCCTAACAGGGCTCTGTGCATTCAAACTCATCCTCTGATTTGCGTCACACCTGTGACGATGATACCTGGGGTTCCTACAAAAGCAACGCGTTTGTTGTGTAGCTGCACAAGACGTTTCGGTATTAAGAGGTGACGAGTAGGTAAGCTTGTAAATGTTTTTATTCCAGTTTGACGGCTCTTGGGGCTTCGTGAACTTTGTCAAGGATTAATTCGTGCCAGGCTAGCAGTTTTTGTCGACTGCAGTCGACTGCTTTGTTTGTACGTTCCATAGCAGATGCTGCTGTGAATCCAAAGCAAGTGACTCCAGTTTTTGGACGGATTGGTCCACATCTTGACCGGGTTCTTATTTGTGGCTAGCTAGAAGTTGGCATGCACACATGGTGTTTTCTGGGCAAAAATAAAGTTTCTCCAGTAAGGTTACCGCAGAATGCTAGTCATTACATTCTGCAATGAAGTCACACACCGTTATATCAATGTGATGCACGAGAGTTTCTAGTTTATTCAGACTTTCAGTCTTGATTGAGTTAATGTGAGCATTGAAGGTACTGAGTCGTGACAGGAAGAAAAGGGCATCTGGTCGCTGTTGATTATCTCCTTAAGCTGAGTTCGGAGCTAACGTTAACCATATTCAGAACAACATTTTATACTCGCTGCATTTGGAAGCGGATGACCAGGGGTAAATCATCATTAGCGGTCGAATTTCGGATGCCCTACAACACATTTCACTCTCATTAGAAGTTTCCACCACATAGCATTTTCTCGGTCTGGGATGGGCACACCTGTTTATTGTAATCATGGTGGTTAGACATCCCCATATGCAGCGGAAATTCGGCGTCCAACGGCTGGGTACTGATCACATCATTTATGACCTATGAACTGGTGGAGATTCCATGGTGAAATTCCGAGAGATCGCTCAAAACAGCCTTTGCAAGCTGTTCTTTGGTGATTCAAGGTGTGAATTGTGGAAGCGATATTTCCAGACAGAGAAATTTAATAGGGGTCGGCGGTATCGGGCAGACTGTTATTTCTGTTAACTTACTCAGGTGCCGTTTGTGTCCGTATTTCCTAAAGTAACATTCTAGGGCCTTCATACAGCCTGGAAGGTATCGCCTGTAGATTCCAACGGGTGTATAACATTGACGACTCACGCACCGATGCTCCTGTATTTCTCGGATGTAGCAGCAATAATGTTGGTATCCAATTTCATCCTACCTCGGAGAGCTTGCAACTTCTCGAGATTGTGGTGTCAATCGCGGTTGTCGTTTGTTTTGCACACCCTTCACCGTCATATGAAGTGACGTAATCATGGATTGTTATATGCCAACATTTCATCGTCTTCAGGCTCCTTGATGAGAGCAAGAATGTAGTTCACAGCATGCATCGTGGCATAACCAGTTTGGCGTACAAAAATGATTGATATTTTTCAAATTTCATGCTGTGTTTTGTCTAAACTCAGTCACCTCCTCACCGCCACCACCCCGCTGATCGCCCATACGACCAGTTTTTGACATTGACAGAATCCGATTCTTGTTATGTTTTTCCTCGTTCTGGTTTGTCCAAGTCACTACGTTGTATCAGAACAGCAACGACAGACCAAACGCGTAACTCGTTTTTTATCCTTTTTTAAACGGATTACGACAGATATGATTGCGAGAAATGTATTCACACAGAGGGTCTTTAATAACAGTATTTTCTCAGCTTGGTTCACACTCTGAACTTTCAAAGCTGGCGTTTCCGTCAGGACAAACACCAAAGGTGCGCAATGTGTATTAACGCCAAAAACCAGGTCGAAGACATTTGTACAGGACATCATATACAAAGTTTACGCGGTGACAACATTCTAGATACTCCAATACCTTCTAGATGAGGAATTAGCAACCGGCAGTAGGCGGATACTGGATAATGATTGATTTTTTGGATCCACACTTTCGGCTACTCAGAGCTCGCCTTGATGCTGAACCAGCAAGCGGACCACCCTTTTGACAGTTTGCATGTAGAATAGGCTTCTTGGCCGTAGTAGGGCCTAACTGCGAACGGTAAAGCTGTTCCTGTGCGGAATTCCGTCTAACAGGGACCCATCACATTTGCCGCGTATCCCAGATCTAGTGAACAGGCTCTAAGCGAACTGGTTCCATATGTGACTGGTTGAGTTGCAGAAGTGCACTGCTTAGTTATTGGTTTGTTCGTCAAAATTGAATTATGGACTGAAAATAGTTAATCATCAACCAAGGTGACCACGTCGATCATCAGCCCCGCATGGACAATCACCTTGACTGGTGATGAAACATCTGAATTGGAGTTTTGAATGTCACCACTAGAGGCTCGAAAGGAAGCCAATAGCTGTTGCCATTCACAAAATTACTCGCTCGTTCATTTGGTATCGCTCAGACACAGTCTAATTCAGGGTAACCTCCATGGATCGAACACTCAACTACTCGTTATTCTCAAATGACCAGGCGCTGTCTTGATCAAACACCCGTAAAATGACGTTTTTTTATTCCTTCCTTTAAAAGGCGAAAAGCGGTGCCAATCTAAAATGTCACGCTAATTGTGATCAGAATTCAAATTAACTGAACATTCGTGGATGGGTGACTTGTACGGGTGTTGGAGTGCATAATTTGGTAAGACAATTTTGCCGAAATGAAAGATAAGTCGCCTTTTCAACAAGAGTATCGATTCGTCCGCATTGTTTAAAGACAAGGTAGAAAGACTGTCAGACAACACGTAAGATTTCATGGCGATTACAGGGGAATTCCACATGAGGCAGCAGAGCGTATTCCCTGAGGAAATCCTATTACCCCCGTCCCTCCAAAAAAAAACTTCCTCGGAGGGAGGCTACTTTCTTTGAAAGTTCACAACACATCTACCCAGTAGTCATCACCTAATGTGCACACCACTGTAGACGGAGTCACGTCCCTCTTGTGCCTGGATAAAATGAGTTACCCGGAGACGGAGCACCACACTGAAATGTGGTATTTAATCGTCTATGGGAGGTTCAAATTTGGGATGATCGTACACCAGCTTGTGGCTTGTGACGAACAGTGACCATGATAATCCGGTTGATGAAATTTGTTGTAGCAGTCTGTACTCCAAAGAGAATAGGGGGAATATACCAAGGCACAAGCTCGAACTAGTACAAGATAGAAGAGGCCAAAACAGAAAGTGAATTCAAAGGTAATTTATCGAGCACACGGATACTAAGGGACAACCAAAGATCATTTTGAAGACCGAGAAATGTCTGACAGACAAGATCAAATTGCAAGGTAGGAACTGTATGTGGCTATCAACAGTGAGATGGAGAGGATGAGTTCTCCAGTCGACCGAATGCCGTGAACCAATCCGGTAAAGATTCAACATCTACTCATTTTCAAGGTACGTGCACAGATGGAGCTATCACAGAGAGTTTATTTGGATAGATTTATCGAGGGAAGAATGCTGTGCACTCTGTCCTTGCTGGTATCTCTTTTGGGGATCAGTATATTTGGGACAACTCTGTACAACCGACAAATCAAAGAGTGAATGAGTTTCGTGTGTATGCCCCTCGTTAAAAGAGGATATAGTTCTCGTAACCTGATTAATTCCCCAAAATCAGACCTAATCCTACCAAGAGTAGTAAAATTATCTGTGTTGCAACATCGGCCTAGTTTTATTGTGTGCGGGAACTACTCCGTTTGACCACAGAGAAGTATACTGAATTAGGACGCTCTCAATGGCAAAGCCAATTGTGTTTTATACCGACGACGACACTGAAAAGATGGCTTGATTGGTCGTAAAATTATCGGAATTATTGCTTACGGATTGAAGCAAGAGGATGACTGCGAAAAACGGCAAACAAACATTGATTCTCGCCAGTTCCAAGAGACTGATGATTTTATGCACCACTGGTAAATCAGCTGGCAGCCATTCGACGCAAAAATCGTCCAAAATTTTTATTTTGGATTTATCCGCAGAGTGGAGACGATTTTACAGTCAGTGTACAGATTGTTCAGCGCATATGCTGTATACATGTGGTTATCGTATTTGCTGAACAGGGACTCCCTTGAGCGGACTCAACTCCATCCATGAAGGACAAAACACCCCACATTATGTAGACTGTGGATTCCCACCCGTCTGGTTAGACACACTCAAATGCTCCAAATAAGGGAGATCAAATAAAGCCGTGCGCAGCCAACTTCATCCTGGCGCGCAAATCGTTTCCTACTTTACGAGAAACCTTTGTTACTACGAGTTGTTTGGTTCATTATCCTGGTTCCTTTGCTAAGCGTCTTGGCCGCAATATCGCGTCTACTATTTTTAACTCTCTATTCAACGTTTCTCCTGTCACAGCGTAGAGGATAATATATTTCTTCGAAGACGGCAGTGTTACTTCTCGAGATCCGTACAAATATAAGCTATTCTTGTAGACAATGCTTTGATTACGCTTCGACCGCACTTTAACTGGCTGAAACTATCGAACGCTGGCTTGGTCGTTTAGGTATGCCATAACAGTACGTTCAACAGACCAGTCACTCTTACGTGTTATGAGAATAATCATGTTGAATATATACTGTTAATATTGTAAAAGAAATTCCGAATACGTTTTGCCAGCATAATGGCTTCATCTAGGTGGCAAAATTATTAGGTCAAATGCGATGAGCAACCGGTCTGCTTCTTGTCAGTTTTATTTGCGAAAGGTCATCCAGAGCTGATCCGAATAGTCCGCGTTTTGCTACCAGCCTACTCGTGGATAAGGCGAATTGGGGCATTTGTAGCTGACCATTTCAGTTCAGAACAATAATAATTCATTGAGAAACGCGAAACTCTGGAAAATGAAAGATACAGATTTCTCGAATGCCCAAGGTCAAATTAAATTGGTAGCTCAGTGTGGGTGGGCAACTCGTGGGGAAAAACTCATAAACTTGGCGAAAAATTTTGGTAACTTGAGAAGCATCAACAAGGTCGAAATCGGTAGTCGACTGTTTCGAGAGTTTTCAGCAACCTTATGAGTGGTGTGTTCCGTTCTTGGTCAAAAGGTTTCCTATTTCGCCGTTTCGATCAACTGATTTCCTAGCAAAATACCTGTTGACATTTTGAATGATATGCCCAGAATAGCAACCAACTGCTATATCATTTTACGTTGTAATGAGTCTGGCAGTCAAGGCTGGCCAGTTTACCGATCTTCTGAAGTCCTTGAGCGTTCTGTAATGAACAAAAATTCAGTCGTAGGTACCTGTGCAGTTTTTCTTAATTCGGCCGCGATTGGCAGGCAAAGAAGACTGATGGTAAGCAGTTCAGTCTTCCACATTGTGGTACATTCTCCCTTGTTTATTGACTTGAAAATCGGCTTTCCACTTGGTTAAAAAGCCTTTTTCTGTGCACTCCTGTTTGTCCAGAATCAGAACAACATAACTTCTCTCTTATTTCAGACCGAGGGCGATTTTCACCTGTCGTCCAACGCGGCTTGCAAATGCTGCTTCGTCATTATGAATAGCCTAAGTTACAAGTTACTCAAAACTGCGTCAGTAGTATGTATTAACAAGCTTGTTCTTGCCCATCAAAGTAGATTTGCTAGTGGTTTGGGTTGACAAAAGAGGAGACAAGCAGCTGGATTCTGAACAGCTCCTAATGTCCCTAAAGTGGAATCAACGACTGCTTACACTGGCAAGGTAAATGCCGCCTGGTGGGCAAACGCCGTACAAATGAGAACGAAACAACTAAGCAAAGAGTACGACGAGAGTGCATATCAGATAAGCCACACGTGGCGTGCGGAATAATTACCTGTACAACAGCTCCCTCTGTTAAGAAAACTGTCTTCTAGAAGTCGCTATCAACAATCGGAATTCATCACCAGCTAATTGAGTGACCACGGCTGCGACCCATCTTCTACAAGGATCTCTGTTGTAAGTTTCCGGACGAACAAAAGACCTTTTCAAATGAAGGTAGACTGATTCCTGAAAGACAAAGGAAAATAACGCTAGGTCAGGTCATATTCAATGGTTCCTCACAATGAAACACCTTTGCTACATTCGATGGCAGTTTGGCACATAAGTTCATAACACGAAATACCCGCAGCTACTTATGCGAGATGACATCTTTTAGCGAGTGTTTCGATTGCGTCTTGAAGGAGCACATTTATGAAAGTGGCCTGAGCTGACTGGTCGACATCTGGTCTTTTTTCTTTCAAGCAGACTACGACTGAATGCGATAAGTGGACTCTCCTGTAGATATTAAAAAGTCCGTTTCATCCGCTTACTCTTCTAAGTAATCCCCAATTGTGTCTGAGTAGAATCTGCCGAACTGTGCAAACTGTCTTTTTTTCCGAGACAACTATTGCAACAACAATTGGTAAGGCCACTGAATAATGCCACGTTTTCAAGCTGAGCTTTAAATGGTGTGAGTTTGGATCTATGACAGAAAACTTCACCACTCAGATCAAATGAAATGGTTGAAAGTCACCACAAATTCGGTGTGAATATATTGTTCCGGGTTCACAAGAAACTAAGTGTTCTTCGAATCTGGTGCGTGGAAGTTCTTCAGTGAGATCAACAACACAACGGAACTTCACTGGAAATATGTATTATTAGTTAATGTATTTTAAGCAACTGCGTCAAACGAGCTCGAGCAGCCCCAGGATATTATTACAGAGTGTAGCAATCGGCATAATAAGAACGTCATCTCAGCCTTTTCTTACCAGACATCTTACCACAATTTGTTAGGTCGTTTACGATCCTCCTTCACCAGCAAGACTCGCTTGTCCTGAGATTTGCCAAAATCAAATCCTGCCCTGTGTTCAAGCGCAATCCGGAGTGACCAATAGGTTGGGTTCAACTTCAGGATGCAGTGGTGTACGTCATTTTGACTGGTCGCGTGACCTAGCTAAGCTGTAATCATGTGACTCTTCTGACTCATCCGCCATAACCTCGTCTTCTCGACTACGACAGCCGATACGAAAAGCAAGCATCTACCGGACTCTCTATTCTCACTGCTTAAATCACATGACCTTTTTCTGATGGTTGTTGAAATCCAATCATCAACCCAGTGGCCACTCAGTTCTGATGCAGTGCTCGCGTAATGGCAGTTTGTCTGGCCAATTTTTCTACTATTCACAATCCTTTCGCTCGCATAAAAGGAATAAGCGAACGTCACCCACAGTTGATAGGTAACCAATTCCAGCTTCCTACTTACTCGAGATCTGATTTCAGCCATTCGGCCTCAGCAACTCAGTACACGTTCTTTCAGGAGCGCTGCTCAGTGTTCAGCCGGACACCGTGTGACATCATACACAGTCAAGCAAAGGATGCATGGTTAATACACATCCGATTTTTTTCTGCAGTTATTTGCGTTGAATAGCTTTAATTCAATGTGTACTAATATCAAGCTTACTGTCGAGTCATAACCGGACGAACAGTTAGGTTTCTTCGATGTCAATAATCAAAAGAGACCCGCAAGCCCATAGAGGTTAAAGTCCGCAGGAAGCGAGCCTAGGCAGACACGTAGATTGAATTTGAAAGCTTTGTTTGTAGCAGAAGTGTAACCTAATTAAATGCCTGACTGAGGTAGCGATGCAAATATGATCCTCCGACTGTTTACAAGAGGAACTAAACCTGTTAGGTCGTACATTCATGCAGAGCGACTATCTCAAAATATGCTACCTATAAAGTACAAAACCAAAAATTGTTCAGTCCGGAAGAAACACATCTGGACAAGGCTCTTATTCAAAGGTGATTTCACGACTGACAAAGAGCACGCCTTCGATGTCATATGCCGGAAACCTCTAAGCGATCACGGCTGGTACGATCCAGACTACTATCGACCGCAGAGGCAATTGGAAACCGACCGTATGACCCACATTTTCACCTCTAGAGGAAACTTATGCGACCTCTAATACTTGAGAAGGTCCGCGAAAAATCCAGCCCCACAAATTTGTCTGACTGTGACTTCACTTACTCGGTTCCGTGGCCCATGGGACGTGTGACTCCCACTCAACGCCCTTCTTGTTCCTTTCATTTTATTAAAGATTATCTATCCGTGATTCTCACGTAACATTTTAAATTGATTCCTGGAATTCTATAAAGTTGTGATGTATTGGCCAAGGGGACTAATCACAGAAAACAAGCTTTTTTCGCTACCTTCCCTCTTCTCATGACTTTCACGGATGTCCTAAGTCACTTCATCGAATTATTTGGTGCACGAATGCCGCAGTGGATTTCGAATTCCATGAGAAGCATAGTGTTGTCTGATTTCGATAAGAAAAAAAAGGCTGTATACTGTTACTCGCTTTTCAAAACCGGTCGATTTCCAAGTTACAACACATAAGCAAAACGTGGAGGTTACCACATTACCTTCAGAATTTCCAAAGTTGCTTCCTCTAAACGCGGCACATTCTCATAAATTGATAGGATGTTGGCAAACAAGGACTGGTCAAGCGACATTGCAAAAATGCAAACCTCCACGACCCCAATTTGAGTTGGCTTTGGAAAATCCGGATTTTTATCGATTTATTGACTTTGTACAAGTAACTGATCATTTCATTATATCTGTCTCTGTAACCAAAGCTGTAACCTTCGCTATGATACATAAAACTGTCGATAACACTTATTCTAAAATTTCCTATACCGGCTAGATGATGGCTCTTAATTGTCTACACATATTTAATGCTTCATCGAGACTCACGAAGTTGAACTTCAGTTCTTTCACCCTCGCGTCTATCGGCGAAATCTTGACGCTCCTGACTGAGGGCTAGAAAAGGGGGGGGGGGTTGGAAACCCAGAGGTTTGGTTTGAACAACGAACCCAACAGTCAATACCTCTAACCTTGACCTTTGAATATCATCGACAGCTCAAGAGGTCTGCG
This sequence comes from Clonorchis sinensis, assembly GCA_003604175.2. Lineage (NCBI taxonomy): Eukaryota > Metazoa > Platyhelminthes > Trematoda > Opisthorchiida > Opisthorchiidae > Clonorchis > Clonorchis sinensis. The sequence continues at coordinate 23,599,298 of CM030373.1, read as the reverse complement.
ATCCCACTACACGAAAACACTTCACTTTGGCACAGTTTTTGTTTCAGAGACTAGGTAATCAGTTCTTCCGTACAAACTCATAAATAAATTTTGTTTCCACACTCGTTTGTCTTACACCTCCTTCCCGATGTCAAAATTAACATACGGGAAAAGTTTTTCATATGTAATCGTTGGGAAATCAATCTCATTGTGTGGCTGCGCGCTTCACGTCGTGAACACAAGTCACTCCCACGTTAATGAACAAATTCGCTTGTGCATTGTGAGTATGCGTGTTACACCTAATTTACAATCTCACACGTAGACATTCTTGTATGAAAGACTCGACTGATGGTTGGAATGGTTGCAGTAACTCTGTCATTAAAGCGTTAAATTTGCAATTCATACTTTCATTGGACGCTACGCAGTCGTGTAGTCCAGCTTCCAACTCGAGTAGCAAGCTTGCTAACGACGAATTTGTAGTTTGGAATGAGCAACTGACCTTACCAGGTCGGACCTCGGTTTCCACCCCTTACAAGGATTGACCTCGAATTCATGCAAATAGCCATGTTCAGTGGGATCTATCAAACTCACCTCCTGTCACAATCCACTGAATGATGTTGCCTTAAAAACAGTGGTAAGCTGACGGATGGGTAAACAACATTTCTAATGCCCACTCCTGTGTTACCCAGGTGCACACGCATGGCTGCTGCCTGGAAAGACTTCCCTGTCCTCAGAGCGCAGTGCAATCGTTTGAACCATCCAGGAAGATGTCATCCTATTTTATCGTTCCAGACAAAGCAGGGCACGGGTATTTCAGAACACAACTTGAGTTCTATCGGGAAAAAACCGTTCTCCTAGCCACTAGTTGACAGATGTATCCGTGATGATTAGGAAACGGTCTGCACTCAAAACTTCTACAATGGTGACACAGGTAGAATGCAGTAACATTTTTGTCGCTGGATGAGCACACGTAATTTTGTAACTTTAGGACTTCGCATTTCAAACCACCTACTCCGACTTTGAATGACCTCGTGAGTGAGGATTTTTTAAATGGGAGACAAGTAGGAATTTCCCGTCACTTATTGTGAAATAGGTATCTCAATCAAGTTAGAATCTTTTAAACGTTTTGTGTGATGTCTGCTGCTGGTGATTACTGACAAGAAACAAAAAGCTGTAGAATGCTTCAAATTTTTTCGATCACGGGTTGAATTCACTTGCAGAATGAAAGCTGCTCACTCCGTATTTATCCAAATATAGTTCCAATAAAGTTACTTTCCAAAGTCGCACGTCCTTCCAACGTTTCCAAAAGACAAAAACTTCTTCCCCTCAGTTGTCACAAGTCTATTCCACAGAAATTTCTTCATATGAAGGCAAGTTAGCTCTGACTGATGTTTATAACCGGTACTGGTTCTCCCTGTATGAAGCCGTTGGATTCATTGGATGCTGCTGACCCTAGGCCCAATAATCGAACTAAGAAAACGAACTACGTCTACTTAGAATAAGTCCCCGGATAATGTTTCGGATCTACTCCGCTGTAAAGTAATAAACCGCATTCTAACGACCAATCAGATCCTACCTCTCCAAGAGTAGACTAATATTAAAAATTTGGTGCCCAATTTTCAGTGGTCAAAGACAGCATTCTTGCGTATGTGGTAGATTCCCAGAGCATAACCTATGGAAAGTAAGGCTACTGGGTGATCTTTAAAACATCCCGCCCATTACTATGAATGACTGCATCAGAGGACACCTGTATACCGTGCTGTCAATTCCTAGTATAACCAAGTATTCGACGGGAACCTGTATGCGCAACCAATCGGGAGCATTGAGCTGGGTGGGCATGTATCACTATGAGTTTGTAACAGTTTTTTATAGGTAACATCTCAACGAATACTTCGAAGCGCCGCACAATCAATTATTACCAGGTGTCCATTTGCACCGGCTTGTTATTTTCCGCTAGTCTTTGTAGATGCGGAAACGATGACAACTCGCTGTTCGCAGTGATAAATCTGTAGCTGAGTAGGCTTAAAACAATCTAGCCAAGTGTCCCGAAATGCTGCTTCCCCCTTCATTTACAACGGTTTACACAACAAAATGGGCTGGTATTAGTAAGCCCTGAATCATGTGTCCCATTAAGAAGCGCAGAACTGAAGAAATGAAAAAAAGAATTGCTTGCAATCTTAGCAAATTTCCTTCGCGCACAAACAGTACTTCAAATAAGATATGAATGCGGGCTAGAGCAGTGTTTTTTGGTTAAGAGGTGGAAGTTCGAGTCCGCTATGCATCATGCACACGATCGCAAGTTGCAGAAATGTGTCCAGACCTGCTCTCTTCCATGCTGCAATGACTTTTTACTTTCTGTCAAAACGAAATGTATATGAAAATGATCGGGTTTCGGTCAAGTAGGCGAGTTACTACCTTAGGTGAGCTCTCATGACGGGCGGATATGATCGTCACATCCGAAACTTCTGCCCAAACGGAAAAACTGGATGAATTACTTGTTCCTGCACCGTGACAGTGTGGCATTGAAGCTCCCCGTTCCCTCCATCTTATACGAGTTTTGTTTGTTGAAAGAATTCCTATTAAAAAGAAATCTGGCATGACAGAAGTGCACCAGTGTTCTTCAACTTCAAGATTACCTACACAAGCGAGTCATCTTCCAACCGCGATGTGGTCCCTCAAACTGAAAGCATGAATAAGACATCACGTGACGCAATCCAGTCTCTATTTCGTTCCGCGCCTTGGTGACAAGATAACGGAGAGAAGCGCATCACCATCTGCTCACACACCAGTTCAAACAACGGAACGGTTTCTACGGCATGTCTGATTGGAAGACAACCTCTATCCGTCGTCACGCCCGTGAAGCTTTGGAAAAACGTGACCCACACACCTCCAATTGACCTTGGCCGAAGCCCTGAACACTGAAGTCAGTTGCTACCGCGAGCTCTGGGTGACCAAGTTACCCTGAGCAATCAATTATGCAGGCATCAGGGGAAACCTACCTTGGACGTTTGCGCTTCTGTCCATCATGTACTACAGTCGTCGGTGGATGAGCAGTTTTACCGGGGTATAGAGGAATGCACTAATGGAACTCTTTTCGTCATAGTTACGTGATTTTCCCTCAGTTTTAAAGATCGGGAACTACGGTCGATTGGAAACCACATCTCTATCGTTCTCATAAAAAGACCGTCTTATAGCGTTAGTCGAAGACTGAATTTTTCGTTTCAGACAGGCTTGGTAAATACTCGTTGTTGTTGTTGTGAACCTCAGTGCTTGTCTAGAAATTTCCACCTATTCCAAATCCATGACGGTGCGTTTCGCACCGTCTTAACTTATACCTGATATTCATATGCGTTTCTGATACGGCCCATGTACTCACCCTGGTTGTTTGTCCTTACATCTCATTGTGTTAACTCGGTCCCTAGCCCTATAAACTAGAAGATGATCCTTCGGTTGTTTTAAGACCTTCTGAAATTTGTCCGTAAGCCCGACGGGGAATCTTGTAGACTCTGGTGAAATGACACATGAGCGACCTCTCCAAATGAAGTTTATCTGGTTTCGCACTACGTTAATTTTGCTTTGGACCTGTGGTCTATATTTTGGCAACCGACTAAAATTGGTTCAAAAATCATGATGCCGCATATATACGTACAACAGTACGTACAATACGTAATACAATATACGTACTACTACAATTCCTGTACCAACCGGTTCGGCTGATTTCAATATCTCCACTACGGACTGCTTACGGAAGTACGGCGATTGTCTCTTCTTTCTAGAGAGCACCTTGGAAGCTGTGGCCAGCAGACCGAGGTTCCGGTGGTTTTGCACAATATTCTTGCATCGTTTGTTGAAGCAGGAATCACCGTCGATGTGTTCCATTCTGTAGGTCAGCTTTTCGCATTCCAGATACTTTGGAGCAAAGTCATGAGGATATTCACGATGGACGTGCCACCTTTCTTGAACTGTGCAGGAAGCAAAGCGTCTGGGCTAGATGCCGAAGCATTGGAGTTACAAGATGAAATTTCGTTGTAGATGCTAGGCTGATGTCGACGTTCCACTCGAAGTCATTTGGTCGTTCCAGAAAGTGAGCTGATAGGGGTCAGCTGCTAGTCACACGGTGTAAGCGCTTATGCTGACAGTTTGAGACAAATGATGTTGAATACATTACTGAAGACGCCATTTATCATTTTCTGTGCATTGAGCTTCACTCTCGAATCAGCCGCCAAGATGGACATCCTCACAACATAGTCGGTCGAAGTGGGCCTTCGTGCCACCCGCCGGAATAACGATGCCTGCACTTCTCGCTGATTGAAATAACTGGGACTAAGCCCAATAGGCATTGTTTTTCTCAACGTCACAGCTGCCTTCCTGTCGGGACGTGTTCCAACACAACAAACAAGCACCCTTTACTACGTCGAGATGCGTCGATGCCAGTCAACCGAACAGCACGAGAATGATTATTTACTAGGATCTCCAGTCCATTAAAGCGTATTCAGCTCTCGGGCTAAGCAGAACTCCCACGCCGCAGTTACAACGAACGATTGCATCGGGATCACCCGACATCCGAAGAGTAAATGACGATATTACTGGGTTTGAAGTGTGTGCGTGAAGTGAGGTCTTGTATGCTTGTTTCTTGATTACAACATGCATCTACTGAAAGATGAAAATAGGTTCGAGCAAGAGCTGCCTGTTGTCAAATGTGAAACACTGTGGAAAATTTGAAAATAGCAATGTGAAGGAGATCCGTTGATTAGAGTAGGAATTTATTTTCATAAAAGAAACTACTCACAAGTTTGCTGAAACACTTCGGCAGCCCACCACCGATTTCGTTCTTCTTTAGGCTCATCACGTAAACGCAGTCCTCGAGTGTTCGTCAACCTTGTGTTCTACTTGAACCCAAATTGCACAGTACTCGGTAACTACACTCATTTGCACATCAGCTTGGTTTTCACTGGAGACTAATCTGTATCTCTCGTTTGTGATATTTTTTAACTGAATGCGCTGCACAAAGGCCGCCTCATATCTCAGTTGGGGCGATATTCGAGATATCGCAGTATAGATTCATACAGCGAAACTTCTCACAAGGTTGCTGAAAACTCTTCGACAGCCCACGACCAGAAGAGTTTATTTTGTTTTATTTTACTGGGTGGAAGTTTAGATACCGAGAAACGGCCACGATACTGACAGCTCACGCATCAGAAAGACGTGTTTCAGGGATGTGTTGGAAGGGGCTGGTTCGGTGGTGGCCCTAGGAACTCCTGTCAGCATGCCAACTTAACATTGACCAGATGTCGTAGATTTCGGTTGCCAAAACAAGGCTGGAAAGTACAGTTAACTCAATAACACAACACCAGAGTAATAAACCCGATGATGTTCAGTAGAACTAAGCTGCTTCAAAAGGCATAGCAAAGGCAGTTTTCCATCTTTGAAAACTCATGGGTAATTCTGGGTTAGGCTCTGGTTACACAACAAAAACGAAGCCATGACAAATTGCCTTATGAAAGTTAAATATTATGCGCTATAACCCCCAGGCATGACCTGCTCCTTCGGACCGAGGACAAAAGCCGTTGTCGTTTTTTCTAAAGTCAATAACTCCTCGACTCAATTTTCCTCATCTCGACTGAACAAAAAAGTGGGTTTGTTGCTTAGTCTGAAATTTGGGAGGTTTTTTATAGAATAGTGTAATAACTGGATAGTGGAGGCGTGATAACGAGCTTGTGAAGAACGGAACCAGACTGCTGTCTGATAGTAAAAACGTTCCTGTCGACCCCATAACATCATCCTGCTCAGCTGCGATTCACCTCGTTCCAATGAGCGACCGCGTCCCCCCTCCGAAATAACATGAAAATCAACAGTACAAGGGCCTCCAGTTAATAAATGTCACTGCGTGAATCGATGAAGATTAAATTTGTAACGTTAATCGTCAGAGTTTGGGCTTTATCTAGGCCACAAAAGCGTTAACAAACTGTGAATAAATACATGACCACAACAGTGGAATGAACATGCAGTTCAGGATGACTCCTGTTGTGCACCTATTTGTTGGTTGTAATCAATGTGTGCCGCATTTCCCTGGCGTGCAAATCTCGGAAGCAGCATCAGAAGATTTGCATGAGGAATTTTCTAATTCGTTTGAGGATGAGGTATTCGCAAAGCATTATTCCGCATGATGGATACAAAATATGTCAGGTTTACCCCCGACAGTCCACTGCTGAAAACTGTTCGACAGTGTGTCATGTCTATGCTGCAATATCTCAAAAATCATAACAAGTGAAACATGAGGCGGCTTGCTGCAGCACATTCACTTGAAGAAGAAAGTGGTAAACGAGAGATTCAGATGGGTTTCAGGTGAGTCTCCCGTGAGATAACCAAGTTTGTGTACATTTTTCGGATGGCGGGTTAAGTAAAGTTTCTCGTCTAAAGTGACCGAATGGGTGTTCTGGCATGTTTGGTTATACAACATTTTTACGATCTGCACACTTTCAGGGTGCTCAGCTAGCTTATGGCTGTTATTCACTCCAGTTTTAGTCTTTGCGATGTGACTGTCGTTCGTTTTTTGGCTTAGTAAGTTGATTCGACAACTGTTGTCCACTATTCAGGGCACTGAACACTAGGAATACGAGGGTCTTCAACAAAACGGGAAGGACAGAGTGATCATCCTTACACAAGGATGTGTTTTGGTAGTGTAGTGAGCTGTGACATTCGGAAACTAAATAAAACCCAAGTACAACTGGGAAGACAACAGATATTAGACAGATGGTCCCAATAAAGAGGTGATGACATCTAGCGCAGTGAATACCGTGCGTGAGAAACCGATTGTTTTGCTGTTGTATTTATATGTCTTGTAAGACGGGCTGAAGGTAATGAATGATTTGGAGTCTCCAACAAAATTCCTTCTTTGTGGTGGACTTTTCATCCTTTCCGGGGTCAGTCTTCGTTTCTCGTCAAAGATCTTAAATCCGACTTTTACAGAATGTAACAGCATAGAATATGTTGACAAGTTCTTGTCTGAGATTGAAGTACAAAATATGGATGAATATTACTCTGCAATAACCTGCTTCGTCGATCAGCAAAATTGTTGACAAAAAGCTTCTTTGATTAGACTTGGTTTGACTCGAATTAATCCGTTACAATTTCCCACTGAGTGATATTAATTCGCTATGGACTCAGATCAGTGGAGAAGCGACCAGTCTCGGCGAAACGTTTGTCGTTATGCCAAGCTCATGTCTCCAAGTGCCAAGATAACATAGATATAGTCATTAGCATCGTAGAATTTCTCTCATTGTGTTTCTGTGGGGTTATTCTAACAACCCTGTGAAAATCAACCTATGACTCATCACATTCTTTCACGAGAAACTTGAGCTAATTCTGAGAGGGGCCACGGCACTTTGATTGGTTAGCATGTTACTCATAACGATCTTTGAAAGTTCTAGAACTTGGCTACAGGAGGATGTATAATCCGGTCTTCTAACTCTGTAAGAAGCTCTCTTCTACGATTTACTTTGAAGAAAATAAAGTTTTCACGCTTCTTAATATTTTTGATGCGTTTTGATAATGCTGCCTAAGGACCAACCAAAATAGTGTTTCTCTCGAGGAAGCCCTCGTGGGATGCGCAAAATTTGAATAGTACACCGGGACTTTTGTGCCCGACTGCACATATATTTCCTGCTGAACTTCAGTAGTCCCCTCACAATGGAGAGGTATTCGTACTATGGAGGAACAAATAACAGCTACTATGCATATTTATACAGTCATACCAAGGTCAGATCCGTCTGAAGAAAGGTCGTATGTTAAAACGAGTTTTGTCCATTCGTCACTTTTGGAATGAGGATTATTCCAGGTTGGTAGCGTTCGTTGTAACTTGCTGACTGAAAAAGACGATTGTCTGTAAACAGTACCTCTACAGGGATCTTTTTATAGTCTTGTGACAGTGTATTTTGATACTCTACCGATTGGTTGCGTCGGTAAGTTCACCCTGACGATACCTGTTTGAGGGCGTGATCTAACCTAGTGAAACCAGAATTACGCGCTGGTTACGCAGATGAGCTAAGTCATAATTCAGCTAGAAGTTCATCTATTTCTCTAGTTTACTTAGTGAAGAAACCTGAATCGGTGCTTTCTCGTCTGCTTGAACACCCTGCAAAATTGCGCCCTGCAGCACGGCTCCATGCGGCCAGCCGCCCCGATTCGATTTGCACGAAACGCATCCATGTGAACTTTTAACTCTCGGTCAAGGTTTCACTGCATGGCGAAATGAGGTCTGTCTAGTCGGCTTTTGCGCATGTTGACGATAAGACAGTTTCAACGAGACGAATTGATTACGTCACAGTTTCCTGAATCCAACTAATTCGTCCGGTTGTTGTAGCCAATGGGCTTTGAAGTGGTCAGACGTGTGATGAACAAGCGCATGATTAACACCCATGCTCTCTCTCTCTCTCTCTGACACACACATACACACACATGCACACGGTCTAGGGGGGTTGAATTTAAATCAGCCTTGTCGACGGTGCACACGCTTTCTGTGTGCACACAATCCCTTCGACACGGTCGTCACGTCATACGAACAGGAAATCTTGACATCTCCCGTGTCCTTCCCGTTGGCCTGAACCTCCAGTGCTAAGGACAAGGCTAACCAGACCAACGCCGATTTCCTAGATGCTATCGGAACCAATCACATTCCAGTGTGAAGAAACCAGTCCGTTCGTGACCCTAATGACTATCTATCATGATCACGTGTCTCATCTGATGACAAATCAGTTTGTGGTAGGCCGTGGACACACATCTCACGGACTGTGGCAGTTGATGGAGCTCTGATATCGGATAAACCCGCGTGAGTTGACCACATTTTCCTGCTCCCGTCACATTATTGAGGTTTTTCTCAGTTTACACTAATTATAAGACTAGTGTCTGAATTCCCTGAAACAACACAGCAGTTTTCATGAAAAGCTCTAGGACCGTTGGAAATGTAGGATACCATCAACTTAGTGTTTTGGATGACGTGTTTGTTCTTCTGGAAATATCCTTGGACTGCCGAGATGCCCTCCTGTTTTTCGTTACAATGTCTCATTAGTTAGGATAAATAGCTTCTTGAAAGTCTCAGATTGTGGTCATTGTTGGTTGGCAGTTCAGAGGGGATTTGCACAAGTGTTTGACCCTAGGCTATCCGAAGACACAGCTATCCTGTCTGGGTTTGGAGGAATTAATCAAATGAATTTCACCTAAATCTCTCGTTTTTGGTATTCTCCAACTGCACATAGGTCGCCTAGTATTTTATTTGGTATGACATTCGAGATATCGAAGTATACTTTCTTGATGGAATTCTACTAATAAAATTGCTGAAAACGTCTTCACGAACCACGACTGGTTTCAAGCTTTTTGGGGCTCATCTGATGGGCACGGTCTCCGAATTTATGTCAACCTCATGTTCAACTCGAAACTACACGCAGTTTATCAAATACACTCATTTGCCTTCAGAAGGTAACATCGAAAGACGGACTAAACCGAATAGACCAGTTTCCTATCGGTTACCTAAGCTGATCTCTCCAGAGTACGGAAACGCAATCACATGGTTGGGTTTGGAACTTCGCAGTAGGCAACCAAAACAATGAGCTGAGTAACTTCAATGAAAATTTGCGGACCTCCGTATTTAGCAGATCCTTAAGCACGCTAATTTAGAATAACCCTATATTGTTAAGTGTTAATAGAAGTCGAAAGTTCTTGACGCCTCTTCGGGTAAATCCTAAAGGACGACAGCGTTCTGGTGCGTTGGTCAAACTAAAACTGTTTACTCATTGATCCAGCCGGTTGTAATGTACGAACTCTAGAGGACAGACTCCCGTTATGTAAAGAGTAGAAATGCACAATAGAACAAGTGCTGCTTAATATTGGAGCTATCTTTGTATATGACTCTGGGAGACATCTTTCCCAACCAGCTTATCCTCTTGTATAAGTCAGCCACAATAATTTTGTATACAACCCGTACAAGTTGCTACATCAAACTTTGCTTAGGTCTCTCGAGTCACGTGGTCGAAACTTCCGGTTTTGAACGTGTTAGCATAGTAGTGAATGACCATTACGGTCGCCTTAATGCTAACATTTTCACGTCCAGTTTCGCAGAAAGTAGCCCACTATCGTTTATTTTTTGAAGAGCGTGGTCACAGATATAAAAAGTGAATGCAAGCGATGAATGCGAAAGGGTTACAGGAGAATATGAGGCAAAAGAGAGAAACGTCTCATTCGAAGTCGTGCCACCAACAGTCCCAGTCAGATAAGATGAATCCCAACGTACGTAAGAATTTTGGTATGGAAACATGCGTGTAAAGTCCAACAACCGAAGAAAGGACAAACAATGCTGAATGCTCTTCAAGGCGCGATAAGCGCTAGCACAATCAAGACTCGCACATCAGGCACAAAGCGTCCGTAATACTGGGTCTGGTGTGAGATTCAATGGCAAGAATGTACATTCAACGCCATGTGCCACGCATAAAAGCAAACACAAATCACTGACTGTGACCTTAGGAAGTCCCAGTCCAATAACAGCTTTGGCGGATTGAGGAAAGCAGATCCCTTGATAAGAGATAATAATCGATTGGTGGACCAAAATGTCGACATCACAACTAATTGCACGTAGGGCTGAGATTATGGCGAGGTGCACTTGGTGAGATTAGACAGCTTGGCAAAACGAGTGCCATAACTGAATGATGTGTTTGTTTTCGGGACAATTTTCGACGGGACTATTCAGTTTTTTCTCATTTTAGAAGGTATACACCACCCAAAATGTGGAAAAATCTACGTTCGTGGTCTGTACGTATGGTATTGTTGATGGAATTCTCATACTTAGTCCTGTCTCTTGATTTTCCGTTCACTTCTCCTTCAGGCTGCGACAGTCAAACTTCATTGAGCTTAAACACACGAAACAGTTCAGAGATGTTTGGCAACTCTTCAATCTCTGCCACATCATCTCTGTCCTCACTGACTTCGGAGAGTTCAGATGTGATGTTCTCTTCCCAGTCCAATACGGCAGCTGCCGGTAACAGAAGCGAGCAAAGAGTAACCTCCGAATTGCGATTTGGTCGCTGGATTGAGCGGGAAACTTCTTCGATGGATGCAGGTGACACCATAGATAATGGTTACGATGTTCCAACGGGTGGTTTCAGATGGGATACTTCAGGACAAGAGTTGACAATTTCACATTTTCCCGTAAACGCATCGGATTTTGATCTTATCGAGGTTCCAAATGACAATGACTCACCGCCATATTCCTCACTTGAACCCATACGGACTATCCAAAACTCACAACCGAATCCATGTATGAACTGCCACATGCCCAATACACCGTCCGAGTTCGGCCATTCTCCTCTATCCATTTCCAGGTCGAACTTCGGTTCCACTTTATCCGGTCCTCGTTGCACTTCCTCTGAAAGCGAAACAACACCAACCAAGCCCTATTCGGGTGCTAATCCAGCACATGTAGCCTTACCTTCCTTAATCCGAAATTCTTGTGGTGTTCCACGAGAACCTGCACAGTCCTATTTACTCAACCGATATCCTGTTCATCTCACCCCACCCCGAAATCAGTCCGGATTCGAATTGGAGGAGCACAGTAACGACACAGATCACCCTACTCTTCTTGAGTTAACGGGCGATGTACGGACAGTAGACATGCAGGCATTGGATCAGTTACCCCTTAGAACCTGGTTACTCTGAGTCTACTAGGATTTCACGCCTCTGTGACGAATGACTTCGATAGACCAGTGCACTTTTTTCTTAGAAGAATGCTCTTTTTAGTGTTATGGATCTCACGCTAGCTTGTACAGTGGAAAATATTGGATCAATCGGTTGAACAGAACCCATCCTTTATTCTTTTTGTTATCTACTCAGAGTAACTTACTTTTCCGCATTTATTTATTTATTTACTATGTGTATGAAATGATAATCTATTGGTCAGTCATTTTCTGCGACTAGTAGGATCCACAATCAATATTTTGCATACAGATTCAAATGCAGCTATCCGTGTGAATTTGTACGATAATGTTTTGTACCATTTTTCATAAAGATGCCTTGCCCTGCCTTGACTCACTTTAGACGGAAGGGCGTGCATGTAATCGTCTCCTTGTTTGAAATAACCGATAAATTAATAAAGCAATTAGCAGAGACGCGTCGTCCTTTATTTCCTCTTGATGTCGTATAGAGATTCACCTTACGAGCACGCACCTATAACGTAATCTGTATAAGCAAGGCGCATCGATCGGTACGATTCAACTATCTGACGATGTTTATGTTTATATGACGGAAAACGTAACTGCCAAGGCCGCTTCATGTTTCATTTGGTACGATATATATTGCGGTACACTGTCTAGAGGTAACACACTACTCATAAGGTCGTGCGGCACATTTGGTTGAATAACAGCATTATAAACGAGACATTCAGCTGGGCTGAGTTCAGTTTCCTGTTACAGACAAATTAGTGTGCGGATGAAGGTAAATCCCGTCCCGTTCGGGTCTAAGTTGAACATGAACATGGCAGTACGCGGGGACTGCGTCTACCTTATGAGCCGAGCCCAAACAAGGTTGAAACTGGTCGTTGACTGGCGACTGAAAATATGACAAGTATGTTACGTTAGGAAATGATACCTCTGGCCACTCTTTTTATCGATGCATAACGCGTGAGTGGACACATCGTTTTTCGGTATTTCCACGACCCAAATCGTAGGATTCAGTGTCAAATCAGGGGAGGTGGTGTACAGTTCCAAGTGATTTAAATTGAAATTAATTCAAGTGGAAGGGTGTTGCTTGCCTTCGAGAATGGGCCTCTGGAGTACTTCTGCGCATGAACGTTTTGGATGATCTACTTACGCTTAACGATCAACGGCGATCAGCTTCACACAGATTACCATCCGACCTTGTTTTTATCAATAAAATTCGCATGGAAGTTGAAGACCATGATTTTCAGCGTACCGCTTAACCTTACATCTGTTTGAGCTGCACTCCGGTCGTGGAGCACCTCAGTGGTAACAGATTGGTTTCCGCAGTTGTGAAGTATTCAAAGGTAGCAGGAACTGGAGCAAATTTATCCCTCGGAACAATCACGCCTGGCCTGCATTCTGGTTACCTCAGTCGCTGAGCAACCAAAGATACGTTGCCTACGCTGGTCACCAGCTGTGTGTGAAGGATCTCCATGCGAGCAATTCAGTGGAGTAAAAACGACGACTTTACTAGTTCCCTCAAGGTGACCAACCACTTTCAGACACTGTTTAAAACGAGGAAGTTACAATTAAAGTCGAATTTAGTCGGTCGAAAGAATAAATACGCGGAGAGCTTTCTGAGACTTTTCTAAATAACGGGTGGATTTACCAAGTCTTTCCGAAACGACTGCTTCTCGATCAGTTCCAAGGGCATCCAAATTAGGAAACCTATTTGGATTTGGTCTGTTTTTTTGTACCACTGTAATTGAAGTGAACTGGTTGAACTCGGGATATGTTAACCCAAACGTGATCGTGGTTCGGTTCAGCCTAAATTTGACTTGAAAGTACTAAGCCAAGCAAAAGAAATTTTATCTACAGCCCACCAACTCGGACCATGGGTATGAATGGTGTGGCATGTTTTGTGCAAAATAATAGCTATTGCGTATGTAAGACAGCCAGATACCCAGAGCGCCCGTACAATACACAACCCCTGTTTGGCTTATAGGCATAACGAGGAAGCATCCAGTACCCTGAATCGGAACACTGATTAAAATACTTAAGGGACCTGTCTGGATGTGTTAAGATCCCAGATGTTCGCTACGAACTGGTTGAAACAGGCCTTCATTAGAACGGTCAAATAAAATGCAGTTTTAGATAACAGCTCATTTCATCACACGAGACTGCAACCCGATTCTGTGTTCATACCAGTGCTCCCCAAATTGACGTACTGATGGCAGCCAACCTCAGCGGATTTCTAAGGTTTTACTACTTACAGATTGAAAGTAGTTAACAGATCAGCATTTGTTAACCCATGCTGTGGCGACAGCTGTGGATGGATGCCGTGTTTGTGTAGACGAGCCAGGTAAAGTGAAGCATTGTGTTCTAAGTTGATGTTTGACCGCGTACGGGCACTCAATTAACTCAGACATGAACAATCGTCGTATTGTTACCAGGAAGGTGAATACTTCCATATTTCTTCAAACCAGCACTAATCACGTAGGTCTGATTGCTGGAGGTAACTGGTTGTTCGAACAGGTGGCAATGTGCTGATCATAGTTAATAGCTCGTCTGTCTGCAACAATCTATAAAGCCATACGAACGCATAACTTGAAGCTAGTTAAGGATCTGCTTTGAAACTTTTAGACGTCCCTGGCGTTCACAGTCTGTCCTTACCATCAAAATGCTTGAATATTTCTACTTTAGATAGTTCTGCAGCACATAACACAGTTGTCACTGAGTTCTGTGTTGGTAGAGTAGTTCTCTAGGTGTAGCTTACTATCTCTCAACTGATGAGGCTTTCTTTCTTGTCCTAGTTGAAGAAAATATCACGGAGCCACCAGCCTCCGTAGAACCAGTCCCAGGATGCTGCAACTTCGTGCTCTGTACATCTAGTTCCTGAATATGCCAAACTATTAATTTTTGCAATAAAGCTGTCATGTTGCTTGCTGGTGAGTCTTTTTCCGCCACTAAGGTACTGGTCCGGGGATAGCATTTAGTTACAGCAATATTCGGTCTGATGTTAATGAGGCTGCCGAAGGGTCACTCTCGGTCAGTTGCGGTAAGCAGTCTTTTTTGATTCAAGAGGAAAAACATCAAAATTTCCGTCTCAACCGGTTCACAATGATTTGCTTGGCTGTATCTTTGAAATAACTGGCCTGAACTCAAGACAATTCACTCCTGCGACGATGATCATTCCGTTAATATGTCCAATCCATCGCTTATTTCGCGATGCACACTTACTGGATTGATGATACCCGTTGGAGTAGTTCGAATAGTGCGAGCCAGCCAGGCAGATAAAAGATGCGGTATACCAGCTAAGAATAGGGAAGGCGCGGTACTGTGCCAAAATTCAAAAGACCTTCCTGACCTTTCTGACGGATCGCATTTGTACCTCAATTGTGATGATCAATCGTAGTTCATTGTGCTTAGGCAAGCTGATGGTATGCAAAAGGCTTCTGCACGTTCGTCCGTCAATTTTATTCTCTCGGTTCTACGATATCTGGGTCCGCGCAAGCTGCCTGGGGCTGTCCAACTAGGTGGAGGCGTCGAGTGCTTCGAACATTCATTCATTCCGGCTGACTGGTTATTAAAAAGAGTTGGCCGACTAAAGTTCATCTGTTGGAGCACTCCAACTGGAGGGATTTGGTTCGATGGACTTATATTGATTCAGACTCGTTTGACCACATCCGCTAGAACGAGTGTCTTGCAGCTAACCTACCAGTGTATGGCGGCCGTGTGGATGGGTGCGATGACAGGTTTATCGCAAGGGAAATATGGTGAACAGAATTAACCGCCTCATGGACTGTTTGTGGACATCACCAGAGACCGACTCAGTCAACATAGAAACACCGAAACTTGACGGTTCAAACAAATTTGTCAACCTTTTCAAAGGGTTTCACACTGGGACGAAAGCTCGGATGAAGACCAGTGGAATTAGCTGGATTGACTTCGTATTCGATACTGGAATGAATGTTCATACCCCAGCCACCTACAGTCTCTATCTAAGAACCACCTGCGCAGAGGCGTTCTACCACTGCGAAACTGGTATAACAATTCAATACCGACCGGATGGCTATGTGCTCAATTCGAAGCGTTTCCTGGTGAAGACACAGTTGAATCCAACGTCTGCAAGCAGCTTTTTGCAGATGACTGTGGCTTATTTTTGCATTCCGAAATGAAACCTTCCGGATTCGAGAGGTTTGATTCCTTTTCCAAAGAATACCCACCCAATACTGTTGTCCAAAAGATGATAACATCCTTAACGGCAGGATTAATGGAATGCCACAAAGTTATGCATTAACAAATTGACGTCGTGTTAATGGGCAACTCTTGAAAACGAGTGCATTGTTCCATACTGTGGGATGTGCAGTATTACGCTGAAACTTTGAGGAACTGACTAATACCACCGGTATCGCAATGATAAACAGGTGACTGGTATCCGTATCCATCAAGTTGAGGCCGGCTGATGCCTTGGAACAGGCCTCCGCACGCTCGACAACCAGGCATAATCCCTCGGGTATAGATAGGTGCCAAGGGCATGTGCGCACCGCCACACTCAGCTCCAGGCTTCTTACTATGTGCAGGTGTACAATGGTTTACCCACTATTGATAGGTAAATCCGACTCGGATGCAGTCTTGTGGCAGAGATAAACCGATTTCCTAAGTTCACCGATTTATCAAATCGGCGGATCCAAAATAACTCATACTTGTTTGACCGCGTCTGTTTCAAATGCGGTCTGAAACCTGCCAATCTGATAGTGCGTGCGTGTGGCGTACAGACACACGGTGGCACTCCAGTATAATTGCTATCGGAGGAGAAAGCATACGCGCAACGGTCATAAAAACATTGCCAACTTATGACTAATATGGGTCCGTGATTACGGGCACGAATAGTAGCGTTCGGATGCTTTGGTTGATGAAGAAACCCGATCGACCTACCTTCTACTCAAAGTTTAGGAAGCCGAATAGGTAAAAGAAGAGCTGTTAAAATACGATGAAACTGAAGTTAAAGCTAGGACTACTATTCCCCATAAGTACGGCTTGCAACTGATGATGACACTCCATCGACTGTTGACACGTAATGAGTGGTCCGGCACTTTCCAAAGCATCACAGCAAAATAGCTTACACCGTCTGCAATTCACTAGCATTACGCTCTGCTCCAGCAACTAACCTGAGGCACGCCTTGAGTTCACACAAAAACCTGGTATTCACCTGTCCAACTGTTTTCCGACACACCTGCCGGATGAACAATGTTCATTTGACATAATCTAACTATAAGGATAGGTTAATATCGTCCAGTGCACAGGGTTCACTTGCCTGGTTTTGAGTTCACAACCACAACTACGCGGCTGGTTTTGGGGATACGAATCCAAAGATCACATCTGAATCATACTAGAGATCACTGGTTTCAACGGAGAAACAGAATATGGAAAGAAGCATCTTGTAGTTTGAGTATTCCAAAATTAGACTACGCGCCTTTTTGACATTTCAAAATAAACGATCGTAGATTCAAACTAGTCTCAGACGATAAAAATTTTTAATTTCACATCACTTCTTTCAGCAACCAAGTGATATTTTCGCCGGTTGCGACTGTTATATTTGAGCATAGTGCATGGACAAATAGAGGAACCAAGAGTTCACGATTCGATAGAACAAAACTACGCACTACTTCTAATCGACCGCCTTCGTAGAAACATAACTCACGTCATTCAATACACTGTATTGCCACGGGTATAGAATTGACTATACAAACCATAGTAAGGTGAGAGAAAGCTATGGACGGTTATTGAGATGCGGCCCGAACCGAACCGCCGATTGAAGTCGTTGTCGCCGTGTCATCTTCCACTTTCTGTTGTTGAGACTGGCGGATCTTGCGCCACGAGTAGGCTTCTGTCCTAGCCTGTATTGTATCCCAATGCTTCCCGAAGGCATACTTATAATAGGGCACATAGTAAGGTAGCCGTGGCAAATCACTGAATCTGAACTGAAGACAAGGATGAAAATGGTGGAAAAGGTGGTAAGTAATGTACAGGTTTTTGATGTTACACAGAAACGAACAGCAGAAAAAACAAGGAGTCGTGTAACAGTATTTCCCAATTTTTGGGAGATATGGACGGATGAAAAAGACTTTATTTTCGACTACCTGGCAGTACATAGTCCAATTTGATTAGTGGATCGGTCGTTCTCCTACTGAAGCAAATCAATCCGGCATACACGTCACTGCACTGACCAATTCTCTTATGTGAATTGCGTCTGTAGACAAAGTGTATTAGTCGTTCAGCTGTAGCCCCCTTTCGGTGCCTAGCTGCCACGCCACCCAAAGGAAGCATGAGGGCTGGGATACTGCCAGGTTGCCCAAGCCTAGACAGGGGAAGTCGAGAGGCAGAGGTGGGGTTCGAACCACGGACCTTCCGGTCAGTAAATTCGCGCTCTAACCACTTGAGCCATCTCGCCATCTCATGCAATAACCTCAGCTGACAAAACGGCTGCTCAAGAGCTGATAGGGCCAAAAAGCGTTGGTTGTACGGGGGCTTGATACTCATCGGTCAACAAAAGGTCGCGTAATGCCAAGTACACCGCTGGTTCATTGTATTTTCAACACGTGACGAATGAATGAAAATTCGGTTTACCCTTCAATGTGAAACAGATAGTAAAATATATTGCGAATTATGGTGGTCCTCTGCCTAAAGTAATCCCATTCGATGCAACTATTGGATTGCGAAATAATTCATCCAGACGATCAGCTTCATGGGAAGAGTGTTAGACATGATTGATAACGCCACATCTAGAACCGTGCTGGTAGTGATGGGATACAAATGTACTACTTTCTCGTCACGGTCCGACAGTGACGGGATGACTGAAGGTGAACATGCTGTTGACCAATCCAGTGAACAACGAGTTGGAGCAGAAAAGTGAGGTTATGGATAATGATACACGAAGGGTGAACGAAGTTAGGAAGGGCCGGATGGAATCAACCAGCACCGAAAAACGTTTACATGTAACCCATCAATGGCCCCAGAAAACGACTGACTAGGCGGAGCGAATCCGAATTTAATTACGCCAAGTTTTTTGCTACTTACACAGGGCTAGTAACATGTTTATAAAACGCTTGTAGTGAGGTCAATGGAGTCGGCACTGACATCACACCAATAGGCGTTCTCTTCCTGTCCTGGGACGATTATTCTGTTAAATTCACCGTTTATGGGAGGAATGCATATCTGTGGACGTGTGACGTATTAATTTAAGAACACATGACATTCGACAAATTCCGCAACCACATAAGTAACTAAGCGAAATTGTCCAGTCTTGTACTTCCCCCTTAGCACATGACCCAGGACCATTCATCTCAGCAGATACACTAAAAAATGAAAACAATATTTCCACTCCTCGACTTGTTCTGCAGAAATACTGGGAATTCGGTTTAGCGATGGACCTCCAAAGAGCACCAAGACAACGAAGTAAAACGTGAATGAGGAAACTGTGTTGAATTCGGAGATTTTTGTGAGGCATTTGGAAATACTGTATAAGCGGCGTGCTATTTTTGAAGGACGATTGAATCCAGGATCCAGAAACAACCCTCTTTGAAACCCTTAGATCCTTCGCGCGTCGAGAACTATAGAAAGGTTTAGAGATCCAATGACTGAGAACTTGTGATGGGCCCCAAATAAATCGACACGACCAGCAAATATACTGGGCTGTATTTGACAGTAAAAGTGTCTCCACCCATTAAGACGTGATGATTCACGCGCGTTAAGCGTATGTTGTTCCGGCAGCGGTTACGTGCTGGCTTCGCACGTCAGACGTCCAGTTCTAATCCAAAGATATGCATCGTTGATGACAAAAAGGATAAACCTTGAAACAGTGAGTGGGATAATCCAACAGTGGTTTCATCCTGCAAATCGACCAGTGCTAAAAAAACTGAAAGGACGTCTGTAACTGTTTCAATCCTGTTGGGATTTAGTAACAGTGAGTAGTCATCGAGCCTCCAGGTCGATGAAATTGCAACCTTCCGGATGAGAGTCCGGAAGCCCGACTATACAGATACAGTGTAATCAGATGGGATATATTACAATTATACTTGAAATGTGAATGAAGCTCCTCCCTGACGAGTGGAAGCCTGAAAGTACCTGCACGATAAATCTGGAGTTTTATTTTAAAAAAACACAATGAGGACCTAGGTTGTAGCGTACCTTCAAGAAGTCGAATGCAACGGCGACGTTGGGCCGAAATTCGTCAATCGATGGTAGTCGTCCGTAACGTTGACTGAAGTGAGTGAGCATGATAGCCGCAGCTTCCATCTCCTTGCCTATTCGAATGGCAGCACTAAAGGTGCTGAAATTGTGAGTGATAAAGGTCGAAAGTTAGACGTCTGCAACACCAGAGTTAACAATATGTGGAAGGATCATTCTCCACAAAAGAACGAATTGAAGCACGTATCCGCTGATGTATACACCGCCACCTATGTGCCCTTACGAAGATCGATTACACGCTGCCCATCCAACTGGGTATACTTGGTTAAAGGATAATGCATTTAGAACAAGGAGCCACCAATTTGAGTTACGCGATTGCATTGCGCTGTCAAGCGCACGCTGACATGCTGTCACATTGATTAAACCATAAAATGGGTCTAGAAATGTACTAATTACTATTTAGCGACGCATAATTTCAACTTCCTCGGACTATATCACAAACAAAAACAGTCATCTGTCTACGGATCCTAAGAAATCGTCCCATATCTAAACTGAGCATTAACAGGTGAAAAATTTGACACAGACCGTGTGACGCAAATAACGCCGAAGAATATCGGCAGCCTCGGCACGAGTTGAGAAGTAGTTGCGATTAGTTCGAGACGAACCAGTGTGCTAGGAATGGCAAAATAGAATTAGCAGTGGCTTTGTGACGCGATCTTATCAGAGGATTCGTAGACCAACGTCCTGAAAATCTGATAGGTCAGGATGAATAAAGCCCAGAAGGGAACACTGGTTTCAGCAGTCGACCGGTTGTCGAAGGGAACCTCAGGACTTAGATGAGAGATAAATAATTACTGGACTCACGGCCTATCGGATCATTAGTTTGGCGAAGGTAGTCGGCGTTTCGATAGTTACAAGCTCTGACGTGCAGCCTGAATGAGACACCAAAACTGAGATAGTGCCAGATTGCCAAAGACTAGACAGAAGCGATCATAGCCTGAGTTGGGTTCGAACCACAGACCACGACGGCTTAAGCGTTGGGCTACCTCGAGTGCTCGTGCCCCACAATGCGGATTTTCATACTTTACTACAAAAACTTTTGGTTTGGTGTCTTGATACCATAACCTTGCGATTGGGGAGTGAAAAAATCCATAGTGGAAAACAGAGTTGGAACGGTCGATATGAGGATATGCTAGAAGCCCGTTGGTACGTTTAGGGACTATAATATGGAGGTATAATATAACAGTATAGTATGATAGTAGTATAGTATAGTATGATACAAGAAAATCGCAGTAAGCTTTCACTGAGAAGGATATAAGTTCAAGACTCTGCATAAACGTGTCACCCACACTCCCAAGGGTACAGCACAAGGTCAACCGCCTAGGTGACTTTTCTGGTCTATCGGAATCCAAAACCAGCGGCAAGAAATATGAAAATTATCTAATGTATTTGCAAACATTCTCCCCAGAAACTGCACCAGTAACAGTTTCTATTAATTCTCTACAACAGTCAAAATGGGTTGACTTTGTAGTCGTCTACCAATGAATAGTCAGACTGTTCTCACATAGTACCAGTCCCGTTTATTTCATTCTTTTCCAGGTATTATCCGATCAGTAGTCTATTTGATGGGCGTTAAATGCTTGATTCTGTCAGCTCCCCGTGTGTCTCTACCACGCAATTTTTGTTTGTCTAGAATTTAACACAAAACACCGCAAAATTTAACATCCCGTTCGGGTCAAATTAATTTTTTTATTGTCAGCGAAATGGTTCCCGAAAAAAGTACCACACAACAAATCAAGTGATTCCGGTGCTGTGGATGAAAGATAGGTTTGTTTTGTACTTTTTTTAAATTTTTCATTTGAACATGAATTACGAATGTTGCTGAAGACTAGTCCTTGTTTCGCATGCACCACACGGTGCTGATAAACTCTCTAGTTGACTCCAGTTTTCACAACCAATTTTCCAGTACTCGCTAGGCATCGTGATGGCTTTCGGACTATTTGCTTGAGTTTGCTAATTAGATTTGCCTTCCCGGGTTTATGCAGGCTGAAGGGCGTTTACTGTTCTCATACAAATTGGCTCAAACCTCGTCCGACATTGCTTACCTCATGCTTGCTTTCCTCGGCACAGACTGGTAACAGGCGATTTGGGAGACCCTGTTCGATCATTTTGTATTGGAGGAGTGGCGTGTATTTCGTTAGCTGAAACTTGGTTTTCCATTGGTCGGAATTATTGAGAATGACTAAAGTCAACCAATCTTGTGTCAACGACATCAACAGTTCGCCAACTTTCAAGGCACAACTAGGTGAATAAAAAAGTGGCGGATTGATTGGAGTATCTCCAAAAACCACGATAACATAAACGAGTAGGTTCTTGGATGCACCGAACCAATTTCACCCTGCTTACAAAAGCGCTCTCTCCAAAAGTGACCTGTGTCGAAATTTCTGGCGATATAGAAATTTTGCAGGAAGATTGTGTTTGAAGACTCTTCCGGTAGAATAAAACAAGTAAACAAAAATAAATAAAAATAAAAACAATGAACGACTGTTTAAGTATAAGACCTTTTTGGGGCCTAGCTGCCATCTGAAGGAAGCACGAGGGCCGAGATGTCGTCAGTTTGCCAAAACGTCGATAGCAAGAGCAGTACCGGATACCGGGGTTGGATTTGAACCAAAGACCTCCCGATTAGGAAACTGCACCTTAACCACTGAGCTATCTCGGACAGAATCATCATCATCGACAGCATGACATCAGTCTTCAACACCGATGCTTCACTGCCGTCTCGGGCAGAATACTGGTGAATCGTTCAAAAACAAAGGCGTGGAACATTACATTGTATTATGACCGAACAACCACTCTCATGCATCACGGACAAAGTGCACTGAGGGTACATGACCGCCAGTTCAGATCTATTCAACTGTAAAAACTCATCCAGCAATGAAGCTATACTTTTGCAAGTAGAAACTCAGGTTTGGAACAGAGGCATTCTAACCACCATCAGTTTCCATGCTGCGGCGATACATCGGCCGCTTAGATCGCTTGAACACTGCTTTGCGTGGGAGTTGTTCAAAGATCCATTCACCCATTGATTTAGGATATGAATAGAGCAAATAGCTTACTACTTTTAACGTATTCCAGAACAGGTCATTGAGATCACGGTCGGTGACAATGTCGAGTTGGTCTGGGATTCTTTGTCATCTAAAATGACATGTAGTGTGGTCATCGTGTATTTCCAGTTTCACACACGAAAGAACATAACTAGGCCGACTTGAATGAAATCCAAAGAGCAGAGGTTGAAATCACAGGAAGAATGGTCATAATCGAACGGTCTGCTAGCTCTTCTGCGAAACACGGCTATTACAACGAAAGAAACTTACATGGGACCTACGGTGCTTTCAGGAAGAGCAAAGTTGGTTTGACCTGGACTGTCAGGGGGAAAGTTCAGCGTACTGCCTACTTGGCAATGAGCCGCGTTATTGTTTTCATTTGATCAGTGTTCCATTCAACAGGCGGTTTTCTGCTGAACCATGTTTCACTGTATCTGACTAGCGCAGATCATGTGAATTTTCAGGTGTGACCTGACGCGATGTGGTACATGTACACCGACCACTTTTTCTCCTTAAGCCCCTCAGCTGTTCACCTGCTGGCTTTCAAGGACATTATTTGCCCTCAGCTACTTGCTCCAGTGACTACAACGCTAACTTTTTATTACTGTCCTCTAAAGTCGCAACAGTTTCCAAGGGTTTGGGACAAAGCCAGGTTTGGGTGGTATCAAACCTAAAGCAGATACGAATTTAGAAGGCAGATTACTAGGGGTGCCTGTGCTGCGGGCATGGAGCTCACACAATGATTGGAATGGTTAGTCAAAGTAGAGAGATAGACACGCGCAACAGGGCTATGACAGACAGTCTGATGCAATATAATGACCGGTCATATAAAGCGTTTAAAGAAATACCAAAGTGTAGTGACTTTCAAGGTTGTGGGGAAGGGCAAAAAAAACATATTTATTCGAAATAACATAACAAGGAAAACACAGATACGGTAAAATAAGGGAGAGAAAGTCTCCTGATCGTCTTCAGCCTATATGGCGGAAAACTGAGCAACTACTAATGAAAATAAACATGCCGAACGAACAAAAGGGATGACAGATGAAAGAGGCTAGCGGGCGCACATGATGTCTTTCAAAATCACAGTTCAAAGTGCACGTGGACTACGTTACGGACTAAAACAACAGGAATAAAAAGGAATTGCATGCTGAATAGAGCGACTCAGCCATGTGGTCAAATAATTTGCGACCTGACTACCCACACCCGATCCCGGCTAGACCAAGACCCCTTCCTGGAAAGACTCAGTTAAAGCGGAAATCGTTCTAGCTGCTGTTTGTCACCAATTTTCAGACCTGCT
The DNA here is from genome assembly GCA_003604175.2 of Clonorchis sinensis. Classification (NCBI taxonomy): domain Eukaryota; kingdom Metazoa; phylum Platyhelminthes; class Trematoda; order Opisthorchiida; family Opisthorchiidae; genus Clonorchis; species Clonorchis sinensis. Next base: position 23,575,044 of record CM030373.1, on the reverse strand, counting down.
GCTCGAGCTGTCCGTTTCGATTAATAACAGCGAAGTATCAACACTATTTATATCCCGGCCAATATCTCTTCTCTCGAACAGAACCGAAAGTAAGACCTGTAAAATGCGTCATACTTCCTCGGACTCCGCACTGTTCGAAGCGCCTTTCACGGATAACTGTTGAAATTTTTTCGGATGACAAAGCGCACCACATTCCTATCCGGGTTGACAACTTGAAACTCAAGTGGGAAGATCTTGCAATCACCGAAGCCGTCTTGGTGGTAATTTTGATGTAGGTGTTCCTACGAATGAGGGCGACAACTTCAGTTGTTTATCACTAGCTATCGTAGAACGAGCGTGCATATCGTGTTATTTGGTGCCGTTCAAACTCTAACCATTGGAGTACCCAGATCAATCCCATAGAAAAAGGCTATCCGTGGCGACTGAGGAGATTACTAGCGGCTCAGAGTGCACAGATTACGGCTGTTTTTAGTAATTGAGTAGTCATGTAAGTTGGTTGAAAGCATATCACCGCCAAGTGGTATGATTTCATCATGAAAACACTCGAATTTACTTCCCAAGGTTGACGAACAGACTAAATTCTAGGAGTGGTGATTCTGAAGTTAAGATTTTCGCTTCTCTTGGGACGTGTGCAGACTCATTGCACACCTATGTTGAGGCTGGCTCCCTTAGGGCTCTCGATGCGCCAAATGCGTTAGTTCGTCAATATCTCTTCACCGTTTGCTGAAGCAGGCTTCGCCTGGACATTAAATCTGCATGTCAATGGACAGAAGATATCGCGTTACAACGTAACTCATCGAAATGTTCACACTGAGTCGGGATAGACATTTTCAGGCTATTCCACATCCTATGATCGCAACTACTACCAATGATTGTACGGAACCTCAAGCTCCGTATCTCAGTTAAAGCGGTCGCATGAAATCTCGCCGAGGGCAACGTAAACAGGCTTCTTTTTTAGCGCCCATCCGATGAAGGATACAGTGATTAATCTGACTAGGAATAGGTTACGAAGACTTTGCTTACTCACTTTACCGGTGAAGCCCTTAAAACCCATAAGAAGAAAGGAAGACAGACAGAAAGTGAAAGCACAAAGCGAAGTTTATCGTAAATGCGATTCACATACCTATGCTTCGTTTTGTCCGCCAAATCTTGATGTTCATCAGTCATGGTGGCTTCATGAATAAGCAGATCACATGGACGACCCGCCTCGGCTAAATCAGGACATTCGGGAGTGTCACCCGAGTAGACGAGACTCCACTTAAGCGGTTGGTTCTGTTTGTTAGTATCAGTATCCTCGTTGTCCACAGAACCGAAGCGTTGGCCACAAAGTTTGTAAGCCCACGAAGTATTAGTGTGGGGAACTTTGATTGGATAGACCTGGACGGAAGGCAACAACGCGGACTAGTGAGATTATGAATCAAACTTGGTCAAAGTTTTATCGACTGGTCAATACGTCCTGAAAGTCTTGAGAGTGCTAGTAAATACTCACCGAGAAGTAACATTGTGCAATAAAACAAGTAAACTGAACAGATCACCTGATACGGGTTGTCTAGGATGAAGAGCTTGGTTACTTTGGTGATTGTTTAAGATACCGAAGACGATCACTCTGGTGTCACTGATGTACAATATAACACGACAGAGTACGGGTTCGGACTCCAAAGAAGACACGGAATACCAAAGCCCCACCATTTATCTATTAGCTGGCACGATCGTTGATAATATAGTCTGATGCCTAGAAAACATGGATCTTATTCCGTGATTGTTTCCTTTGATGCCAAATTTAAACAAAAGCCAAATTCCATAGTTTCACCTGCGACTTGCTAAGGAAGTTCGCAAAAATATAACGTTTTAGAAATTTGATTAATTTGCATCCAATCAGCTTGAAACAGTAGTGTCAGCTTCACCAGTGACGTTAGTAAACCAAGTGATCATTCCAATAAAGTGTTCACTTCGAAAAATCAAGGAAAATTCGAGACTTAGTGACTATGTTCAGATAACACTGACAAACGAGAGACCAGCGAAGCATGAAGACGGGCTAAAGGCGAACATACAGCCGAGAATACGCCTTTGAGACATAGACAATTCTTAACTTCATTAAATGGATGGGATTTGAAAGCCCCTGGATACGAAACAAAGTAAACATAACACAGACAAATGTTCATCGAGTGTTTGAACTAGCCTCTAAAACAGCGTCAATTCCGATGTAACTTACGACAACGAGCTCCCTTTTATTTCTCCCCAGTGGGGAGCTTGGACTCAAATCAATCGTTCTGGCGTGACGGACCATCAGTATTCTGATCAGATTATTCAAAACTACCATGAACTAGAAGTAGTATTAATTAATGAAAGAAACTTTTAATTGCTGATTTGCTGAAACAGATGACCTGCTCCTTCTAACCGAAGTGAGGGAGGGCGATTTCTCAGCGCAGGACTATGATGGGGTTAGGCCACACATAGGCCTGGATACCCCAGTTACTACTCCAAGTTGTGCGGCTGTTCACCTGAAAAAGACAGATTATAACAACAAAAGTAATAATAAATAATCGTTGAGCTGTAACACCCCTTCGGTGCCTAGCTGCCGCGTCACCCGAAGGAAGCACGAGGACTGGGATACTGCCAGATTGCCAAAGCCTAGACAGGAACAGTCTAGATGCCGAGGTTGGGTTCGAACCGCAAACCTCCCGGCCAGTAAGTTCGCGCCTTAACCACCGTGCTATATGTGACACAAGTGTCACCAGATATCAGTCAGCGCACACTGTGAATATCATCTAGTAAGATGTCCTTAGCTGATTTTAAGACTAGGAACCATCAATTAGGCATGGCGATCATTCTATAACTTGTCCTCAGTTCTGATCTGATAGGATTTGAACAGAATATGGGGCATACGCGCCTCAGTACAAACCGCAGGTAACATTGCCTATCCAGTGTGACGGCACAGATAAAAAATGCCGAAGCGTGGCATTTTTATGAACGGAAAGACTCCTGAGCCATCGATTAGTGTATAAAGTGACAAATTGGTTTTAGGACGAAAGAAGCGGTGATGGGACTGACAGTTCACCGAAGACTGTTCAGCCATATTATGCCCTTGAGATAAAGGTCTGTCACACATGCTATCCAGTAGATATTTTGTCAGCGTGAGATTTACGTGCTGAAGAACCACGACTATAATAATTGGATCACATCCGCCTCAGTGAGTTCAGTATACGAGTTTAGTCAGATGTCCTAGATAGCAACCGTCAGTTCGTTTATGGAACCGTCTTCGGATTTGGTCTCAGTAAAAGCAGTTCAGCGGCATGAAAATTGTAAGCAAGGCATCTAAGCGGAAATCCGTAGCATGTGCATCGGTGAGAAGGCGGCCTTCAAAAAGGAAGGTGGTGTTTTGGTGCTTGAACTTTCAAAAGCTGTTCCAGTCTTATGAAACGAACCAGATTATGAAAGACCTAGTTAAAATGAGTTGTTATCTCCAGGCATCTTGAATGACAGTAGCAAGGTCCAAATACATGTATACTCTAATGTCAGAACTAACCTCTAGTTTCAAACTTTCAAGTAGCGAGGTCCATTCAGCCACACAAGGACCGTCTGCTCGGAGCGGACAAATGGGCGGCCTTAAATCAGGCGGGCAAGACTCGTACACACGCGGAATAACGTACAGGGAGATCGTAGGGCCGTGTGGGAAAAGTTGGCCGAAACTAGTCATCCACCGAGCAAAAGCCGCAGGGGCCAGAACTGGTAATGTGGAGCGACCAGCGTCTAGATCAGAGAGATTCTCCGACTGGAGAGCACGAGATCGAGCCAGAGCAACTGTGAAGACACCCTGCAATGGGACAAAAAGCTGTCAGCGAGTACCAGTTGTTGTCTGCGGTTAGAAAGGACGAAATACATTGCTGTTAACAGGGGACTCAACTAAATGTGCTGCAGAAAGGTCACCTCATGTTTCGTCTGGCACGATATTTAAGATACCGGAGCATATTAAAATATAATAGAAAGCTCTTCGAGAGGCCACTAACTGAGAAGCTTCAAGAACGGCGAAACCGACAGTGAGCGGCAGTCGAAGTGTTCAGAAGCAGTTTTATGCTAAAAAGGGATACATTGGTCTAAAAACAGGGGCACCGTGATTAGAAAATAGACAAAGTCAGTCTGTGTCGGACTACGAAGTCGTTAATACGAGACAATTTTGCTAAGAGTTATCGACAGATTAATGCACATCGCAGTGCTTTGCCTTCCACCTGGCGACAGATGGGCAAAATTAGATCACAAGCGCATGTTTGAACATCTGTCACCGAAGCAATTTACATCTGGTTTGCGAACGTTTCACCCTCAGTTAGGGAGATCGTCGCCGGTCCGTTGGGGAGCTTTGCTATTGATTAGAAGGGCAATATGGACCGACGGCAATACACCGTAGGATACCCATCACAGATCAGCTGTGAAGATTTGGGGATCATATGAAGAATGACAGCATGCTACGAAGGACGAATGTTATGCCGGCAACCAAGCATGATCAACGAAAGCTAACTTAACACACAGGCTGAAGGCGCATCAGTCATTTGCTTAGGACAAAAAAATTCAGATTCAGGAGACCAAATTTTTTTTACAAGCCTGTGGAAGAAACTGCGTGATGAGGTCTGTGTGGCTATGCTTCTCAGAACCCGAGCATGTCATTCTTAACAGGATCCGGTTCAAATGTGAAACTGATTGATGCAGAAATAAGGGGAAATCAGAAATCCATATTCACGATATAGACCAAGTCAAAAGTGACGTAGTGAAAAATGCAGTTAAAATGAGTTCCACTCACTCCGTGGTGATCGACATGCATATGTGTGATCAGAATGAGCCGCAGTCGTCGCAAGATATTTGCAGCTCCATCGGCACCGTGCAGCGCGCACAGCTGATTTAAGCTGCCCTCACCGCAGTCCAGCATGATGTAGTCATCCGGGCTAGTGACGCAAAAGCAATAGCAAATGGTAAGTTTCAGGAATATGGTCACTGAGGGGCATTAGTGAAAAGTGAACTAGACTCTGTAGACAAGATCAGCTGGACGACCTGGTTCGGATCCCACTACGGGCGTCTTGTTACTTCAGCAACAGTGACGTGAAGAATAGGAAATAATGGCCACTGGCACAAAGGAGCAAACATTCACGTTCGCACGTCTAACGACTAAATATGAAAGCAGAATCCGCGGGTAGACAGGACTTTCGCGAATCACTGATTTTGACGTGCCTGTCACTAGGACAGACCTTGACGGTTTCTTACTGCTTAGCGATACAATATAAATTAGAAGCACAAAGTTGAGTATCCACAGTAGTTCGTTTTCAACGGTTCTACTCCCGTCCCGGTAGAATTATTCAGAGTCGTCCACATTAAATAGGTCGCTAAGGTGGCAGAGGAACCAAACAGAAACGCAGATTTTGAATTCCCTTTATTCATTTCGACTATCTCAGCTGCGGATAAGCTGGCTTTGCAGATGTCATCTGAGAGAGCCTACTCTTTTGGAAAAAAGAACTACTACACACCAGAGTTTTGGGCATCATCCAGTTACTTTGGATTCACGGAAGACAGTTCGCCCTGGTAGGTAGACTAGTTGCTTTCAAAAACAAGAACTGACTAAAAATCTACATGATGTTCTTTAGTTCCGAAACAAGCAGGCAGTATAAGCGTCCAGTAAGACAGCCACGTGGAAGCTACCTGTGGGGACTTGAGAACAAGTTTTAAAATGGCAGAATCAATTAGTTCAGCAATGGATGATGTCGGTTTGGCCAACACAACCACTGTCACCTGTTAAGGATAGTCTACCTATTACGTCCATCTCTAATTGTTTACAAATATGAATGCGCGCATGAAAGCACGTAGGTGAGTAGAACGGAACGGTACCTAACAGTTCCCATAGAGAACACTTGCATAATCGCCGTCCAGATCAGTCAGTGTTTAGAGCGCGAATTTACTCACCGGAAGGAACGTGGTTCGAACCCAACCTCAGCCTCTAGACTTCCCCTGTGTAGGCTTGGGCAACTTGGCGGTATTCCAGCCTTCGTGCTTCCTTCGGGTGGCATGGCAGCTAGGCACCGAAAGGGGGCTACAGCTGAACGATTATCTTATATTATTTTTATTCCGTCCTCCCAAAACACAACTGATGTGTCACACTGAGTCACACATATGACTCATTCCGATTCGTCAATGGTCAAACCAAAGAGTAACTCTTGTACTGGACACAAGCTATGGTTTTCCGAACTAAGTATGTGTGTGCGTGCAGAAAGATATGGTGTCCTGAGCTTGGCTTTACCATGAATTCTGACCCATCACATATCCCCTGCTGGCCGTCTACGTCTACTACCCCATTTAGCGTAAGTTCTCCCTCTTCATTCAGTTAGATGTGTTTCGAAGTTCAGTGATTTCTTACAATTGTCAAGTTGCGTCCCGAATATCGATAGTTTCCTATTTCCGTGCTACTTGGCTACTTTCATTATGTTTTCAATGTTTCTGCTTATTGTGATATGGAACAACAAGTTGCGAGTTCGAGTGAGTCCTCCGATGGAATCAACGGAAACGGGCGCTCTCCGTTTTCTCCACACTTAACGCGCTGGATGATCTAGGGACAAACTAAGATAAAACGGATTTTTCCCGGGGCGTTCAGAGCGAGTGATCTGACTTTCCAATTGTTGGGTTTCCAAAAAAACAGCATGTAACTTGAACGCCTTGCTGGGTGAAGATACAACGGAATGGAAGTAAGGAACAATCATGAGGAAATGCTGCTTAAGCAGAAAGACGATGTTACTTATTATAGCGATCCACGATCTACGCAGGGTTAGAGTATGGACGAGTCTGAAAACGAATTCAGTAGTACAAAACACGAGATCATCTGTGAAATTTAGTTATCAGAAGGTAGGGGACCGAGTGTAAAACTGTGATGACAGGAGAGACCGTATAGAAGGCCAAAAAGTATACAAATGGGGCTATTGGATTATCTTGTGTTTTCCGCGGTGGGTACGCGGCGACTTTGTGTGATCAATCTGTTGTTCCGGCAAAACCTCTGCAGTTAAAACCTTGAAGTAGCGAAATTTCGCAAACAACTGAAAAAAACTGCGCAAAAAGGATTGACTCTCGTTTATGTGAATGAAAAAAATGGCTGCGAGAAAATTTTACTGACTAACTGTTTCTGACAGTAGCAAGTTTCGTGAAACGATTGCGTCAACTGCTGGAAATTTCTAATTATTTCCGGAAACTGTCACTTGAAAACCCCCCAAAAATGCGTTTTATGCTTTCGGATCACGAAACACGCGGATGAATTGTTGTAAAAAAAAGGAGCCTGGAGTAGTACGCATCATACGGTGGTAATACTGACGGTCGCATCTCTCATCTACCATGATGAGATCATGAAAAGAATCCTAAAAGTGATTTGAAACCCCACTTGACCGTTCAAACAGCCAAGAGCTTCCGATTAAACACCCAAACACATAGTGATCACCAGCGTGAGGAGAACAAAACCCCGAAGTTGGCGTAAAAGACCGACGTCCTACGTTTCTCATCCTTGTGTTAGTTCCGTTACAACTTCCAGCAATATCATACAATTTACGTTCATTAGCGACAGGAAATCCAGTGAACTGTGCCCAATGAAAATACCACCTTTTCAAGCAATCGTGTATCTTTGGTTCAGGAAAAGTTTTAGCTCAATATGTGAGAGACTTGTTGGCCACGATTGGTGCAGCCATCACAATGCCAATTTCAGACAGTAACATTATTGAGGTCTACCATCATTGGCGCGCAGACTTGCATTGATAACCTTTTTCGCCTGAACTAATGTTTCATTACATCTGAATTCACACGAAAGCTTCACATAGCTTCATACTACGGTTCGCCCAGTGGATACTCGGCCAATAAGCACCACGTTTCGACAAGATATCAGCTGTTCAGCACGTCAACGCGAAGACCCAGAATCAGGACATGGAGGAAGGACGCGCTACTACCAATCAGGAATTAGAGAATATTATTAGCTTTCCATAAAATTTGGAGTGGTTAATGCTTTACGGACTCCGTTCCCTGAACAAACTTGGAGATCGCGATATGCGACTGGCACTGGAAGAGTGTGCGTGTTAGTCAACTAGCCGACGACACGTAGTTCACCACATCCACGAACGGAACAAGACTGTTTGGTTTCGACGACATGTCTAGACGTAGAAAAAAAAACTTATTCGAAATCTCATGTAATTTCTCACCGGCAAAAAGTACTCTAACTCCAGCTGACAGACAGTATCATACATGAAAACCTCAGGATTGTAGTGTTGAGCCGTCAACACTATGTATAAAAATGTACACTAAAGAGAAGAAATAAAAAATCCGAACTTACTTGAGCTGTACGAGAATGCAGCTAATATTACGGTATTTGTTTGGAGATGACGATGCTGTACCCAAGAATGTGATTTCCGGATAAGCGTCCTCTACCGAAGTTGCTGAAAGGAAAACATTCAACGGGAAGTGTAGAGTGCTGGATGAAAATAAGACCAATGAATAAGATTTCTAAGCTATTTAAAAATGGCGCGGCGTTCCGTAACCAACAAGAGCTAAATTTAATTGGCTACGGAAAGGTCCCAGCGGTAAAATTGGACCACTGGTGAAAAATGATACAATAGGCACACACACGAGGCGGATACTAGAGATTTGTTACTGGTCTGAATAAGCTGGCTGGGTACGCCACAGACAGTTCAACCCGAGTAAATACTTTCATCATAAGAGTTGTGGAGGTACATAGTTCACCAATAAACTGCACACAAGCCAATCTACCCATGTTGTACACAAGATAATCAACTCGAATCACCCTGGAACGTACGCTTTACAATATCCATGTGTTGAAAGTTTTTTGTGATTCTGTCGAGCCAAAAAGAAAAACAGACATGTGTTCTTGACACACATCAAGTTGCGTGAATCGCAAACCTCGCAGTTGGCCTCCAAACCTACGTTCTGTGAGCTGTCTCATTGAGTACCCTAAAAACACCTTTAGATTTGAGAGCCAATCCACTTTGGTGGATGAACCGAATGTGCTAGATCTCAAATCCTGTAACTGATCAACACACCGAAGGTTGCTTCATTCAGCTGATCGGTTCTGAAAATAGTTCAAACATGCCATATGCCGTACCTGCAGAGAACTACACGCGGGGAGGTAACTTGTTGGCTGATTGATGACAACGACACGTGTTGCCTGTGGATTCGAAATCGGCCAGGTCAAGTGAGCTTTAAAAAGATTTCAGTGCGAACAGCATTACTCAAACTGTTGGCCCATCCCAACTGAAAAATACTCACCAAAACCCTATTGTTGTTCAGTGAAGTCAGTTATAGTCAACCACTTTCTGCCGTCTATCGTGGAAGTGGATATCTTAAAGCTTAACGCTCATGAGCAGTTCTAACAACACCCATCCGCGCATTAGGAACTCATCGCTAATACACTGTTGATTCGACTGTTGGGCTCACGAGCTGATGACCCGTTTTCTCAAGACTCGAGAGATGGGTAACTGAGATCAGAATAGTCTCTACAAAGGAATATTTCTTTCTGTGCCCTTTCGATGTTGAAACGTTGGCCACATGCTGGCATGTTGTCCAATCTTTGAACAAGTTTCGTGTGCAGTGCCAGAAGCAGACATCACACATACTTAAAGAGAGACAGACAGCAAGGTACCTTGAAGGAGTCGAAGTGGTTGAACACCTTTCTAAAATGAAGGAAAACGGCATCAGGACAGAGCTGCCACACTGACAACTGAATACCAGGATATGGGACCCTGGAGGACAGAAGCGTTGAGACCTGGACATAATGGTCGGAATCCATTTGGTAAAGTGCAAGGCCGAAAGGCAAAAAAACGAAACGGAAAAGGAGGCTTGAGGTGATGTCCGTCACGTCGGTGATCCGTGGCTTGGAACTAGGGAGCTAAAGTGTGCATCGGAAGTGTTGAACTTGGTGACAATACTAGCTGGGCTGGAGGTGACTGTATGCACTTGAACAGGACAACAAGTAGGAGAAACAAGGAGGGAAGAACTAAGAGTGGAAAAGGCAACACAGCGAGCTTTTTCAGGTGGGCCAAACTGATGGAGGGCCGTGTGACTGTACAGACATCACTTTCAATGGAAGATTTCACTGTACATCTAACCAACAAAAAGACTGAAAACCCAACTACACTGTACAAGTGCACAGCAGAGTTTCACGCGGTCCATCCTATTCGGTCCATACAGAGTGTCCACGTTACGACCTTGAGTGGAATCGCTCCAATTTCACTGATAGAAGCGGGACTTTTCGACAGTCAAGGAAATAAGCACGGCTTTCTCCGGAGTATGAGAAAAGAACTTTACGGAGATGGAACAAAGTGATAGTTTTAAGTGGGTCTTATTTCTTCGGCGTGTTTTGGAGAGATCATTCCAATCATGCGTGGGGTGACCATTGTGATGAACTGTGGTTATGGTATGTAGTAGTTCCTCCTCTCAAGACGGAGCATAAATAACAAGCGGATATTCACTTCAAATGAGGGGGTTATCCCTCGTCCAGGGAATCGCAGACTACGTCGTGCCCGATAAGGAAGGCTGCTGTAAGTTTTTGAAGGGAGTAACCTCTCTATGCAGACATAACTTTAGGGGATTACAAGCGGATCACTCAGCTCATCAATAAATCCTTAGGACGCAGGGTTAAGAGCTATCAGCGGATACAAGTGAATACATGGTAAGTGGTTTCCCACAAGCTGACAGGCACATAATTTTCATTTTTTCCTAGCTCGCCACGATCCTGCTACTCAATCTGCTGCGCGCATTCAGTCGTATACAGGGAAGCAAGGGTTATTACAGTGTACACCACTGTGATTGTGTGCCGTTGGTGTGGAAGGGCTAAGCTAAAGGAGGAATAGCTTGAAAGCGTGAAGGACAAGGCAGCAATTATTTAGGTTCGAAAGGGGCAACTAATTGCGCTTTTCTATTAAGTCAGTTAGTCACCACAGTGAGAACGAAAGAAGAACATCCTCTCCAGCGGATTGGGCCCAGAGAAGTTGGTCAAACGCAAACTACTCAAAATTGGTAAGTAGCGTCAAATATCTTCGTTGACTGGCACGCAGAGTGGAGCCGGTCTGGCCCCAGATTGAATCCACGGATAAAAACAGATTAACAGGAAGGGGAATAAAAGATATGTACCTGGTGCGTCGCCGCAAGCTCCGTGATTGGTGGATGAATGTTTACCTGTGGGGAGCAGGCCCACGGGAATTGAATTCAGCATCTTGGAAAACTGTATTTCAGCTTCTTCACGAGTGACGTAGAGAGGATCGAAAGCCTCATCCAACAAACGCTCCGAATCCAGAGTTTCATAGGGAGGACTGTGGCAAGTGACAGAAAAGAAGGAATGTCACCCTCAGAGTCATATCAGACAATCTTTACGGGTCCAAATCATACTGGGAAAGAATAGGACGTTCACTGACCTATCGCTTGTTTACAAGCACGCAAATAGGATGCCTTGCATTTTAAGGCAGGATGGTTACTGATCCGCTGGCGTTCAAGACTTGTAGCTAGATGAGTATACGCCAGACGGGAAACTTTCAGTACGAATCGGACAGGATAGAAAAGTTGACAAGGCTGATGAATACAACGAACAGAGTCTGTGAAACTTTGTAGAAAAACGATCGATATAATTCTTGCAATGCGACAGTTATTGTATACTCTTCTATCGAACGACCACAAATCTCTTTGCGTCGGATACCACTACCTATATGATTATCCAAGATAAACATTTCAACCTCATTTGTAGAACGTTAATACAGAAAGATGAAGAACGACGCCCTTATGGTGACATCGCATTAGGCACAAAGAATGGTCCATCAGTAGAACGGCTTTTGGTGCTCAAAAAGACATAGACCGACTATTAATTATGATAATCAAGAATGCAGCTTTGGAGGCCGTGTAAGAATCATGTCGGCGATATGGTTAGGTGAGAGATGAATGAACGATCACCATCGGTATTCTGAACGACGAATGGGGCAGTTGAACTCCATTCTGCAAGGCGAACAGTACCATGCCCAAACACTATGCATGGCTCAGGAGTGCAGTCGTAAACGTTGAATGCATCAAAAGCTGAAACTTGAAATTAGTGCTTCCCCAGGCGATTGAAGAGATCAGACCGTACAAAAGGACTCTTGTACGCCACCCGTTTTCACAGAATGTGGGAACGAAATAAACGTTGAGAACTTCAATGGGAGAGGTTGTGCGGGGAAATCGATACTCGGCCACAAATGATCGGAGGAGCGGAGGAAGCTTACTTTGTAAATCCAGCCCACGGGCGTATTCTGTACTGTAATCGTGGTTGTCCATATACAACGGAGGCGTAAGGATCAGGTGTCTGGGACATCGCGCTATAAATTTCCTGTGGTGAGACGACAAAAAAAGAACAGAATCCGGAAAACCTGAAGCACCTGCATATAGCACCACGAGCTGAACAGAATAAATCAATCAGAACCACAGTGGGAATAGGGAGTCGAAATCTGCCGGTTGCTGGTAGTGTTTGTCCTATGAATTGATTGCGATACTAATAAACTAGTAATCACCTAAATATCGGAGTAAAAGAAACAATAGTTTAACAGGCATTTCCGCATCTGGTCCTAGCATCACTGGCAGGCTTATTTTCGGTTTGTATCAGTTTATTTCTCATCAAATGAGTCGTTCGGAAGGTGAGGATAGATAGAATTCCCAAGTTCTAGAGAGAGAGAACAGTGACCAACGCTACCTAGGGACATTGAACACAGAGCAAGAAATGACAAGCAAACAAGCTTCTATAGCTGTTCAAAGGTCTCCGAGATATTCTATCCGGTTTCCAGTATTCCGACGATGGGGTGTTATGAAACCAATTGGCTGCGTCGGGTAACACTTGGGATATAGGCTAATCCCAGCTAGCTGCGTTCCATGGAATGAATGGATAAGCCTCTTATTTGACTTCCGCATTTCAATGTGACGTCCATATAAGGTTTGAATGGTTCTCTTTTCTACCAAGCAGAATAATTGATCATGTGATTTGACAGTGGGTCGTCTCTGGAAATGAATCATACCAGGGGTACCCCCACCAAGCGTGTGACCAATTTTTTCGTTAGTGCCTATCATGTGAGCTATTTATTCGAGCAAGATCGAAGTGTGTCAATCATGATGGTCCGTTTACAGGATGTTGAAAGAGTAGTATGTAGCTAAAGTCCTAACTAAACGTATGCAGATCACGAATGTATCAAAGACCAAGAATGGAGTGCAGCTTCGACAGTATTCCATCCCATTACGGCAATTAAGCTTGGTCAGTTCCACCAAAATCTAATTATGCTCATTTATGAAGAGTGCCATATTCCAAACATGTATGCATGTCAGTCATCAATCATCATCGACAGCACAACATCAGTGTTCAACACCGATGTTTCGCTGCCGCACTTTGTACGAGGGCTAGGGTACGTCAGGGCGCCCACACCGAGACAGGAGGACGATTAGGGCCCTCAGCTAAAGCCTTTGGCTCAAAAGCCTAACCACAAGGCAGCGGTGTTTGGCGGGAAATGCGAATGCATTACTGTTTCCACGGAACAAGTCGCCACATGTTCCAACCCCCAACGTGGAGGACCAGGAGACTGTGTTCGTCAGACCTCTAGCCATTGACCAACCTGGTATGAGAGACTGTGAGTGTCGCGGGGACACCCCCAGTATAGCTCAATGGGTCGCTGAGGTGCGCAAACCAGAAATCCAGTCTCTTCGTGACGGCATGTCAGTGAGGAGCTATCTCTTGCGAGACTGAAGAAACTGGTGAGAAGTTCGAGCAACATTGTGACACTCTACCAAGGTGGAAGATATGAATACTTACAAAGATAAAAAAACCAGGGTAAAGATTAGGTGTCCCGGCAGAAAAAACAGATACAAGAGTGCCAAGTTTATGCTCACCTGAAGTCGGTGAGGTGATCGACAGTCGTACAAAAGTGGGTAGACGTCGCGATCGAAGAAATGATGCAGAATCGTGGACTGTGAGTAGAGACCTGAAAGCGGTGGAATGCAGCCGCTGCCATCAAGTACGAGATGATGAATAGGGTGTGTGACGTGCTGAGAACTGGGCAGTTGACATGCAGGTAGTTCGTCAAGACGGAAGCTTTCAGTGGCCACTTTGGTGAGTCTACAAACAGGGAGAAACAAGTAGAAACATGCGTTAACCAAGAGTGGGAGAGATGGAATAGGCCAGTAAAAATGAACAACTAAATTGAAAAGTGGCATAAACTCTGATATTTTTATTCACGACTAAGTGGTTCCTTTATAGAGGCCGGAATCGATGGATACGACTATTTTGTGAAGCAGTTCCACTTCAAGATAGAAACGCAATGTGACTTATTCGGTACATAAAAAAGTTGGAAAGTACGGAGAACCAGAAGTGCCAATCTGTTCTACAAAAAATCGTTCGGCTGTAGTACCCTGGCTACCATACCATCCGAATGAAGCAAGAGGGTTGAGAGATTGTCAGACTGCCCAAGCCTAGACAGGAGCAATCGAGATACCGAGATTTGGTCGAACCACGAATCTTCAACAAATTCGCGCTCTAACCACTGAGCCATCTCGCCGCCCAATCTATTCTACAAGTAAAGCGGAAATACACAATACAGCCTCTGAAAGAAGTTAGAAGCAGTTTTGTCCGGAATGCAATTCTGAAAACTGGTACGTGTTCATAGCTTGACCGCAATCTGTTGTTCACAGATGCCGAAAGATTGCACATACTTCAACAAGAGGACGTCTAGGCGGTCACATTCCAATGATGAAATGCTCAAAACAAAAGCGCCGGGGTCAAAATACTCTGTGGCTTCTCATCCTCAATTTATTATTGCAAATTTGCCATTCTCATACGTTTTGGTTTACAGGTGCAAGAGTGCACCGAGACAAAATGGCATTGAAAAGACGATTCTTGTGCGACAGATTGGATCACAATGCGCGACCAGTGTGGAGACAATGCAGATGAACAACACCGATAGAACACTAGATCAAAATTGGTGATTGCTTTCGCTTGTGAGAATCCATTCTCCATCGGCCAGTTGGCCGAAATGAATCTGATCACTTCGGGATCTCACATGTAACAAGATTCGCTTAGGACTCGATGGAATGCCAGTCAGGAGGCGGCGATTTCCACGGTCAGATGAGCAAACCAATTTATACACCGAGAAACTCAATAAACACTGTCCAGTGGGACAGCGTGTCTAATTGTTTGCCTTCGATCGTTGCTAATCTCAGGATGAATTTTCAAAACCCAAAAACTCCGACGCGCAAACGCCAATGAGAATCATCCAAGCAAACCTAAATCGACCGCGGTGTTAGTCAGCATGGATGAATGAATAATGGAAAAAATAGGAATAAAAGATCGTGGATTAAAGATGGATTCTTAAAGGAAAGAGGTCAGGTGAGATAAAGAATGTGCTGAAGGATTTCTGTCAGGCCTAACAGCATTTCAGCAAAGCCCTAAATCGCTGCATTCGAGAGGACGAGCCATATGTCGTAGCATGCCATTCAAAGAAGATCTACAAGTTCAGTAACCGAACCATAGAATATAAAAAGCCATATATAGAACTCTCTCCGCAGCTACCCTTCGCCCTTTGGTTGACGACTCAATGGTTGCTGAATTTCAGTGTGAGACTTCGAGCGCTCATTCCAGTCAAAGCCGGTTTAGGACGTCCTTCCCTGCGCTACATGATCTGCCCGGGGAAAAAGAAATGCTGTCTAAAGTGAGAAGCAGTACGTTAGGAAGTTATCGAACTCATAGATTCTTCGAGATAATTCAGGGTTGCAGCATCTAGATTTGCGGAGATGACAAAGGATTTTCACAACAAAAATGAAAGCAGAGGTGGGGTAGTCTTAAAACCAACAGCAAACTGAAACGAAGGCCCCTGCGCGGCAAACCAGGTCGGTATAATTGGGTCCAAGGCGGAATGGTGACCGCACTATGGGTCACAGTAATGGTAGGCTCATTAAACCAATTACGTTTTGGCACCATAGTTTGTGATCTGAAATTCTTTCCGGAGACACCGAAGTCGTGAAATAATTCAATAGATTCAGACGTGCGCAACACTGTACACTGTACTGATCGAACACAACTTTGGGTATTCAACTGTTCGGTATTCCAATCACCCCCTCACGACTTCCAGGAACCTCGGACTGATATAGCGATACAGATTAGTCCGTCAGGACGCTGTACGAAATGGTTAAAACACTGAGATGCAAGTCACCTAGTTTTCAAGCCCGACTGTTGACGAAGGATAAGTGTTTGGATTAGTACACCCCAGGCGTCCATGGGGCTACTTAAATCACTGCGGAGTTTTATGACTGTACAGGCTATCAATCATTGGCGCAACATATACTGGTCTGAATATAGAAGGGATGTCCGCAGCATGTTCTGCCAGGTGTTTGGTACATATGATGAATGGCGGTGATATCTACTAGGAACTAATAGAGTTCGGTTAGAGATGTGGGATTTTCAAGGTTCGGAATGTGGTATGTAACCTAATATGCGGCCTTCGACAACGAACTCGAAGGGTTCGCTTTCAGAGAGCTTGATCGAACAGTGGGGAGTTCTTTAGGTCAGTGATTCGTAACCACAAAAAAGGGGAATCCAGAACTCTCAAGAGAAGCGGAAGGCTACAGGGATTCTAGTAAAGCTTCGTAACAACAATCTCCATACGTTAGAGAACAGCATGTTAGAGGAAAGCTGTCAATGGCGCCTCGGCGGTCGTTCAGTTTCCGAGCATACACTAGATCGCATCCACTGAAAATCCAACAGAGCGTCAAAAGCAAGTGTTCTTATTAGAGATTCTTTAGGGGCTATGTTAAACCAGCTTACAGGTAAAGTGAATAGGTTACATCACTTGAAACAGGCGAAAACCACTCATTATTGCGTTAACAGTACTCATGAGTAGTTTAAAGCCAATATGCACAAACCAACTTGAAGTGGCACGGGAAGCTTTGCAAAGGTAGTAACCGCTGTTAACTACACACAAGTCTGTCACTGGAATTTGTCACACAAACAACGAAGGAGCATTGAAAGAACATGTGATCGAAGCGAACTACTCAACGCGTTACACTCAGAGCATCACGCGAGCTCTCCACATGTGGCCATAAATGTGTCATTTCAAAAAAAAGGTTCAAACAAACAATGCTTGGATTCCGCATTCGCAAGACACTTGTTTTTAGGTCTCCATCCCATATCCCAAATCAGCTATCAATTCATTTTGTAGACTATTCAACTTCACCAAATGCGAACAAAGTCCACCATTAATCAACTTAGTTGGATTGGGAGATAATCAAGTCAGGAAGTAGCATTTACCTGATATATGCCTTCCAGTTGTATGATCAGCTATACTGTGCAGCGTAGTAACCCGTAGTGAGACGACTATGGCAGTAAGAACGCGAAAACGAAACGGCCATAGGAACAACACTTTTGGCAACCTTCCCACTATCATTGTCGTCACAAAATTCCATAGTAAAAGAGGAAATAAAAGGATACATACATAACTGGTAAGCTACTGGTGATTGGTAAGTGAAGCAACAGAATTCTCTAAAGAAAGGTGAGAAATGAACGTGACGACGAAACACGCAGATAAGATGGGTCACATACAGCTACTGTCAGGGAAGAAGGCATATGCAAGGTCCGTTTTACAACGATAATCATCAGTTAAATGAAATGTGATGGTGAAATTCACGGCCTGAATGTTGTGACCATTCTCAAGGCTTCTACCAGCATGTCCTGGATGCTGTTAACCTAAATGGAGCAATAAGAGCAGCCTGCCTAAATCAAATTCGTTCGGATATCGGGGAAGATATTGGCATACTAAATACTTGTTACATAGCTTGCCAACGATGGCGGAACCGTGGGGAACAATAAATGCATACGGTTCGAAAGAACTTGCGCTACTAGTACGGTGACCCCAGCTTCAAGAATGATATCTGACAGATGAGAGGTCGTGCGACATTCAAGACAGACGGGAAATTTCTGACAGCTGAAAACTGGACTGATTATGGCAACGTGTAAGCGTCGTTCAACAGGGAGCTCGTTTACTCCATGTCACAAACGCGGAAGGTTTATCCCTAATTACGATATCGTACGTGACACTGATCAAATACTACTCCGGTGAAACAGTGACTGTCATTTTCGTCGACAAACTGAAATCGCTGAGTGGCTAGTGTTATCGTTGGCGTAGCCTACACCAGGAACTGATGTGGTGTAAAGCGGGGAAGTTAGCGAACATACAAGTTTCTAACATCTCTTGGGGCTTTAAATCGCTTAATATGGTAATAAGGTTTGTATGGTGTTTCCTCAGGTGTCGCGTGGTGATTTTTAGTTCTATTTAAAAGCCAGCCGTTGAATAAATCAAGCTAAGTAAAGTCAAGAAGAGCTTTGGGCATGTGAACCAATGTGGAAGGAAAGAAAAACATATATTTAACGTTACATACAGTTTATCAAACCGAAAGTAGTAGCTGGAGACCGCCTACTAAAAAGGTAGTGCTAACGGCGCATTGGGCTACGAAGGTTGTGGTCTGAATTTTGACCGAGTACTCGAAGTTGAAACGGTCCAAGAGAGAAGAGGATGGAAAGGGCGCTGGGTAGGTGCCACGGTCTTCACGGAAAGCTATAAAAAGTGTTCCTATGCTTGCTGACTAAAGCTCCCCTGATGTGCCAGTGCAACTGGAAACGGGACTAAAGAATCGAATAATGAAGCAAAATTCTTTTTCAAATGGTCCGGGGAATACAACAAAGGAGCAGTAAGTCCAGCGTGGCAGGATATACGAGTGAACTCAAGATGAGGTTGTGGGATACCTTCATCATTCTGAGTCTTCAGAGTTTGGTAAAAATGAACTTGGGATCAGGAGGCCATCTGAAATTACTTCAGGTTGTTAGACTCAAGTATTTCACTGCTGAGGATCTTGGAATACAAACCTCATTAACGAACAGGGAAGGAATATTGCCAAGGAATCCTGTATCCCAACACTTTTTGACGTTGAGTGATGGTGAACTACGTGAGATCATCTTGTGAGTATACTGAGTTCGGTCTGTAGACTGGTACTATCTGCTAGCGTTTTACACTAATAGCTAAAAACTACATCGCTAGCATATTTGCAGTGGATGAAAAAAACAGGGGTAGGAAAGCCTCTAATGTACATGGAAAAGAAAAAAGACGGAGGGGAATAGCGTCTTGGAGAACATCCGTATGTGTTGGAACGGTTGAGGAAGTTTGGCCGTCTGGACTCATGAGCTGAAATAGTCTGTAAGAAGCCAGACTCAAAATAAATTCACCAACACTTTCCAAGATGATGCACAACAAAACCATCCTCCTGATGCCGCCAAAATCACTAGTTCACGAAAGCCAGCTGAACCGCCTTGTCATTAGAATCAAGCGAAAAAGTCATCGATTATGCTATGTCAGCGACAGTACCTAAAAACAAACGTGATTTTCGATACGCAACGCTGATAGGAATCATCAGGTGGAAGTGTAATCACTATTTCCCCTGAGGTCGAGGAATCTGTGGTTAAGATGCGAACTTACTGACCGGACGGTTCGTAGTTCGAACCCTACCTTTGTATCTCGACTGCTCCTGTCTAGGCTTGGGCAACTCAGCCAGCGTGGTATGGAAGCTAAGCATCGGAAGGGCTGAACGATGACTATTATTATATTATCACTACTCGCTTAAAAGCACTCCTTCAAACAATCGCAAAAGTACGGGTGTCCAAGTGATTTTCCGGCGCTAACACCGGCCTTTTTAGACATTGGGGTAATCTTTGTGACTCTAAAACTCAAAAACTCCTTCAGAAGCAAGATACTGAGTGGACAAGGAGGTTGCTGGTTCGGTGAGAAACTCAGTACACACTCTGGGCAAATTAGATGGCAGGAAGTTAGGACCAATGGTCTTTTCCAGCCCTGAGTTTGAAATTTGCTTGTCCACAGTATTACCTGTGACAAGCAAATTGACAATATGGTCGGGCTCTTAGAGCAAAAGAAGGCGGTGGGTGAGTTAGCTACGCCAGTGTACTGGGGGCTGGATCCTTCCGAATCAATGGTGAGAAATCAATGTTTAGGACTGCTACCACATAACTGCTTCAGGACATTCCACATTTCACGATAGCTACTGTTGCTTAGTGGTGCTTGTACGCATAATTCGTTCAGGGGACAGACATCCTTATTGATAATTTTCGCTGGTTCCTTGACTTCTGTCTGCCTTCCCGTCTGGTACGCATTTTATTGCGTCCCCCGAAGCTGTTTGAAAAACGGTGACCGAAATCTATTGGCTTTTTGTTTTGAACAGATGACAGAGAAGAGATCGTTCAGCTGTAATACCCTTTAGGTGCCTAACTGCCATACCACCAGAAGGAAGCCCGAGGGCTGGGATACTGCCTGGTTGCCCAAGCCTAGACAGAAGAAGTCGAGAGGTAGAAGTCGGGTTCGAACCACGGACCTTCCGGTCAGTAAATTCGCGGTCTAACCACCTGAGCCATCTCTGGTGAACAACACAACTGAGAACGGATGGCGAGTGTCCACAATGTAGCTGACGATGAAAGCATATTCCAGAGCTGGATGATATTGCCTCGTAGAAAACTCTTACGCCCTAATATCTATGAGGCTTTACTTGAGAAAGATGTGGTTTGTCCTTGAGTACAGCCTTGGAGGGACGGACAAAACGTAATCATCGAGGAGCCAAGGAGGCGCGTCTGCATGTAGCAAACATAGCGGTATTATTGAAAAGCACGTAAATAAGAGAGTAACCTCAAGGGACGTGAAAAAGGGTACAAAGAGACTGCTTCAAACAGAGAATCAGTGCAACGTGGGGAAGAGTTGGCGGACTAACACAAGTTGACAGAAATGATGCTGAGCGGAATACGCAAGTTCAAGTTAAGACACTGATAACTGCTCAAGAAATAAGGTATGCATCCCAAAAACTAGGCAGCTATTACTTTTTGAAAAAAAACTGTGCTAGATACGCGTATAAGCTCACCCGTTGCGCCTTGTATAAGTGATTATACCACCACTCCCTTTTAAAGGAGCCAACGGAAAGGACAACTCAAAAAAGACTGTAGCTATCAACCCGGCTACTTCCGTTGCCGATACCAACACACAACCGGCTTTCGTATGACAGCACAACATCAGTGGGCTGATGTTCTCTTCCACCAAACACTTTAGCTATGTCATTCCTCATTCCAGGCACCTAACCGACACTACTGGTGGTGACTGCTATTTCGCCTGGGTGTTTTACATTCAAAACGCGTTGGAAAGTCTCGTTTGCAACGACTTCGCACGTTGCAGCCAAATTCATCCAAAGATCGAAAACATTTAGTGATTTAAGAAAACCATGGCTGCATATCCGCAGCATCGTCAAAACGATGTGTTATTGCAAACAGAATAGGGTACAGTTCACTGTAACTGTACGAAGTAAGATTCGGCAGTTACGAAAACGATCAATTTCAAAGACCGAGCCGGTAATGTTTGTCCATGTGACAATCTTGCATTCCACTCCTTGTAGTTTTGCACCACAAATATTTTACTGTTCCCGATGACGTATACCGGGTTTAAAAATTTATTACGTCAGTTGTAACAGCGATTAAAGAAATGAATTTTATAAACACCTCAGGTTTTTTATCTTCTTACTCGAGGTTGCATTCGGGAAATACCCTTCTATTCTCTCCTAATTTGAACCAAAGTTTTCTCGGGTATCTGAAGGGAATCACAGCCTGACAAGTTGTGCTAGTCATACAAAGCGCTTGAAATCGCCGCTGCCCGTGCAGTACAGGACAAGTGCGGTAAACGGGCGGTCACAGGTTTAAGTTTGCCGCCAAAATTTGTCCTTGCAATCATGCAACGTCCAATTAGACTTCACGTTTCAGTTATAAAGATTCAGACAAGACTAACAGCGGAGATGTTGTTGAAAGCAGTGAAATTACGACATTTCACCAATGATGTACGATTCGCTTTTCAAGCACTCACTTTTGGACAAATTTCTGATAGACCTCCGAGGAAAACATGTCTTGTGGAACAATGTGAACCACGAAGGAGAGGCCGGGGTGCAGTGCGCGTTCGTCTTCCGGTTTGTGCCCTAAGGTGGAAAATAGGGCCTCGTTCTCACTCAATGCTGGGATAAAGTCCTCTGTTGGGCAGTCGACAACTAGAAAATTAGGAGTAAATGGAGCCGGCGACGTCACTTCATCCGGTTGGATCTACGGTAAGAGGGGAGACAAAAAATCTTCATTGCGTGTGGTTCGACACAAGGCGAAATAATCCTCATGAAGCAAGTAGGTTCAATACAACTAACTTACTACGATACCGTTAGGTAGGGTGATACTCTTCCCATCGAGTAGATCGCGCACTACAGGCGATTCGTAAACGGATCTGTTGGAACGTGGGGATTATGAATAAAACGAGGAAGTATGGAGCACAGTAAGAAGTAAAGTAAGGTCATTGAATAGCAATGCAATAATCAGGTCGGTCACAAGTACGACGGAAGGTTTCGACCACATTAGGATTGTAGTCATCTTTGGATCTAAGGTTTAGTAAAGATCGCGTCACACGAAATCAACGACATAGGCAGAAAGAATACGTCGGAGTCTGAGAATGCCCTTATCAACTGCGTCATCCCTTGAAAGCGGGTCATCTACAGGAGAGGACGAATACCAAACATGAATGCCACCTCTTACTGAGGTTAGATGCGGCGGTTAGATGCATGCAAACAATGTAGCTTTTGTGGAATGGATGCGCTTGGGATGGCTTATGGTGAGACCCAGATTAATACATCTACCTGATATGATTTCAAAAAAAGTCTCCACGAATAACGACTGTATGATGCAGCTTTGTTGACGATAAGCTCGGCCCGGCAAAAGACCGTCATCCCTGAGCGGTCGGTTGAATCCGACAACGGTCGCACTGCTCGGGCTAGTGGACAGAACCCAGCCAGAGTAGCCGAGGAAGAAATACCTGTGAGAAGCATAGGAGAAGTTCCTACGGATGAGGCTAACTGCGCATTTCACAGCTCCTCATAACTTTCGTGCAGCTTTGCAGGCCACACGTACAAGCTAGTGGTGAAAAAATCAGCAGGTTGCCGGAGTTGTGATTCGTAAAACTGGAGGAAAACTCAGAGAATATCCATCATGTCTTTTGATTCGTATTCATCTCCGAGTCCGTTTAACCTTGTGTTACTAAGGCTGTATAAAGTATACTTCGTATTCGGTGCTTGCAAGGTAACTCAAGTCCCCATGCATTAGGTAAGAGTAATTTCTAGAAGGCAAGCACATTACGTAGAGAAACAAGCTGCTGCAAGTAGACCACAGACGGCAGTGCTAGCGAAAGGATTCCAACTGGTATTATCAGACTGTATTGTACCTTGAAGGAACAGCGCGGCTGAATGGCTGGTAGGCTGGAGTCAAATGCGTAGAAAATATAAATGTGATTTAAAAAAACCCATGAAGGAATGAGAATGTCACAAGTACAGAAGACCATCCACATTAGATAGTTGGTGTCTCAGTCACAGATAGCAGTACGATCGACCCGGCGGAGTACAGTGGTTCCCAGCCATGGAGTAAATGGCGACGGTGTGTGTGTGTGGGATATATATTTCAGGATCAAACTGAATCTCAGACCGTGCCATGGATGAAAGACAGTAGCAGAATTCAATGCAATCGAGGCCGTATAGATAGATAAGTGAATATTATTGATCGGGTGACAGACATACTAGCAGGCGAACGCAGGCATTTGGGGTGTAGGCAACCAGCGGCAGGGAGGGGAGAACACACCCGAAAGTCCAGCCACGGCATTCACAGAATCCAGCATAGGAAGAAACGCCAAAACAGAACTGAAGAAACATCCTGGACAATCTAGGATTCTCTAGTGGACATTTAGGGAAAGGACAGTGACTTGATTTCACTTAGAAGCTTGAGCACTGTATGTAACATGCGATGCACGAGACACAACAGTGTTATTTCCGACAAGCGCTGTTTCCACATAGTTTAAAAACCTCAGGTTTGAAATTAGTCTATCCGAATTCGGACAGTTACAAAATACATCCGAAATTTAGCCACTGAATCACTAAACACAGGAGTATCACGAAAAAAGTTAAGGGGATGCGAATGTTATCACTTATGTCATTTTGTAAGAAAGAATTGCAGATTTTTCGAAGAACTAGATACTGGGCGTACGATTGCTTGTGCTGGATGTTATACGCACTCGGCAATATCGTTGGATTCTTGAACGGTCTACCGGGAAGATTCTGCTCTGCGTAGTGATAGCTGCTGATCAATAAGAATCACTTAAGCTTATTGGGTTGAACACACCGCAAAGCCATCATTCTAATAATAATCCCATCGAAAACGGGGATCCAACAGCTGGTTCTATAGTCGGTGTCGGTGTACAACTCACGTGTACATCATCATGAAAAAACAAAGATGAAATCGGGTTTCTCGACAGAAAATTGAAGAGAAGCCGGCTCCAGATGCGGCCGATGCCAGTTGCCTTTAGCGCTTCTCACCTGTTCATAAACCGGATATCACTCTTCCTGAGATGAGCTTTATTCAACACAAATATCGCCAACTTCCTGCAAAAAAGGTTGGAAATATTTCCCATCCCACTGTAGCATTATTTCAGGCAACTCATTAAGACCGAAAATTTGTTTCTAGTGTTGAACTGCCCCAACGCAGATGTTGTTATTTTGGACACTTTTCACTTTAAATACACTCGCTTTCTGGGTTCACGTTGTCATCAACATTCCCGCTTTGCCATTCTCCGTACAATTTCTCGCTGTATCCCGATCCATTCAATCCGACCGTTACTTATTACGATACACGATTCGAAAGTTGCGCCATTGTTTAACTGTTTCAAATGTGTTGTCGATCAGCGAACCTCGTGAGCGCACCCACCGGTAGCAGAACAAAAACATGATTGCGAAACTTGGAACCTACCACTGTTTGGTGCAGATCTAATCTTGCACACTACCTATGGGAATGTACCAGCCTCCATAATATCGCATGAAAGTATTTCTACCATAATGGAGTTTCGCATATCTATTAAATGCGAGATGAAAGTCCAGCGGGTTTTGCATAGCATCGCAACAGTTCCATTCAACGACTAACCGGGTTTCAGTGTGCTCGAAATGGCTCAGCGGTTAGTGAAACTACTGACCGAAAGGTCCGTGATTCAGACCCTACCTGGTTTTTCAGGTCAGGCTTTGAAAGCCTAGTGGTATTACAGTCCCCTACCTCCGTCAAGTTCCGCGGCAGGTACTACATCGAAGAGGTACAACCGCACTATTTTGAAGCCTGTCTATTTTCTGTGGCTTATAAGCTACTTAAGTATACAGGATCATGACATTTGGTAGACTATTGCCCGAAACCATTATCGCATTCGTTCTTGAGTTCAGATTCAACGGAATAGTGTACCAAAAGACAAATGGTAGGAATAACCAAATGGTTAGGAAATACTCAGATCATTAGTCGTTTCAAGCGTGTTGACTGAATCTCAGCTGTGCGGCGTTGAATACTTTCGAGACGTTAGAGACCAGCTTAGCCGTCAATCGCCTGACAATACTGAAGTAGGGTAAGCTGGTCAGTGTTGCATATGTTTGAACAAAGTCTTGAACAGATACTCTGGGATGATTGCTGCAAACATACATAGACGAGCGAAATCTATTGACAGCACAGTGACCGAAAAAGTAAAAAAAAATACAAATAACCATGAATGAAACACTGATGCGCGAGCGTGCATACTGCGAACCACATTCATTGGCGAGGAAATTGAAAAGAATCTAAAAAAAATAACCAAGCTGAGTTTCCCAGAAAATCGCGACCGCATTTCATTTTGAATCGTGAAAACTTCTTAAACTTCCTGTGTATACTGAAACGGAATTGCGGGCTTTCGTTTCCTAGTTAATTTTCTCACCCAGGACTGCATTTTATCTCTTCGAAGTAAATAAACTAATTTTTTGACACAGAGAAAAACAACCAGTCTTATGATGCGGCAGGTTTGGAAAGACAGTGTGAAGGGCTACCAGTTGCTTGTATGTCGGTGTGACCCGGTTCGTATGAGCTGTCAACAGGCGTGACGACAACGAATGGGCCAACTGAAAGTCGTAGTGGAGTGACAAGTGCGAACAATAGACGTAGGCACATTAGACAAAACTCAACAACCGCTAAAGTGAACAATCGAACGAGTCTCTCTGCCTCCGCACCACTACCCGTAGACACTGAGAATGCTAAGTATAGTGACATTTTTGGGGTGGCCAGTGCTTCGACTCAAGGTGCACAGCTGTTGGAAGCTGGAGATATCTACATACCAAGTGACTGGTGATTTGATGCACATGAGAAAAAGAAAGACAGTTTCAGGCCAGAAATGAAAATTGGCTAGCCTGTCGATATGTAAATCGAGACTGGGTTGACGTGCAGTATTGTATTCACGAAGACAGTCTTTAAAAAAAGCCGACGCCCATTTACTCCTTTTCTCTTTTGCATCCACACTTGACCGATGAAGAGAAAATCGTTCAGCTGTAGCATCCTTTCGATGCTTAGCTGTCATTCCACCCGTGGAAAGCACGAAAGCTTGGATACCGCCAGGTCACCCAAACCTAGGCAGAGAAAGTCAAGACGCAGAAGTCGGGTTCAAACCACAGACCTTCCGGTCAGTGAATTCGCGCTCTAACCACTGAGCCATCTCGACTGATGAGAATCCCTACTAATGTCTCACTAGGCTCCGACAGTACTGTGACAGATACAGAAAGCTTCGTCTTGGCCTAGACATATTCCACGTTCCTACTGTCCAATTGCTCTTTCAGCAGCTTCCGAACTATTTCCCAAGTTGGTTGTTCAGATCCTATATCCACTAGCCATTGTTATAACTCCCAACAGAGTAACTGACTGCTGAGTTGAACAAAGCTCTGCCAGCATGGTCATGTAGGGCAACAAAGAGTGAGCCGATTAAGACATACACTGGAGACCAGGTCTGAGTGATAGGCAGGGACGTCTACCGACTCGAAAAGCGTAGGCAGAAGGAAGGAAACGAAGCGAGCCTGTCAACTTGGAAATGATGTTCGTATCAAATAATTGGTGGATAGTAAGGGCAGTCGAATGACCTATTGACAGTGCTACCTCTGAAGTTTTACTCTTGTAAGGTCCCAATTTAGGACACGCTCTATTCCGATTGCATTTTATCTAGCTCCAACAAGACGATGATACATGTACCTTTCTTGACATAACAGGAAACGCCAAAAACGCCTAACCACTGTGAATAACCAGGAGGCGATCGATCATGTAAATGCCTGTGTTCCACATCTGATGGGTACGCGGTGTCTCAGCTGTAGCCGTAAGCCCACCCAAACTGCAAAATACTGCCTAAAGAAACTGCGAGCAGAAAGCTAAACGAATAGGAAAGTATAGGTTATTTCAGTTGGAAAGCAACAGGCAAGGAAGTGGATGTCTGTAAGAGCTCCTTCGACCAAACACAGAAGTTTTAATGGTCGATCGACAGGTGAGAAGAAACCTATTCTCATCCTTTTGTATAGCAAACACGTTTAGAGCCAACATGGTTGACAAATACACCGTATGTTCAAGAGCTTATTGTAGCTTTGAAACTGCTGAGAAAGACTTAAACATAGTTAACTTCTACGTATGACCGCATATTACTCAGTGTGACGTAACGGCCACAGGTAGGAAACCGTGAGTCCACTTCGCGCAGTACAAAGCTAATCGCGGGACCGACGCCTTCAAGGTCATCGGAGCTGAGAGCGGCACTTGGTAGACAGGTTAAAAGACTATTACTGACACCTGATTGTTGGTCGGATTGAGTCAAGTAAGATATTTCTGGATCCATGTTGTCTCAATCTACAGAAGAGATGAGAAAATATTGTTATATTGTTGCCGAAATATGTGATTGCAGCAGGGGAAACTACAGCTGTCAGGCTCCAGATAGAAGTTCACGCAAATACAATTTGACACTCGACTATATGCACGTTCATTTGATTGTTCTGAACAAGAGCAACTACTTGGCTAGATTAAGAAGTCCGTAGTGTCCTCAGGGTCAAATATGGCTCCATTAAGCATCTAGGGGATACTTTGTCGTGTCAAAATCATCGTGACTGAGAGCCGGAGTTCACAGCGGTGGAATACTAGCAAAACGACATATCGCTACCACACTTCTGTCCTACTCACAATTATAATATTGACAGTAATAACAAGAGTAACAAACTTCGAGCCTAACGATGTGATAATACTTTGAGAGAAAGGATGAAAGTTGGACACAGAGACACAAGGCGAATTGGATGGCCACATGAGAACTATTAGGGACGGAATCAACGGTCAAGCCCTCCTCAAGGAAATACAAAAAACATGGTGTAAACAATACTGACGGAAATCAAGCTAAGAATAAGCTAAGGGAATGGTAGAAAAACGCACCTTGGAACTCCGAGCGTTGCACATTTCTCCCTGTCAACTTTGCGACTCGGTTGATAAGTCTGGAAGGTGAAACACATCGAGAAACAGCTGCTTAGACCTTTGCGCGTTGTTCAGTGGTCGGGTAAAGCAAAGATAATAACTCAATTTTCCATAACGAGACGCAATTTACCTACCAAAAGTACATTTTGGCCACCACAATCGATGCGGGAAAGAAATATGAGGTTTGATCGGGAAGCGCCGATAGTAGCGGGTAAGCCGTCACAAATTACCACAAATATCCGGGGCAGATGTCGACTAAAAAAGTTAAAACACATCAAGCTTCAAGAACTAATCCGTGGGTAAATGCCCCAGTTCATTCTATTGCAGCTGGCTTTTGTTACCGGCATCTACATCAAGGGTTACGATATTCTTTCACCTTCCCTCCTATGAAGAGAACGTAAACAAACAATAAAGACGGATTGTCTGGGAGGTTGGACCTATCCGATCCGAGCAGATGACACCACTAAGAGAGATATCCCCGTTTTTCGGGAGAGGTTATTGTCTCCTCTAGAAGGGTTGTACACCAAACTGTGGCTGACAGGAAACCTGATTGCAGCCCTTGTAGAGAGTGACCACTTTTGAGGTGGTTACTTTAGCATAATGTCGGTTTTGCCCTGTTCAGAGTTTTCCAGGGGGCCAGTAAATTACGATTAGTTCCCCATTTTCTGAAGCATAAATGCGTACGCACGTTGAATATACTACCCATTAGCATGCTGAACGCAGATGAACGTGAAACGTGATCGAGTCTTTCGTGGATATTATTCAACCAAGTTTACAGCATACGAGTGCTCCGGGATCAGTTGGGACCAAATGTGTGTTGATGTCCGAATGGGGTATTGAGAAGACGGCGCAAGACAAATCGATTCTAGTAATCCATTACCTTCTGCATTCATCCTTAAAAAGAGCCATCATTCGTATTCACCCTCAAGGTTTTCTGTGATTTCAACTCGTTTAACTCCTCCTGGTTACAGTTTGGTAAGCTTACCAGCTGAGGGGATTTACATTTTGCGAGCAGAATATCCAAGAAAGATGGTTAAAATGAATGGACTGAACAAGCTTAAATCATGCAACAAGTTACATCAAGTCAAACCGTTCAGCTGTAGCATCTTTTCGGTGCACAGCTGCCATTCACCGTCGAAGGCGAATGCACAAGCCTGCACAAGCCAGGGAAAACCATGGTTGAGTGCGAACCATGAACCGCTCGGTCAGCTGCTTACGGCTTGTTGTCCAACCTATCTCTAGCAGAACTGATATGTCGGTAACTTGCGGAAAGTTCTAGTATAAAATCCCTACTTGGCCTGCCGTGTCTGCCATCCTCAGAGATTCACATACATGGGACCAGAGAAGACGCGTAAAAGTGGCCAGATATGTTATGAATGGCGCAACTGCGTAATCGATCCGCGTCGGATGACAGACTGTATCGGTTTCACTGTGCGAAAGATACAAGTTGGTGGCGACACATTTTTTGCCTTATTTATGTTAGGTAGACCCGCACACCACATACTGACTCAGCAACTAGTGACGCTGTGCCAAAAAGCACGCAGTCCGGGCAAGAAAAGTCATGATCATTCCAAAAACCGACAAACACACCTGAAAGTAATACGCATACGTCGTCGTAGAAGGCGTCAGGTCGTCGGGTTTGACACGTTTTCGTGCTGGAATGATGAAAGAGCAAGATAACGGAACTAGTGAGGTCACGTAACATTCTTTATTTGCGTCATTGGTTTCCGAAATGCAAATACAGAGAATGAATCCATCGCTCATCAATGTTGTGCTCAGTAGGGTGAAATTGAACGCATGTTCTGAGAACCTGCTGTAGTATTCAGTGTGTTTGGCTAAGTCACACGCTAGAGTCACGTGACTAATTCTTGTACACTCATTCAACCCATCAACGTTGAGCTTCATAATGAAACAACTTATTCCGATTGTCACCTCCTTAGTGGTAGTGGAAGTTTCGTGCAGTTCATCTGAGGATGACAGGTGCCGGGTTGTTCAAAGTAATAATAAGAAAAATCGTTCATATGTAACACTCTGTCGGTGCCTAGTTGCCCCGCCACCCGAGGGAAGCACTTGTGCTGAGATATTGCCAGGTTGCCCAAGCCCAGACAGGAACAGCGGAGGTGAAGAACTAACTCGTAGACCTGAAACGGTTTGGTTCTAGAGGGGATTAGCACCTAGGATGCAAATACTCACTACGCGTCCGGTCTGCTTGAGTCACAGATCGTTTCTCAGGCAAACCGTTTTTTGATTGATTTACAGTTCGACTGATATTTTGAAGTATTGCGCATCTCACACGGACGGTCGGTCAGATTTACCGTATGCTAATGAGGACTGGAGGCTCGTGTCATCGCCGTTGATGGATAAAGTAGTGACTGGGAATGCGTGCACCTTGAAAGCAGGATCCTGAAGCGGCTGCGCGACGATGTTACTTGTAACTGGGATACGAAAAGGATAGAAAGAATGGTCATTAAGTTTACCACAAATATATCAGTCTACGGTGGCTCCTCAGACGTACACGATGGATAAAAACAGGCTTTCCGTGGAGGTCCTGCTTCCGAGTGGCGGAAGTCGCGATTAGGTGCCATTGATTTGGTATCAAAGGTACATTGACATGCAGTGAGATATAGCTGATGCACTTACGATACTAAAGAGCTTAATCGGTTGACAATGTTCACCAAAAGCTGTTCAGCAGTGGTGCAATGTTTCTAACCACAATCGTGGTGGACATTCCTGCGACGAACAGAATATGAGCCGGAGAGGCCATGAAAAATCATGCTGCATTAGTTATTCGATTATAAAATTCTACCTTTAGTTGTTTGAGAGACCTGAAATCCAAAATTTGACTAAAGCAACTTTGGGGAAATGCCGTTGTAGTGAGCACACTGCAGCAGTGAATTAGGACAAATTTACACAACTAAATGAGGTATCCACAGGTTCTCCAAGACATTATTCCATATGGGTTCAATGTAACCAGAACCAACCTAACCAGTTAGGTCAAATGAACTTATGACATGTCCGTTTTGGAAGTAAAATATCTAGGGAATTCCGACTTTGAGCTAGGTATACCGGTCAATTTCGAGTCGCCTCCAACTTTTCTCCCTTTGTTTACTTCGGCCCCCAATCCTCGACCGAATCACGTTTAGGTGTACGTAACCTCGGTTCTGAAGCCTCCGTCTCACTCAGACCGCACATCTGCATATCCAACGCTACTGCGACAACGTAACAATATTCTGGGGCTGCGTTTACCGTCACAGGGCCAGAGAGACTCAAGACTGCTATGGAGAACGATGGTCTGAATACCGTGCACGGCCCAAGTCGCGGCTACCCACATCCATAAGCCGGTTTGTGCATGTGTGTACGTAACGTCTCATACAAGCAAGAGCGACTGATCACCGTTTTCTCAGGTGAATAACAAGCGAGATTCACTGTTTATCACTACATCTCATCATTTCAAATGACTATTGGACAGGTTTTCAGAAACAAAGGCGCGTGCGTGTGCCAATATTACTATTACTGTGATGCTTATAATGATATTTGCAGTTTTCTCTTGGTGCTTTTATGCGGGATTCATATATACTAAAGAGCCAGAAGATATGAAAGTGGGTTTTGCTCATATATCTGTTCTTTATAGACCAAAGAGAATATTTCACATGTAACGTGAAGTAAACGAACGGCTGTATTGAAGCTGAGATTTCTTGTGTCCAGATCTTTCTCTATATGGATAAATGTTCAACTTTATGTGGGACGATCTTAAGTGGTCAATGTGTTCCTATTAGTTCCACTCAGTTGACAAGAGTTGTAGGTCACGAGAGGATCCATTGCCTCGTACCGATTGCCAAAGAGTTGTACTAGAACGCTCACGCAGGCGGAAAAGACTCAGGATTTCCGGATATCATTTTCTGTCCTACCAATGACGCTAAGTAGACTAGACGATCCAGCGTGTCCTGAGCTGCTTCCGTAGAATGATGCAACTGGCACATTATAAGTCCGCTACCCACGAATTGACTATGAAACAGAACGTTCACCACCTGCGCCCATCGTTTCCTTCCTTACACGATGCCCGTAAGTGAGAAATCTGGCTGGTACAGTAACACATATTCAAATCACTCCATTTTAATTTATCAGCTGGATATCATATGCCGCAGTTTTTGATGATGTATTCCTTTATCAGCCAGTTGCTGGACGAGCACTCGTAAGTCGTTCAAGCTTTTTGTTCAAATTTATTTTGGAAAAATGTGGCGAACTGCAAGCAATTCAAAGGAAGTTAGAACACGCCATCTCTAACCATCATGGCGTCATAATCACAAGTCAAGTTGTCACCTTCCAGAGCAGTTGAGGTAATTGGTCAGGCTTCAACAGTATATCACGAATGTTACCTGGCTAACAGTGAGTCTGAAATAGAGGGAGCGAGACCATCCATCCACATGGGCTCGTAAGAACACGTTTCTCATGGGGTAAAATCAAGCCAAATGCAGACTTAAGGTATGGACTTGTATCCTGCTGCTCACCAGGATTGAACGCAGGATTTACACTTTTGACCTGGACTTGTTTGGTAACATATCGATCGGACCAATTCACACTTCTTATCGGCCGTTCCAAAAGATTTCAGAGAGACTTGTGATGTGTAATTTGGAAGTTCCTCCGAACTGGATATCTTCAGTTCCTATCCTTAACAATGTGTCACTCGTGTAGCCGTGCTGGGAGGATGCCTTTCATAGGCTTCTTGTAGTCAAGTTTGTTTGGTATGTGTAGTCGGTAGTCTGGCGACACGAGTTGGTCAAGGCCAAATATAGGTGAGCTAAATGTAAACAACAGCCAGTTTCGGGGGCAGATCACAGATGATATTTATCACAGATGTTTACCAACTTCCTATCCGATACGAGCGTACCGCTGCAGACGTCATTGTAGAAGATATGTTGCTCATCTCGTCGAAACGTGTCCGAGCTTCGTTGTTGATAGTATCAGATTCATAAATTTCAACCGAGATTTCGTCCTGCAAATGGAACTAATAAAGGCTGAAATGTCGAGAAGCACTGTACAGCTGTTTCATTCTTGTTGCGAATCATCAGCAGTGCACATCTAGCGAAACTTCATGGAATTCCGAACCCGTGACCTCTCGCCTAGTAGTTTGAACAATGAACTGTTCGGCCACCAGCGAGTGGTCAGCAGTGCGATTAACTCGCAATAAAACAGGATGCACCGACATTCACCGTTCAATCACGGAATGCACATCCCATAATCGAATGTTGACTGGCTCCTCAGGTGACCGCGTTTTCTCCTTGTTTTCTCAAGCTCGAAGTACTGTGCGATTGAAAGCCCGAAAACAACAGGTGGGACGATGCTCGATTTTTATGACCGTGCAGGACGAGCAGCGGGCTTCGGTATGGAACTATCGACACAGCATGACGAACGGTAGAATAATTTGCTTCCAAGTAGCTGGTACTAATCGCAGACTCGTTCTCATTTGCATACAAAAAGACGTCAGAAAAGATGGACAGGACCGCTGGAAACGTTACCCACATTACGATTCACACCGGATGTTGGTTGATAAATCCATCCCGATGGTGTGTATGAATCAGCAAACCATTCCGTTTGCGGACAAACTTGCTAATAAGCTTACGTGTACTATTCGCCAAAAGCGGTAAATGGCTTGTCAACAATGATCATTATCCTCATTGACATCATAACAGCAGCGTTCAAAACTGATGTTTCGCTGCCAAAAACAACAATGGTTATGGGCGTGGAAGTAATTCGCCTGCTGACGGAGAGTTTTGAACCAGTTTCGGATTATGTATCCTCGCCTCGAAAGCTCAATGTGATATCAGGCCAAACAATGGATTCATTCAGAGTATCGTCCTCGGAATATAACGAAGCGATCCTAGCATACGCTTCATTTTATCGCTAAAATATGAGCACCATTCAGCTGACTCGGGGGTGAGAGTCGTGTGTATTGATCTTCTTCAGATGATGCAGTGAAGTGTTCTGATTTGCCTTTCATGGGCCTTCATGTCACAGACTGTCTTTCATTACAACCTGTTTGATTAATCGCGAGTAGCCATCAGTATATAGTACAATTTAGTGTTATGAAACATAAAATATCTATCAAATTCACGTCTTACGATTCCCGACTTAACTAAGATAAGAAAATATCACTGGAATCCGAGAAATTCGCACCGCACGCTTGAGAATTCTTCGTAAAAACTGATGTGTTTAGAAACAATTTTTACTCTTCTGGTTTTCAGTACCAAATTATCAGGAAGAATTTTTTTTTGATTTTATAACGGGAGGAAAGGCAAAAAATATCAATGCTCATAAAACAGACATTATTTCAGTAATAGCAAACAATATCACAGATATCAAGTACATATACAGCAGTCATTATGGCACTTTATTGACAGCTTGTATATCTTTGTTTCGTTTTTAATCGTTCAATAACTTGTCGGTACATGTTTGTTTCATTATAATGGACAGCAAAGAAAACGCCAGCTAACGTACTCACCATAAACCTGCGAATTGTGGGATAACGTCAGTAAACATGTGCTTATGTGATAAACAGCCGGTAGACGACACCGCATTCTATTTTCAAGTATTCAGCTTCTTTGAAAGAAGACTGTATCAAGGCAACTTGTGAGTGAAAGTGTTTTCGGAGCATGATTGTGGCCGCGTTTAGGGTTGAGACTCTACAACAATAAATAGTAACGCTAGAGCATTAACATTTTCGGTGATTCCACCGCACACTCACCACACCCGGCTATCTACGATGCGCCTTGGAATATAAATTTGCATATCCATACGGAACCATACACAGAACATTCCATCGAAGATTGCTCTGCGTCCCACGAGTCGACAGCTAATCATAGCCTTTCATCATACTGTCAGTGTTACCTCCGTTCGGATCAAAAGTTCCTCGCTTACCTGTCGGATCAGCGCACAAGTGTGGCGCGACTGACTGGGATAACCGAATTTGGTAACATGCGCGCTATTAGGTCACGACCGTTTATTAAAAACACATATGGCGTGGGTGATCGGTGCGTATACGACCTTAAAAATGAGGCAAAACAACTATTCCACAAACATATACGAATAAAACGTACGAGGGAGAATAACAGAGTTTTCATAATATGGATTTTTTGCCGAATAGTTCATATGTATCCGGTCAATAGATGTGATATTTCGCAATGCACATTGAATTGACGGTTTTGTTTAAAAAACAGCTGATCCTGTCATCCAAGTGCCAGTAATCTCCTCGAAAGGGAACGCAGATCGGACCATAGAGAAAATTGATGTGAGAAGGATGAACTCCACCTCGAGCCCATACTGACCAGAACCCATGAACCATAAAAAACCTGGTACAAAAAGGAAGAGCCGGGACATGGACAGAGCACTAATGCGTGATCCCCCGGTCTGAATCACAACCATAGCGAGTGAAGTTGGGCGACTGCAGGTTCTCGCTCATCTGGTAGAGTAGTCGTTGTGCACCCTGTTTATTGTGTCTGCTTAGGCCCCAACTGACTGTAGCTCTGAATCTGCCAAAGGCAGTTTCTATGATGCTCTAAATGCCCTTTTGAAACGGGTTAAAAGCTCAGGCGTCGTTGTGGTTGCTCGTGACAGGAACGCTCAGGTAGTTGGACTAAGCGCTGCTGAGGCTCAATTGGGTGGTCGTCTTGGATCGAACAGGAGACGCACAGTCCACGAAGATCGCCTGAATCAGATGCGTGCTGATCACAGAACGTTCCTGGAACAGCGGAAATAGCTGGAAAACGTGGTGTCCACCAATCCAAGTGGACCACTTCGGCGTCAGTTACCGACAGAACACGCTGGAACACCAGCGTAGATCCCGACCATGCACTTATACGCTGCTGCTCTTCATTGCGCTTTTCAGGTCTACGTAAAACGCGCATACCTCACTTAGCCAAAGAACGTTTGAACAACTGAGCACAGTACTTCGAACAACAATTCAGTCAGCCACCTGCTATCCCCAATCCGGAATCCTGGCCTTCAATAGAAAGGTGGACTGTGAATACAGAGCCGCCTTCAACCTCAGAAGTGTGCGAATGTGTATCTCTACTCCAGCGTCATCTTGCTCATGGCCCTGACGACCTTCAACGTGTTCTTTTCAACGATGGTGGTGGGTTTCTCAGCCATTGACTGTCTAGCCTATGTGGGTCTCTCCCGGAGAAGGAGTTCCAGATAACTTGGCCGAGTCGATAATAGTGCCCATTTTCAAGGAGGGTACTCGCAAAAGATGTGTTTGGTGTTGGTTTGACTTCCGTTGTAACAAGGCTTTTGGCCATCGTCTAACGTCAGATGGCGAATCTTTGGTCCGTTTGCATCAAGCGGGATTTCGACTGCGTAGAGGCTTCGTCAATCACACCTTCACACCATCAGATGTTAGAGCAATGCCACATGAAAAGAGAACCCTCAATCTTGATATTTCTTGACTTCAAGGGTAAGTTCGGTTCTGTTGATCGGTCAGTGATGTTAACTACACTTGCTCAACAGTGCATGCCCGAGAAGTTTGTGAACATAATTCTGTTTCTGTTTTCACATACTTCGGGTCGTGTGCGAGCATATATTGAGCTCCATAACGACTTGCCTACAAAAAGTGGTGCCCCACAAGGATGTCCACTCTCCATTCTTGTTCAACTTCGTCATTGATGCGGCAAAAGCTGAAAGGTCTTCAAAAGCCCGGTGTTCAAGTTGTTGCTAGAGAAAACCTTGTCGATCTGGAGTATGCAGACAACATCACCCTCATCCTTAAAGACCAGGGCGAAGCACAAGCTCTGCTGAATAGATCCACCACCCTCATACCATCTTTAGGCATGCGGCTTCAAAGTTCAAAGTCATGCTTCAGCACGCGCGCAGTCTCTGAATGTACCCTTTAAAATTCAAGGAGAACCTCTGGAGGTCGCGCAGAACATTACATACCTTGGTGGTTGTATTAGCTCTGACGGAAATGTACCTGATAACGTCAGTGCAATAGCCTCGAAGGCCAGAAGCACGTTTGCTAGTTTGCGTTACTTGTGGCGTCAAAATAGCATATTCCTGGGTCTTAGAAGTCACGTGTATCAGGCTACAATAAGGACTGGGTTGTTTTATGGCCGCGACACGTGGCCTCTGCGGACAGATGATGTGAGGCATCTTCAGTTCTTGTTTACTACCGATGTCTCGGAAGCGTTCCAGGTTTTTTAAATTGTGTCAACGGATTGATAACGAGGTTATTAGAAAACGGGTATTTTGTTCTACAGCGGGTACCTCAATCACGGAAAAGAACTAGCATCATCGATTGCGGTGATTCGGCCATGCGTTACGCATGCTGAGACGAGTGTTGTTTTCTATGCCTCCTTCAGAATGGCGGAAACTGCGAGGTGAACAACGTATGACTTGGCAGAAGGGTGTGAAGGAGATTAGTTGGGTGTTGTCGGTGAAGTAGGCTTTCCAGAATGGGGTCTCCGTGACCTCTCCTGCACTTGGCTGTGACATTGCAAGAAGTGGCGATCGATGTCAGTGGCGTTCATGCTGTCAGTTTCTTTCCAGATGGTCTGATTGAGCGCACAGAGGTGTAATAAGAATACATGACATAGAACACACTAGGTCCCCTCCCTCACGCAATCGTTTTTCTTCTTCTCACTCTGAGGCACTAGATACAATTAAACGAACTTTGTGTTTGTATGGCAGTGAAGTATCAGTGTCAACAGTGATGTTGCTGTCTCTGATGATGATGATGATGATGATGATGATGAGAGCACATTGTAGGATCCATTCCCGTGGCTTCTCGTATTTGGTACAACGGTAAACTGACTGTCACTCACCGATATCGGTTGTTTCACAATCCGCGAAATGTCTAGTTAACTGCATCAATTCTCCCTGAAATATACGGAAACAAAGACAATCACGTGAGTCGGGAAGCGCAGCTTTGCAGTACAATACGGAGATCGCCGATGGAACCGGGCAAGAACGGCCGTTCCAGCGAAATGGATATTGTAGTAGACACTGAAACGTGAATCATTATTGTCATACCTAAGTTTATTAGTTAGTTATAGATGCGGAGCAGTGAAGCTGAAGAATTGAGTTATCAGAAACATTGCTATCAAAAAAGGAACTCAGCCTTCATCATCTGTCACGGAAAACCACTTGGTCAGATAAGCTTGAGCACAAAAAGATCTGATACCATTTGTGGCGGATAGTAACCATTTCCCATAGGTTTTTTGGTTAGTAGAGATGACGCTTCCCACCAACAGGTACAATTTTGACGTTGTGGTCAAGCTTGAGGAGTGGAATAATCCCGAGAGTTAAACTAGCTAGAACTCCGTTCCTAAAGGTCAACTATGTAGGGAAGTCTAAATAGTAGCAGCTACAGAAACAGTGGTAGGCCCTCGCAGTACGCGTAAATGTAGTACGGGGCCGTCTAGAGATAAAGTTGTATTTCCTCTGCAGTAGACGCCTGAAAGCACAAGGGCATTCCTTCCAGCACGTCCACGTGTGTAGAAGCAGCGATGCTGTCATCCTCAAAACAAAGACGAGTTGGAAAATATCCGCCTAAGGGCGAGGTGGCTCAGTGGTTAGCGCGCGAAGGTCCGTGGTTCGAACCCGACTTCTGCATCTCGACTTCTCCTGTCTAGGCTTGGGTAACCTGGCAGTACTCCAGCCCTCGTGCTTCCTTTGTGTGGCATGGCAGCTAGGGTGTTACAACTGAACGATTATTTTGTTTTTTACACACTGATCATTTAAAGCTTGATCTCATCCGTCAATGCATTATTCAAAACGATGGAGATGTCTGAATTATAACTTCAATTTTTAGCACAAAGTATCATAGGTCGGTGACGAACGTGACAGTACGCTACGGCTGAAAGGCACCGAGGCAACACCTAACTGACCCGATGAACGGTTGAATTAATCAGTGTGGAAGATTACAATCAGGTTAAAAGAGCCAGATCAAACCAGGATAGAAGCTATTCAAGATTTTAGTCATCGATATTACATGTGCAACGCAGAAGCAGGCACCGAAGCACTAGTGAGAGTTATGTTGAGGTCAAAGGTAAGCCGACTGACAAAGAGCACGGTGATTACGCACAGCCATGCAAAGGCAGCATACGAGATTGTGAACACGTGTCTAACAGCTCATAGAATAAATCAGGAAAAAACCACCGAACAGTTGGTGTGAATTCATTCGTGTTGCAGCGGCTATTTGAATATTCAAACCACTGTAGAAACCAATCAGTCGTGAGGCTAATCATAAACAAGAGAGAGAAAGTAACCTGGACATTTGAAACAGATGGGGTAAACTAAGGTGCACAGAACGGTGTGATAAAAAGACAATTGTTCAGCTGTAACACCCTTTCAGTGCCTAGCTACCACGCCGCCCAAAGGAAGCACGAGGGCTGGGATACGGCCAGGTTGCCCAAGCCTAGGCCGGAGGAGTCGAGATGTAAATGCCACGTTTGAACCGCGGACCTTTCGGTCAGTAAACTCAGAGCTACTTCACGCCCCAGAACGGTGTGTCGAATGAGATTATCAGTCGCTCAAGTAAGCAAACTGTTTCAAGCACTGTCTGGACGTTCAAATACGTCCAACTGGACTGTGGTACAAAACTCCACGTCGCCCCACCAGTTCAGGGCAATTAACGGTTGTGAGATGGCAAATTAAAACGGATAAGTGTCAACTTTCAATTTAGAACAAATTGTCTATAACCGAAATCAATCACCTATGTATATGATTAGGTGAATTCAACCTCTGGACCAAACTAGAATGCCACTCGAACTGAAACTACCAGATAAGCATTTTCTTGGAAAAGGTCGAACAGATTTGGTATGTCGTGCAGTTGTCGTAACAATTTTCCATTCACTCAGCCAGTCACGAACGCAGTCTCAGTGGATCGATAACAATCAAATGCCCGTCTAATGCACGTGATCTAATCTGTTTGTCTCATATGCTAAATGCCAGTTAAAATTCATTGGGACGGCTAATGTATCGACAGGGTTGGTCTAAAATCCCTTCGATTTCCGAAACGTTCGACCGAGCAACGGAACTGTTGCTTTTGAGGGACCCTGCGACAGTGAAATAGTGGGAGCTCCAAGGCGTTAAGTGAAAGTGGGCATCATCGAAGAGTCCCGCTATGTACCATAAGGGGTGCAGATAGTGGAAGCAGCTCATCTGTGAGAGACTAAGTAAAATGCAGCCGTACGCAATAGCACGGCGAGGAAATCGACATACACTACAGCAGCCATCCTCTTCCGACTGTCACATCATTAAATTTAATGAAAAATCGGTTGGGATTGATGGGTTTCAAGAAATCACCATGAGAGAGAAAACTCCAAGTGATTTTAGGGAGCATATCCTCCTCGGATACTTAAGGGCTAGAACATGATTTTTAGCTAAGGGTTAC
Organism: Clonorchis sinensis; assembly: GCA_003604175.2. Classification (NCBI taxonomy): domain Eukaryota; kingdom Metazoa; phylum Platyhelminthes; class Trematoda; order Opisthorchiida; family Opisthorchiidae; genus Clonorchis; species Clonorchis sinensis. The sequence goes on along the minus strand of CM030373.1, from coordinate 23,534,212 downwards.
GTAACTACCTCAGCGGTGCCTATGAACAAAGACTAGTTAAGGTGAATAGTCCAAGTGATGAAGGCTGAGGATGATTCCTCACATACACGTAAACCCTACAGGAAAAGAACGAACTATGAACACACTTCTCGACCGATTCACCACAATTGTTAAATCACCTTGGGAAGATTAAGCAAGTAAACCAACCCACGTATGGTGCGGGGTTGTCCGCACCATTTTTAAGATGCATCCCAGGCACACATATGGACTTCTAGTAATAACCGATGGCTATGTTGGTAAGCTTGATGCTCGAGAGCTTAGAGCTGGTCATTCTCAGCATCAATTGGGAAAACAACATTTGAGCACAATTGTGGGCCAGGTTAGCATATGGCCAAGGTCACTAATGAGTCGAACCAAGAAGAATCCGTCCACACTAAGTTGGTTGAAAGTCACCTGTACAGAACAGCCGAAGTCAATCTTCTTTCCAATTTCGCATTCCAAACATACATATCTGTTCGAAACCAAGCGCTAACCAACCCAAACTTTCGAACGTTTCGCGAATTGTGTTAGAAACTGTTGATTAGTCAGCGTGAAAGTTGGTGTCTAGCGGCCAAAATGGTATAAACTCCATGAAACGGCTCTGTTCAGAATAGTTTTTTTTTTCAATTTTAGGTTGAACCAGCTACGCATGACACAGATGATCCGCAGCAGAGCAGTCAAAGCACGACCAGTCACCTTTTGTGAGATCAATACTGGATTAGCTGGCTCCTACCGTCCAGGTTCCGAAGTGTCCAATAACTCGTCGATCCCAGGCAACCCTCAATGTTGCACACGCTGAAGCTGTATTTGCTTTCACCAGACCCACAGTACCGTTTGCTTGTGCGTTCTGTTAGTGGCAGACATCTCAGGCACAGTGCTTCGCAAATTAGCGTAATTACTCGGGTGTTCCTTCACCTGTGGGTCATAGCGAGCGACCCGTCAACCAATGACGTGGGAACAGCAGATTGCGCAAGTGGCAACCAAGCAGAGGGCAAACCCAACACAGATGGATCAACAGCGGGCACGAACTGTGATGAAGTCGATGCAGAAACTGGCATGATCGCAATGATTCACTTTGGAGCATACATCCATCGAGGGCAGTGTTACAGAACCTCAAGCGACCAAGCCGAAAACTTCAACAATGAAGTCCCTCATCACCACGCAATGTGAGGTTGATAGCTATGAAAGAGTTACAAACTTCTGATGACAAACGAGCTGTCTAAACAATCTCGATTGTTCACGGTACCTTGTCCCATGCCTTCACCTACTACTAACCATGAAATACAAAAGTGTCATCTACGAAATCAAAAACCCAAACCGCACATTGTTTAGTGTAGCAAAGGCAGTCCCCATTTCATAAAAGATTTCACGATTACGGAGAAAATCGGGTTAAAGGCCAGGAAGAAAGCTGAAGTGAGCGATTTTCGCATGCAGAAGATATTAGTTTGCCCATTCACCCCAAATGATACACTACGGGTGCAACAAACTTGCAGGTTCCCTAACGGACATTCTTCAAAATGACGTCGATTCACCCTTGTGAACAGGCTACCTAAAGAGACCGAACAGAAGTGGAGGGTTATGCAGTCCGAAATTGGCGCGTCCAGGTAGGATCAGCTGTGGCATCAAGTCAACGTGGAGATGTGGTCGACCGGATTACGGTATTGGGGTGTGATCCGCGGTGAGGCTTCCAATATTGTTCGAAAACTATTATATATATTATATTATATATATATATATATATTATATTATATCGGCTTCGATTTGTCATTTGACCCCTTAAGCTCAGATCTCAGATATTTTCCAAGTTGATCGCTCTGTTGAGTCTATATTCGGGAAGCGAAACTATGAAACGGGCAGTTGTAAAGGTCCTATCAGACACAGACTCGAGTTGAAATGGTTTTATGCCTAGTGTATGCATTCGGTAGCATAACCGTTGTTCCGGGAGGAGACTTGACACCAAGAGTAACCTTTGTTGGAGGTTGGATGTAAGACCTCGCAAACCGGATTAATTTCGAGCCAAACATTCGGAAAATACAGTGGAATAATTCTAGTTGGCAGGTTAAATAGCTTAATTAGGGGATTACTGAATACGGAAAGGTGTGGGAAAAGCTATTAACGTCTCATCACCAGTGGGGATTGCGACTGACTTCCGGTCTACATTCTGTTTGATTTAAATAAATTATGGTCGTATGGTAGCCGACAACCAGTGCTGCTGGATCGGTAAGGAATGAAACATAAGACGGTCAATTCTGAGCCGTTCGTGCCTGAACGGTTAGTGTTCGAACCACTAAGCTTGAGGTGGCCGGTTCGAAACACCCTGTTGATGGTTGCCAATGAGAATGAAATAGCTGTACAGGGATTCTTGGCTTCAATTACAGGACGAAATCTCAGTTGGAAATTGTAAACGTGGGGGATCCGCTATCTTGAATAGCTTCTCACAAGTCGTCACACTGGTTCTTATTAGCTTAGCAATGCCTTTTCCACTATTCTGGAAAATTTGCCCTTTACCTCCGAAGGACTTGAGTTGCCATACTTTTATTAATCACAAGATCACAGGCTGGTTAAAGCACAGTTGAACGATTAACCACAGAACTACAAGTTCGTCAAGCGATCAAAAACATCCACATTGTGATGTGATACCTTGATTGGAACAACCAAGACACCTACTATTGAGTCCGCGCTTACCGATAAATCTCAAGGTCTATGGAATTACACACAACTCATGTGACTACGGCCACCTCTCATGCTTTCACCATCAAACTCATTATTCGGCACGATTAATATGCGCCGGAGGTGAGAAGTAAAGCTGGATTCAGAATCTACACGTCCAATCGCAACCCCAGTCAGGTAATAACCAGCTCCGTCCTGGGTAATAGTTGCAATTCGCAATGAAAATAGTCCCCGTTGAGCAGTAAGAGGGTTAGAATTGCCACAATGCTTCCTATCTCTTATGGAATGGGCGAATGGCTCCATTCGTGGGAAAGCATTGCGTATCCCTACTTCTCTCTTTTTGATCATTAAGAGTTGTCGAGCTTTTCCGGACCACCAACTCAATGTTTTCTGGGATTGTGAGCATAGCTATCACGTTTTGTCGTGAGTGCGGATACGTAAAACAAGTACATGTTCCTTGGGTTGTTTAGACTTCACAAGCTCATCCTAGGGTGAACTAAGCTCAGTGAGGGCCATCATGTGAACTGTGAATTACCAAGACTGCTCAGGTCATAGGGTGTTAAACTGACCAAAAGAAATCACTGACACGACACAAGCCGAACACATAATTACGCCAACTCACAAGGCGCAAAACAGGGTGCGGAAAATGAATGCCTGAATGTGACGCCAAACACACCAAATGGCTAACGAACTGGCGAAGTGCATATGGGGTAATAAAGATTATTGGCATAAACGGTGATGAATTCCGAATCATAGAGATTACACGTGTTACCTAGGGTTCGACTGATTTCAAAACCATGAAACTGAATCCCATCGATCGTCCTTGCAACGGGAAATGTCTACGCACGTGTTTGGTCTAAAATTTCACCAGCGAGACAGGTTTTCTCACTAAATGGTTAGCGTTGTCGCTGAAATAGGTCGTGATATAGACAAAGAACAGAAACCACCAGTTTGGGTTATTTTAACTTTGAATGATCCCTACTGCGAGAATTTGTTCACCACAGCAAGCGGATATTCAACATCACCGGAGAGCATTCACAAGCCACTACAACTGAAGGATGACCTATTCAAGACAGGCGTACGGAACAAAAGTCACTATGGGAAAAACTTGGAACATAAGGATTTAAACGAAGTGGTAGCAAGGTAAGCAACTCACCACCTTTGATGGACCATGGACCGTGAGTGTTTTCACCCCAGCTTGCCTGGCCGTGAGAGCCACACCTTGTTTAGAACAGTTTTCGGAGAGTGAGGAACGAGTAACTTACCAAGTAGACCGGAAACATGATCCCATGACATTCGCGTCAAGAAAACATGTTGCATACGAGAGGTTTTGGACCTGAAAGCATTGGAATTGTGATGGAATAAACACGATATACCGGTGCTCAGACAGAATACGTTGCGTTCCCTCGCCACAGTTGACCAAATACCGCGTTACGCCTGTATCAATGACGAACGAGGTCGGTCCATACCTGTGTCCTGTCCCCAACACGGTCAGGTTGATGTGAGCTGGAGGCTTCATTGGGTCGAAAAACGGCTGGTAGTGCTTCCGTAGGCAAAGTGAAGTCGTGAACAGTCGTTTCAGAAAATAGGTATAATCACGCATTGACGATGCGAACGTACAGAAAGACCACAGCCCTATAGCTGTACAGCCGGCTGGAGAAGAGAGATTTTTCATTTAGGCACATGGACAAAGTGAGTAGTCATTAGAACGCACGAGAAAAACAAAACGAAAGCAATTTCAGATAAAAACAAGGAGCAGGAAACGAAGACTGTAGGCGGTGCCGGAAGCAAGGGGGAATCTACGTGAAAAAACATCAAACTATACGGACAGGAAAGCAATAGATGTGCGACAGGGTCGTATTGACTCTTACTATCGAGAAATTGATCCGCTACTATTGCACGGTAGTCAATGTGAAGTAGGATGTACGTGTGTGTGTGTGCGGTACGCAGCGAAACTGCCGTAAATTCTTATGCAAACGAAGCAGTGGTTGCGTCTTAATAGAAGGAAAGCAATCTCCTGATAACCTGACTACCACTGAAAGCACCCACGGCCCCTGCTGACGGAACGAATGTAGAGGGATCCCATCTTCCATACTTGATAGACAGAGACTGAGGCAACATGTTCACCGATAGTCTTACACTTGCCGTATTGGAAGCGAATTTGTACAAAGTATGACGCGTGCTGTTCTCAAGCATTATCTGAATCACTTACAGCGACTGCGGTTTGCAACACAAACTTTATAATTATTGCATTGTGAACGAGAGATCTTGCTGTGTTTCATTCGAGTCACCCGTAAACAACAACTTAATTTGTAAAAGAGTATTCACCTACGTCACGTTTGTTGTTCACGTATGAAGTAAAAAAAATAAAAATAAATCGTTCAGCTGTAACACCCTTTCGGTGCCTAGCTGCCATGCCACCCGAAGGAAGCACGGGGGCTGGGATACTGCCAGGTTGCCCAAGCCTAGACAGGGGAAGTCGAGATGCAGAGCTCGGGTTTGAACCACGGACCTTCCGGTCAGTACGCTCGCACTCTAACCGCTGAGCTATCTCTGAAGTAAGATTGACGGATATTCGGGGAATGGGTCTGTCAGATGTGTCCCAGTAAGCTACATAGGATATGCTATCAGATTTACATCAAGAAGACTATGGGCAACCGACAAGCTAGATTGTTTTCTTCTACATTAGACCGAGTAGGTCCAAGTTGTGGTAACCACTGTTTTCTTAATACTGGGCAACAAACAGTATAGGAAACTCTTTCAAGCATATTAGTGCACAAGGTTGCATAAGGCATGATCTTTGCCTGTAATGCTTCTCCATAGAAAATCCCCACGAAAGTATTTCAGAAGTTCAACGGATGGAGGCCATTGACTTCAAGATGCCTATTGATGGTCAGGATGTTTGTCATCGGAGAGAGAAAAAGCGACAACTTTCCCCAAGAAACCTATTGAAATTTGCGTAATATATCAATGATTCTTGCCACGATTGCATACATTGCTTATGCATGAGGCAAAAACACGTTTACGGGCAGATAACACCTACAGAGTGAAATGCTTTACAAAAGTTGCAACAACTCCGTGTTCATTTTCATGTTACCACAATGTGCAGAGTAGGTCCGTCTGTACCGTATGACTGGTCAGACGATAGGGGGGAGGGATCTGAAAAAACGGTACGTAATTGAGTGAAAAATTGCCTCGAAATATTCAGGTGCAGTCCAGAACGAACAGCAACTAGATCACCTTAGAGACCGCCTGTTTAGTTTGTCATGCAGCACAACCTTATCTCGCCAAACTGAAACAGCGTGTTCACCCAATCGCCATGGTTTGAACAGCCTCGATTTCAGTTGGTCAAGTAACATGGTAGTAGAAGTAGTGATCGATCACTGTGCCCATTATTCCCGACATGAAGTACAGATTGATTGATTCGGTCTGAATTAAGGAATTATGAATTGCACACATTGTGCCGGGCAGAATTAGCCACTGACAGACTATTTCAGGCTCCTAATTAACTGAAATCATCCGGGTGTACTCTACTTCTCGACGGATATCTAACCAACCACTGTAGCAACAGCTACAACTACTGTACGACAAGTACACGGTTTCTTACAGCTGAGGATAATGATGAGCAACTGATGAGAACAGTACCCATGTTTTCTGTTAACTACTTATGAGTTGCATTCACATTGTTCGGAATATTTTGATCCGGGACGGTAACACTTAGGGGGAATGGTATTTCATGACGTATGATACAGGTTCATTGTGCAAAACAGGTTGAGAACCACTCAATGGTGCTCTACATTGAAAATGTAAACTTAGTAAATCCTGTCTGGCACCAGGTTAAGGCCAATCATTCATGCCTTGAAATTAACAGCAAAAATTTTTATCAGTCGCTCAGTGGAACAAGAATATTGTTCATAAATGTCGGTAATATGTAAGATATATTGTATCTAAACAAGATCCACAAGACCAGAAATGTACGCATTGTTACGTACACCGTTTTTTATACATTCACTCGGAAAAACAAAAAACGGAATGCTTTTCTCGAATAGGAACGCAAACACGGTACAATTTAAGTTTGCTATCATAAACCCCAGTTGTTCGACTACGTATCTATCCGTCAAGTCACTGAAAATGAATCAGCAACAATCAGTTAGTGGCGGACAGTCCGCCTTTATCTGAGTTCGCCACCACTAATCAATCCTAGTATTCCTTTAAACGGACAAAACTTTGTCTGAATGTACAAGATAATTGGAATTCGAATGTGCACATTAGTGCATTGCACTGATGTCTTCACTCCTGAATGACACTACTACTGGCGAGCAAAGATACTCGTCTTACTTGAACTAATGCGGCTGCGGAAGTTAAGACAGCTAAGATCCCTGATGCGTCTGGTCGGTATATATATATATATATATATATATATATATATATATATATATAGGTTCGCATCTGAATATGTCCATTACTGAAGGATTTCACGGCAATCCACTCAAAGTGACTTTACCGGCACGGCGCATCCCGAAGAGTTGTACGCACTCCAGCTAAGGTTCCTGTTATCTTAGCTGAAATCAACGTGGAACTGAATGTCTCAGAATTGCAAAAACCATAAATCAGAGCTAGGATTTTGTCGAAAGGGAACTGAAATATACAGTGCATGCAATAGGTCATCCAGTAACTTCCCAACAACCGCCAGGTAGGACACATAAGCGAAAAGGCGAGGTGACTGAAATGGTAAAAAGCGCCCATCGCACTCGGTAAAGTGTTTAGAGGCACACCATTTACAGACTGATACGCTGACATCGGCTGCGCTCACTGCAGTAAGCACAACCACCCTCTGTCCCTGAATGTACAAAGATTTGAGGGTGAAGAAAGTACTGGGTGGAAACGCTTTGACGTAAAATGTGCTAGATGCGTCACGAATACATTAAACATGGTTGTATATGCAAACTGTCAGAACAGAGCCAAATACTCGATCGAACGACAGATGCGACAGCAGCTAGATTGTGACATAGATACGCGACAAAATTCACTCCCGGCATTCACTTGTTGTTTTAACGCGATAACCGATCGTCTCGGACTACGTTTACCGAATTCCACCAACTATGGCACCAACGTGAAAGCGGCTTGCGCACTGAGCCCACGGTCACCAAATGGGTTGGAAGAGTCGACAATGTAAGTTAGGACAGACGGAAATGAACAAAGATGTCTAGGATGTGTTACCCGTAATATGGAGAAGCAAAAACTCACGGTAGGACTCCACCCATACCATCATCTGCTACAGCTAGCTAAAGTACTTCGCACAACAAAGCCGTCTGATTCAAGCAGACCTTTTCACCTACCCATGTGCTGAGTAGAAGACTCACCAATAGCCAGGCCAAAAATTGCCAGACTGAAGGGAGTTCAATTCGAAAATCTTTGGCAACGTTTCCTAAGAGGGTGATGCGGGACAAAACACTAGTGGGGGACCGTTCAGTGACTCTTACTCTCAATGCGTAGTTTTTGGAAACTTACATTCTCACAAGATGTAAGTCCTTGAGCACAATGCTATTGGTCCCAGCAGTGGCTTCACTGAATTGCTTTACCTTAGAATACTGTATACATGATCAGCAGCTTGCGTAAAAATGCGCGACACAGGAGCAAGCACCAGTATACACTCCTTTCCTCAGGCTATAAAAGCCCAACTTATCCCCGTCTGGTAATCACCTCATCGATATTATGGTCCATCTTGGAATAACAACCGAATTAACAATATAGCTCGCAAAGCAATTGTCTCCAGATCAAAGTATTTGAACCAAAAGCCTGGCTGAGGAGTGATCGAGGGTTCCCATGCAATCATCACTGATGCACAGCGATATGAGTTAGCTCGAGAGAAAGAGTAGCCCGTCCTCATACACATCAGACAATTATGTTTGTGGGCTTCATACCGTGTAAAAAGTCGTTCAGTTGTAGCATCCATTCGGTACCTAGCTGCCATGTAACGGAAAGTGGCACAAGGGCTGAGATACTGCCACGTTGCCCAATTTTAGACAGGAACAGTGGAGATGCTGAGGTTGGTTTCGAACCACAGACCTTCCATCCGTAAGTTGGCGCCTTAACCACTGAATTATCATACTGTGTGGTTGAATGGAATACAAAATGGATGAGGTTTAGTGGCTCAACAGCGAACCCGATGAAACAGCTTTACACTGCTTCTCAGCTCTTCAGCACTTTTCAATTACAGGACAAAATCTCCATCAAAAATTCCAAATCTCCTAATTGGCTCAAATGAAGGCCTAAATCATGCACTTAACTGACCCGTGAATGACTCCTACTATCGCACACCTTGAAAATCTATGGTTGATTCCGTGAATATAGCTCACTTACACTGAGTTCAACCCAGGATAGGCCAAGGTATATGTAAAGTAGTCTTCATGATGGAACATGCTACTCATAAGGTTGCTGATGACCGGTTCCGTCCTTCGCAGGGCTCATAAGACTGACGCAGTCCCCTTATGTTCTACTTGAACACAAAATTATTCGTAAGCGAAGAAGTATACTCATTTGCAAACAACTGAGTCGCAGGTGAACCTCGTTTACGACATTCCTCAAAAGAATCTGCTACCTCATGTTTCAGTGGGTGCGACATTCAGGATATTTAGGTGTAGCTTCTTGGCGTAACACTGCTCATGACGTTGCTGAAAACCCTCCAACAGCCTACTGCTGATTTCCCCCTTCTTGGAACCGAACAGGTAGGCACAGCCATGTACTATCTGGAATATGGTGCAAACTGAAACATGAGGCGATCCTTGTGCAGCACATTCAGTTGGAAAAAATCATAAACGAGAGATTCAACTGAGTCTTCCATTAACACCGATTTAGTTTGCAAATGAGTATATTTGGTCTTCATGATGTTTCGCACCCTCTTAGCAGTCCACAAGCTGTTTACAATATCTTCGATGAGAATAAGCTAAGCCACGTTTTCACATGAAGTACGTAGTTCATCCTGAAAAGCACAGAGATGTGAGGCTTTTCGATCCCATGGTGATGGAACAAATGGATGCAGATGATGTCGGTTAAGTGACCAATTGCCCCATTGTTGTCCCCCGAAACAAGCTGGTCTACTTCGTGATTCATCATCATCAATGTCAGCTCTAAGAACCGCGTACCCTCTGTACAGTGGTTGTAGCTGCCACAATTTCGTCCATCGACGATTTGGAGGTAGGGTAGGTGGCTGCGCATTGGACGCGGGAGCTGATAAATTAGTGCGTAAGTACAGGTCTCTCAGTGGACTTTTAAGTGGGCATTGAGGGCAATAGCTTGGATGAATGAGCGCCATTGACGGCGCGACTGGGCCATGCTTGGTAACGCCTCTAACCATTGATGTGTCCCGTCTCGGGGTCCCCATCGAAGGAGACGGCAATGACCAGCGCAGCTGAGTTTGCTGGTAATGGCTTTCGCACTTCGCTGCCAAGTCATAGATTGACCTCTCTTGGCTCGTTTCCACCCTTCGGGTAGTTCTGCAAAAGGTGTATGCTCGCTTCCCAAGGATGGTAGGCGAGCGTATAGATAACTCTTAGCCAAACGGCTATCTGTCTATGATGGTGGTAACAAGGATTCATCGGTAACAAAGCTCTTCGAGAATCAATCACCATAACCCCACAAAAGCATGAGCACAGAAATAAGTTCTGCAACTTGACAGAGCGGAAGTGTGGTTATTCCTACTGGATCTACATGACATTTCTTCCTGCTGTCACCTGGATTTGACGCACCAGCTCTCAAATATTGAAATGATCCGCCTGCAATGACTTGCTCTAAGTGGATAGAATGCGCTGAGCACACGCTGACAAATAGAGAAGCGCTCATCAGTCACGAAACATGCAGCACTGGCCAAGTAGCATCCCACCGCTATACATGCCACGCCAATAAAAATAGCAGGAAGTCTTAATTGCAGAATTCTTGTTTTCACTACCTGAGTGCAGTGAAAGCACATTTCAAAAGTTATCAGGTTCAATATCCAGTTCAAAAAGCGAGAGGAAAAATAACCGCATTGTGTAGGACGTCACGAGACTTATTCACACGTGCGGGAACAGCTTGGAAACAGCCAACCGTATGCTGCGATTACATACAGTTGAGATCCAGATTAAGATGAACATTGCAACGGAAACGAAAGGTAAAAGCGAACGAGTCTTTCTCAGCGACCTTTTCTTTCGTTCAGGTATTTTATCGGTCTCAACCAAACACTATCCCATAAACTTTACTATCAAGATGTGATAGGTTTCATTCGAATAACCAGCTGAAACTGGTGCGGTGTGATTCCCTTAGGTGATTTCTGCAGACGGGGAGAATCACCTCTGACACTGTTAAGACCTACGGTGCCATAAACCAATTCAAACCGGTGTCACATTTAACCGATTTAGTCGCCAGAATCCTGAAACAATTCTTTCCCGCGGGACAACCACATACATACTGAATGAGAGAAGAACTGGAGCGGAATTTGAGGTGTATAGATTGCAATAGCAAATCAACAGCGCAAATCGGGTCGCCCGAGGGGCTACGAGAGAAAGCAGCGCGGCAGAGCATCCAGAGAGCACGAGTGAGCTGTGCTCAACCAAATGTGTGCGTTCGAATGTCACGACGTCGGTACCAGCCATGTATTCAGGTATTTGTTGTGCTAGTCACATGATTTGACCAGGCAAACCAATGCTTCGAACGGGAGCTAGAGAACGATGCATAAAATACGCAGAAGCTAAAAGATGCACATGCGCGTACACATAAGGTAAGGACTACAAGAGAGTTGGAGAAAAACAAGAAGCTAGTGCATATCTGGGAACGAAACAAAACGATACCGGTAAAAACAAATAATATTAATGATGAGAAAGTGATAACCGTAAGATGGAGATGAGGAGTAGTGATGATCAGTGTTTTAACAGAAGCACACAAGGGACGGTAAAGAAATAAAATACGGTCAGATTGATGAGGAACCACAGATCGCTAGGACAGCCATGTGGGATTTCCGGAGTGACAAAAACTATACAGTCATCTGTTTAACTTTGTCACATGAGCAAGGAGAACGAAATTCCGTCAACGGGGGTTTCCATATGGAGGATGGGACTGACATTGATTCATACAGGTAGATCGCGGGAGAGAAAAGAATGCAACGAAGTGTGTGTATGTCGGAGATAACCTGATTTAATGTTCATTTGAGAAGTTGGGTTGGAGAGGGAATCGAAGTATGCAAAAGTGATGCTGCATGCAAATAAAAAAAAGAAATGGAGATCGTGATATCGGAGGAGCAATCATAATGGCAATGAGAGCTCAATAGAACGGATTCAAGCTGGTTGGATTTTGACTAATGGCGTTGTTACTGTTGACCCTTACACCTCCCACGGATTGGACAGGCATGAAGTAAGGTGAGACCGCTTGGGGGAAGGCCATAGGACCTGGTGCCCGCATACTAACTACACCAAACCGCGGATCTGTAGCAACAACAGGTGGATCCCTCGGACCGGTTAGTGCAAGCGCCGGAGCCATCTGATTCAAAGATGGTTTCACAGGTTGATTGGCCAAAAACGGATTGGCTGAGGGACCGCTGGTGAGTGGTCGAAGTCCAGTGGCAAACGGATTGGTGGAGGCTGCATGGGTGGCATGTTAGGAAAAAAAGAAAATGAAGTGCGTGACAAATAAACTAGGAGGTTATTATTACTACAGAAGTTCAAGTAGTGCGCACCATATTTCATATCACCAGTGTTGGAAACACTTCCCTGATGGACACCGAACTAGGCATACTGTGCTGAGCTTATCACAAAAAAATTGATTATTTCTCAATGGGGAACACGATTGCATAATTAGGCAAGTTATGGAGAATGACAAGAATACGCACCTCGCCCCCATAATCACCCAAGGCATAAAGCGACGCACCAGGTTTAGAAAACACCAGGACAAAGGGCGATCAAAGGCTACCCTGAGGGACCAGGTTGGGTTGCTGAAGATAAGCAGCGACTATTTGGATGATTAGTTAATTTTCACCCCCGCATTTTACCGCTCAAGATACGCAGACGCCGTGCACGGACAACACGTGACGGACTTACTTTGACCATGAAGATAACTCGGAAAAGTACCCACGGTACGAGCTGGATAATAAACGTTGACGAGTGATTTATCATACGATTAAAAAAGGTACACACATGAATATACGACAATAGGCAGAAGTTCGTTTGTCCTCGTTTTCAATCGATCACATTCCAAATGGTTTGAACGTTCTGACGAACGAATGAACCAAGTACACCACTCGGAAATACACCACACATAAGTACACCTAGGTATGTTTAGCAGACTATGCAGCATTCAGGAATGAATTCCTTGTTGATTGGAAAAACGTCATCATAAGGATAGGAATTACATAGAGTAGGCGTAAGTTGGAGATGACGTTAAGATAAAAACCGCATCATATGTTCTTTCGGATTCATATATCGGAGACAGGACAGACCACGGATCTACGCATGACCTACTGTGTTCAGACCGTACAGTTGCAGAATCTAACTTACCTTGTACCAAGAGGGGGGATTGTCATCCCGTCAGGAAAGACTGCTTGCGGTAACCGAACAAAGGTGGCCTCTTCCGAGAAGGTAGGCGACTGTATCGCTTTCGAATGTCCATCTACTACCCTCTCTACAGTTACTCACATTTACGGCTATCACGATGCAACCGTCCGAGGCGACCCAGTGGTTGAAGCGCGAACTAACTATGGTTCGAACCCAAGCAAGGCATCCAGACTGCACCTGTCTAGGCTTCGGCAACTTGGCAGTACCTCAGCCCTCGTGCTTCCTTTCGGTGACATGTTAACCGGGCGCCGAAAGGTTACTACGACTAAACGATTACTACAATTATTGCAACGCAATGATTTCACACCGTTACTTTAACATAAACTGAGCCCTGAATGACCTGAGGTTAACGCAACTACATCCTCAGAAAACCAAAGTACAGAGGCTGCTCCATGTCCCGTAAATCTAACATGTGATTGTAAAACTATGCACACCGGAAATGCGCACACAAAAGCTCAGTATCCGTGCTTCGTTCGATAGATATAGTGCCAAAAAACATTATTCAGCTGTTGCGGAACGTTGGTACACAGGGGTCGGACGAATACCTGAGACAGTTGTCGCATCCATAGACAAAAGCGACCGAAACTACAACTACGCGCCAGCGCAAGCTGCCTGAAACTCGAGGTGCGACCGGGAATAAAAAACGAGATGCGATTCACTGATACACTATATTGACCTCCTTCCAAAAAGACGGGTCAAGCGGGAAGCCACAACAGCGTTTTTCGTAAGCCAAAATCCGTACAGGGACCAAATAAATTCATTATCTGTATGGATTTCTCATGGTAGCATCAGGAGAAGCTGTTCACGTAACACGCTGGATGGTCGGAGTAGGTGTCAATACAGTACATAATTTAATAATAACTCGCACATATTATACCATATCGAGTCAGGTTATCGGACAGGAAGTTGATTTTACAAAAACCGGAGCATAAACTGAAAAAAAGACGAGGTATTTGACTTTTTGAGCGAAGAAATTACTATTAAAAACACTTTTCATGGCAGTCGACTGGCCTCATTTGGTGAACCAGACGATACGTTTACATGACTGCCAACAGTTCACTACTATGTTCCACCCTACGGATTGGTCAACGAAGCGTTAGCCAAATTCGGCCAATAGAAAAGAGTAACGGACTGAGACTATGGCAAGAAAATTCACGACTTTAAAAAGCCGAGTCTAGATGATAGAATTAAATGAGAAGGGCAGGACTGCGGCGAGGTCGGCCCAGACATCAGAGCCAGTATGAAGGATATTTGAAGGCAAAGTTAACAGGTAGCCATTCGGTATCATCCATCGCTAAGCTCACAAAATAGAATTGATCACCCCAACTTTATCTACCGCTGCTCAACAACCTATCTTGCGAAAAAAGTTCATGACCCGTGTAGTGGTCAGATATCCAAGATGCTGACCCGTCAACACGCATGGTATTTCAAGAAAGGTAGTATGCGTCGGAAAAACGACTTTCTAGATGTCCGTTTGACTTGATGACTCACAGATGTTTTCTGCTATGAATCGTATTTTGACGAGCGTGGGGAAGCCACCTTTGTATGACTTTGATTTCTAGTGCGGCGATCCGCTTGACCATGTTTAGATAAAAAAACAATGGGGTGTGTCGATGCTAACATTATGTTCTTCATGAAAAATCACTTCGCCCTGGTGAGACAGTAGGTGTAGAATATATCGGGATGAGGAAATGCGGTAAGTTACAAGGTTGGATAACCTTGTAACTTACCGCCCAGACCTAGGACCCTATCCCTTGGGCTATCCGGAACCACAAAAACACTTAGCGATAAAAGGATCAAAAGCCGTCCAAAAAATGGAAAAGCTATAATAATAAGCATAATAAAGCCTCGCCAATCAATGGCACGACGCCACGTAGTGCGCAAGGAGCACTACGGGGGTCCCTGAATAGCAAAACAGTAACGGATGTGGGAAAACAGAAAGCAATCCTATTTATCAGACAGATATTAACACCAATGAAGCGTGCGATTGAAGGTTGCCCAAAAAAGCATTTGAAGAGAAAATGGTGGAAAAAAGTGTTACCGCCTATACAGTATTACCTGTTCGAAAATGACTAAAAGGGGACTAGTGCACCTCTGTGTTTCAAGAACACAGAGGCAACCGTGATATGCAACGTTTATTAAACAACGAAATGGGCGAATCGGTCAATGCAAAAGTCTGTTGGATCGTGTGTGCGACATATGACAGGCCTGAAAACTTGCAAAACCATTCTGTCTAAGTGGGGTGAAAAAGTCGTGTTCTTTCATTTGCGCAGCAACGTGTACAGTGTTATCCATCTACAAACCGAGAACAGCTCGCCAGTGTAAACAACCATAAAGTGCTTGGTGGTATGAGAGCTGCGAATCCAACGCTACAAACCTTCATGGATTTCGTTTGTCCAAACAGCTACTAGGGGCGCGCAAAGCCTGAGGGTCAAAGTGAAAACCACGAATGTGCTTCATGGGTACATAGAGACACATTACGCCTCACGTGTGCGCAGTTGCACAAATGGTCTGCATCGGTGTCACACGCTAGAAAAGTCCTATTCTAAAGCGAGTGGACAATTTAAGTAAACACGGACTGCAGTGCATTCCAAAAGGTGGTTTGTAATTTTTCCGTATCACCTTTTGTGAATGGACTCCAGCCGTGATCCGGCCGACACATATAGAAGAAATGGATTTCCGCAGCCCTGCGAAATCCGACGGGCTGTACAGACCGAATATCTCAAAGGTTTGAACCACAAGAAAAAAGGACCGGTGGGATTTCTATCTTGTACCCAGCCCGTAGCAAGGATGAGAGCGGTTTCATGGGGAAATTTGTCAGGAGTCAGTGAGTTAACAAGCTGGTAAACTTTGTAGCGTGAAGCTTGCCAAACCTGGGAGGAGGGGGCAAACAGTGAGGCATAGCAGATATATACGAAACCACATGGGTCTCGTTTCTGACTCCGTGTTTCGTCTAGCTAATGTGCGGTAACAAGCTAGGTTGAAATGTCTTACGTCAAGTTTACGGAAGGCTGATAAAAAAAACCATTCAGCTGCCGCACCCTTCCGGTGCCTAACTGTCACGCCACCAGGAAGCACGTGGGGTGGGATACTGCCAGGTTGCCCAAGCCTAGACAAGGGAAATCGAGAGGCAGGGGTCGGGTTCGAACCACAGACCTTTCGGTCAGTAAATTCGCGCTCTAAACACTGAGCCATCTCGCCTGATAAGCAAAAAAACAAAGAGGGACACAAGCAGGTTACATGACAACCAGAAAACAGACAGACAAACGCGGCGACCGTCATTAAATCAAAGTCACAAATAGGGGAACTGAGGATTAGCTTATACTCACTTGGATTGACCTCAATTAACTTTTCCAAATCTACTAAACCCTGATGTTCACCTAAGAAATCGGCTGGAGTGCGACGTCGTGCCTCGTTTTCCTTTAAGCTGTTGTCAACGCCCGACGGGGGGTGAACGCCATTTGTGGATGTGCTCGCAACTGGCTTATGGTTACCGAGGAAGTCGAACGGATCCGCACTAACCGCTGGATTGGCAGTTGATGACGTAGGGGTTGCGACCGGCCATGCAGAGTTAGACTGGGGAGACTGTGCATCGGGAGCTAAAAGGTGCAAAAGCCACAGGTGCTAAAGAGGAGGATACCTAACCAATTAGGCCAATCGAGGACAACTTAATTGCATCGGAGAACATTCAGAAGTAAAAGAGGACGAAGGCGATGGGGAAATGCATGCATTCACGAGACTGCGACAATTATCTGAGCCAACCATCAAATACCCAATGAGGTTTGGCCACGTTCATGATAAGCCTATTTGTCATAACTGTCTGTGGAGTATCAGAAGAATTTATGTGGGTTGTCTTTGAATTCAGTCACATTTTTATAGTCCTCTTTCGGTCCCGGCACGATTATTATCTTATTAGACGAATGTGGATTACAGAGGGAGGAACAATCGTCAGAAAACTTCTGTAAATAGTGATAAAACACAAACCTTAAGATGGACTGAGATGGACATAGTCTCGGCTTTTGAATAGTCGGAAATTACATGAATCCCAAAGACGGGATACCCTTCGAGAAAAAAAGATGAGAGGAGGGCTGTCGCACGTGTAGTAAAAAAAATGATGTGGGTGACTGTATGAACAAAGACTTATCACCTAGTTGAAAGATATAGGCAGAGGAAAAGAACAAGCAAGCCCCAAACTGATTGTAGAGTAAAGCTTTTGCGGATGACCAATCAACGAAAGCGTATAAGTAAGAAGAGGGAGCCTCAACCCAGACATAACAGCGGTATTCTAGGGTAGGGCGAATTCGGAATTCATAAACGAGAGTTTGGGCACGGGTGAAGTGTCTATGTGACCGAAAAAAAAACAACCGTCCCGGGTGCTCCCGGGAACCTTGACAGGTAAGGACCAGGATAAGTTGTCAGTAAAAAAAGTTTAGGGAGGAGGAACAAAAAGTAATGAGAAATGGAGCCAATGACGACTGTTCATTGTGGCCTACATAAAAGTCAAAAGCACAGCTGCCCAAGCGCGGGCACACAAAAGAAAACAACCAAGTTAGTTATTTTGGCATTCGCTGATTGACACCTACCAACACTATTCAACAATGAAACATGGTTTAAAAACCAATGTACTAGTACCGAACCACGGGGGTGGATTTAGGGTCACCACTATCAATTTAATGCCAGCACACGCGTGAACATGATCAGTTGCCAATCTCCTTGCACCTCCAGCACGTAAACTTGGTATCGCTATAGTTTTTGCGAACAACTCTCCTGACAACTCTATAGCTTGCATGGTCGAGTCAACAGGATGGGTACATGCATGCTGCGTTCGGATAATGTGTCCCACCATAGTCGTCGGTTGCTTGTGGGATATTATCGGCATCAGAAGCTGCTGATCGCGACGATATCGCCAGGATTACCGATTAGGCGGGCATACAAATTCGAGAAAGCCCAACACAATCAATCGATGGAGATGGCACAATCAGTCTCAGAAAGTTGCTGATCGCACCAAGAGCCACATAACAGGGGGTTCAAAATAAGTATGTGACGGAGGTGGAAGATGATTAAAAACGTTCGTCTGTTAGAACTTACAGCGCACACACAGATAGGAGAAGGGAGACCGTTCAAGTACGGTCGAAGAAAAGAGAGAACACTGACATAGATCTAGTTCTGCTGGAAGAAGCCGAGCAACAAAGGCACACTCCGCTACAGCACAAAGAATAAAACGTACCGGTGCTGCTCCATGGATCCTCGATCGGTATAGAACTGCTCACGGTGGCGGAAGGGTCACTCGAAAAAGGAGGGAGGCCTTGTTGCACGGGCATTGTTGAGGACGTTACGGTGAGAGTGGTGGTTGGAACTGCGCTAGACGAGGAGGACTGTAGGGTCCCAAGTGGAGAAGACCAAGGGTCAGGTACATGTGCTGGTGCAGCGGACAAAGACGTGTCCACCAAACTGAACAGTCCACCTCCAGGCGTGGAGGTTGAAGTCGCAGAAGTTGAAGCGGCATTGTTGTTACTCACCGTCACCTGTGACTGTCGTCGGTCTAAACCCTGCTGAAAAAGTTCAATGTACGAAGTCTACACCAGAACAGTGTGGTGATATTGTAGAACAACGCGTCCCGTTGAGAACAAACAGGTTACAGCAACGTTGGTTTATGTCTGTTCGTAATGGACGTGTAAAATAATTGTTCGAAAATACATGACCTTTCTAGATTAATTTCTTTTACTACACCGGATTTGACTTCATTTAGTAAACCCATTTACAGATAGTGACGAAATAGACCCCAGTACCTAAATACAGATGGATCCGCTAGGACACTGGTCACTGTGGTCACTGTGTGAACAGAACATTGGAATGTTAGTTGGTCCAGAAGAAAAACTGACAGCGTGAACCGTACTGTCGGTTCTACGTCCGTCCATGTCGGACAGATTATCGCTTCCGCAGGTTGGCTGCGGAGGCAGCATTGCGAAACGATCAGAATGTACAGGAGAGGAAAAAACAAATAGCATAATCACTAGGTATAAAATGTGGGCAATCTGCACAAATTCCAGTTACGTCAGATTTGTTCAATGAAGAGGAAACAGGAATGCACCAAAAGATGTCGAATGAAACCAAAAGTGGTGGTTGAAGGCGAATGTCTAAAGCAAGAGACTCGATCGTCTGACATAGGCATTTGAATACCACTAGACAGACAAAGATATCAGCACACAACAAACATGGCTGTGAACTTGAACTTAGGACATCTGTCCCAGGTGAGAGTGGTCAACATCGATAAGGCTGACTGAGTGCGCGAAGTTACCCAGGCACAGTGAACTGGTTGGTTCACATACTGCGATGCGACTGGTTCGACACTCAGCGGAAACAAGTGGACTGTGTATGAACTGCGTGGACAACTTCTTGCTAAATAAATTCCCATTTCCAGTTCAAATGAACCAGGATGTCAAGTACAAGCCTCTGTGTTCATCGCGTAAAATATCGTTGCGTACGCAACAGGAGTACGCATATCAGTGTTACGATGTTGATTTCGTTTTTCAGAGATGTTCAATGTGGCAAAATGTTTTTCTGCTGCTTTCGCCTTGAGATGACAACTATGATAACGACGCAACAACGCAGTTCATAAAATTCTCAGTTGAAAACTGAGGTGACATTATGGTGAAGCTTTAAACAACCTCTGATCTATGCCAGAATATGCAACGAAATGTAGCCTCAGGGTTCAGTTAGGTCAAAATTCAAGCTGAAACGTACATCGCCTTATAAACAGTGTGGGAGAGCTTGCACGCCTCTTCCTCTTGAGTGAAAATGTCGATCACTGTAACCATGTATAACATGTGGATAAGCATGTCTGCATGTCAACATTTGCACCTGATTGCGACCAGCGTCTTGATCTATCTGGAAGGTTCGCGGCAGGTGTATGAACACACTCCGCTTGACGTGTAGGGAAAGAGGGAGAGACGGCAACTGCGTTTCCATCAATTAAAAACTTCAGATTTTAACCAATGTGAGGACGAGGCGTAAAGCACCTTCAGGGTTTTCGAGCCCAGTTCAAACTACTTATCGAGATGGCAAACAAAATTCGAGCAAAAAAATGAAGTCTATTAGCATCCATGTTCACAAGCCTACGCTCAGTTTTGGAAAAACGCCCCATCCAAACAATGACTCTCACGCCAGTCGACTATCGAAAATCTGTTGATTGAGGGATTGGAATTTATATGTACATTTCACCGTTCCAATTTGTTCCGTGCGTTTAAGCCAGATGCGGGTCAGAATATGATTTCTCTGGACTAAGAGCAAGCGAGCCATTTGCGACTGTCAAAGACTAACCCAAAGCAGGTAATCGAGGGTATTCATGATCACTGTTATGTTGGAGCATGTCAGGCATGAACTTGAGTCAAATATTCGGGCATATAGCGACTACCATTATTAAATGAATACATAAACGGGTTAACTAGATCCGTTACCGACTTAATCCAAAGAAACTACCGGTCGAGCTACCAGGTTCGGTAGACACGCTGTTCTGAGCTTGGTTATAGAGAATATGGAGAAGTGATGGAATGTGAGTGAGTGGGAAAATCTTGGTGAAGTGAAAGGAAGCTGAAACTACTGTTGGTGGGGACAGTGGTTATCTCAAAGCAAAATCGCACCGTAAGACTACGTTGCGTGTAAAGCTGGGAACAAGGTTCATAAGGGGAGAGCTACGCAAATGTGGTAGAGCAAAAACAACGAAAAGGTCACAGCTAACTGAATTTGGGCAAGCGACAAACTACTATACCACAGTTGTAGGTATTGTATACACTGCTCTACGTCTGGTTTGATTCACAACTCAGAAGAGAGAGGTTACTATGAGAATTCCGTCGAGATAGGATATCCCAAATTCGAAGAAAACATGTACCATTCGTTATCTTTTCATGCTCCGTCCCCAGGCCATGCGCTGTTCACCTTGTGGTATTTCCAAGTCAGAAACTTCACCACGGCACGGTGAGGCAATCGATCATCCGGCATCGCCGGGTCAGCATAGTTGGAGCAGTCAATCAAATCGCTGATTCATTGCCAAAATCCACTAGTTTCACTCCAGAATTGCTAATTTCATGTTCCCACGATGCATGTCCAAAGTTTCAAAGAAACCGATGGTCAGAGACAGGCCAACTCCTCTTGTGTTCAGCACACACCTGTCAGGCTCCACAAACCTAATTAGCACTAGACGCACTTGTGCATTGAACAATCTGCCTTTCAACGACAAGCCAATGTAACGAAGACTCCAGAGTTACTTAAACAGAAGGAAAGCAGAACGGGCTGCAGCGAAACTGGCATTCACTTCATCTACGATGCTGCCAACCACCCGGATAAGTAAATCTGTGCTTTTGACGCCGTATCCAGCTTCGGTGGTTCACTCGCCCAGCCTCGTAATAGAACTTTTCAATCTGAAGGTGCAAAGCGCATACTACAACACACGACAGCACCATTTGATGTATTTTGTACCCGGATGGAATTTGAACCAAGTGGTGCAATATCGTCCACATACTGCTGACCTTTAGGGTTTTCCCAGGAAAGAAGCTTCAGTCTGGAAATAAAAGACCTAGAGAACGATTCTTCAATAATCAATTCGACTAAAAAGAAAAGGTGACAAAGGTCAGATTTGACGAGCACCAGTGTTTGTGAACTCGGGGGAATACTCTTCATAAGCGCATCCATGCGCGCACGCGTGTTGGAGTACGAGCACTGGAGAAGCATGGTGAAATATAGAAGCTATTGCACACATGGTGCCAGTGCATATTAATGATGGGCTGCTGCCGATGATGAAAATGTTTGGAACATCTCTCAAGAACAGACATGGCCTCAAAGCAGTGCGACCGACTGAGTCCAAGGCTGCTTTGATATGTACACAGATAACAACTGCTGGCGGTGTTCAAGAAGTCGTCGTAAGGCCCATATGTGGTCAATGCATCTACAGCTCAAATGGAAGCCTGAATTTCGAAAACAAACCCCCATGCTTCTGGATAAGATGGCCTATCGGACAGAGAGATTCAGTTGTCTGGATGCACTCGGAATGCACGCCACACCGTGCGGTGTGGCCAGCCTTACCTTCCACCACTGGATGTGGTGACCTCAGAGGATAGCTTGCTGTGTACTTATATTCGGCCACAGGAGCTCGCATACAGTGACCGCATGAGAGACAAAAACTTGGAGCGGACAGCTTTGACTGTCGGATACTGCCAAGGTGGCTGACGATCGACAGAGTCAAAAGCAGCTTTCACATCCAGAAACAGCCAACGTGGGCTGTTCAAGGACTTGTCACAAGGTAAACACATGGTAGACGCACGCTCGGCAGGGCAAAGTCCAGCTACGGATGTGCGGTGCAGAAAACCCAGACAGGATGTCCTATTGCGTTGGAAGAACGAAACTTCACACTGAATTTCTGCTGATGATAGCGGGTTGGTCTTTCTGTCCCATTTAAGCTCGTTGGGTTCCGCCATAGGATACGTTGGAGACCAGTGGAACTGTTCCAGAAATAACGGTTTTGCGAACAGTTTCACTGACACCTGTTTTCTTCTGGCCGGTCGATCAACTAAGCTGAAGCAAGGATCGGCTGTTGGCTGCCGCAGAAACCTTCACAATCTACCGGGCTTCGCAATCCACCAGCGTTATTTGATCCGGCGATGGAGGGGTCCGAGGGCGTCATTGTAGTCGGTGGTTGCTGGTAAGGCTATTCTGGGAGCGATACGACATGCTGATCTCAATGATAACCATCATTCACTTGGTTCAGTCGGATGGCTTGGATAGGCAGTTGTAAAAGCTGACGAAGACCTTCCCAACGGACAGTCACAATCTGAGTCCATAACTGCCTTGCGGTTGGTGACCTCCGAGTAACTCGATGTGAGTTTGTCCTGGGAGTTCATACTGGCCAGGAACAGATGACGTTCAGCTCACAACTGAAGTCGCTCCCCATTATCCCTACGCTGAGCTTCGACTCAAATCTACCACCTAACTGTGCACCCTCTGGGCTTAGTCATTCAACTCGTGCAGTCATATCATTCACCAGAATTATTACGTCTGTCCTTCTTGCTAACCGAAGCAGTCACAACAGATTTCAGCAAAACCTCTTTATCTGATCCAGAACTGCGGTCAGTTGGGGTGTATGCTGGCAGGACAAATGACTAACATTTAATGCATCGATCCTAATCGAGCCAGGCAACCGCACAGCGCAAGGACGACTGTTTATTGTCCAGCAGGGCGCTTTCAGTCTTGAGGTGAGTGTAACCCCACGCCGTAGATACCACGAGCCATTACGTCAGGATCACCAGATGTCAGAAGAGTGAAATGTGAAATATCTGAGCTCCTCCTAAGCGGCTTGAGGTGCAGGATCGAAGTGGGGTCTTGTTTGGGTGTTTTGGAGACAACCTTTGTCGACAGAGCAGCAGGGTTTCAAAAAGAGATGCCTGTTACCCAATTTGACAGTGCAGACATTAAAAACTGCGACACAGATCAGACCTCTGGGTTTAATAAAGGATCGTTTTTGATTTGTGGGGCACTAACAGATGGGTTTACAACTGTGCGACATTCGATAGTTGGGGAGCGGGTGAGGATGACGACCGATGAAAGAAACGCCGACAGAGCGAAGGACGCTTTTCGGTTGCGCAGGCCGAAGGAAGGAGGTTTGTTTGAGGTACCCCGACTTGAGTGTTTGACTTAAAAGTCTGACCCACAAGGTAGTGGAAGGATGTAGGGTTTTCCTGTGGGACCCTGTAAATGGTCTGACCCATTTGGCTTCGCGGACTAGCCTAGCTCGTATGTGCAAGGAGTAAGGCACACATACCTAGCTCCTGATCCTGCCATCCACAACAGACATGTATGGGGTAGACCATATGAATAGTTCCCCGGCGGTCACGGTCAACCGTTGAACGATCGGAGTGTGCAGGCGTTGGGGCTGGCGTTTGCCAACTCGTCACTCCTCGGCGGAAGGCAGCATCACTGCTGGTTGCTCGAAGGAAACACCTTACTGCCTGAACACTCATCGTCGAAAACGGTACGATTGTACCTCCAGACCGTCCCGTATCTAGTGCATGGTTCGCTATTCTTCATCCGATTGCCACCCTTTGGCCTTCCCCGGATGATTCAAACTTGCGGAATGGAGTCCCAGCCAGTGTAGCCCGCGTGATCATTGCATCACTTAAATCCGACCATGGCAAGGCGGCAGTCTTTGGTCGGGCTAGTAGGTAGGCTGTTGCATTATCGGATGACTGAACCATGGCTTACAAATGTCATTTCTTCCTCCTACTTCTTGAGCAATCAAACTAGCCACATTCTTAATGCAGTTTTTAGGGGGAGCTTGGATGTGCAGGATAAAGCTTCTATAAAAACAAGAGAGAATTTTATGTCCAACAATCAGTGAAAAGACAAAATTGGCGCAAAACTGACGCGAAAGTCCTCATGACGGCGCTCCATTGTAGTCTAAACGTTCTGATATACATCGAAAATACACCAAAGCCAAAAAGTTGAGTTTCGCTTCACCGGAGCTGCGCTAGGGTCAGTAGTCGGGGCTCTATAAAAAAAGATACCCACACTGGGAATTCAGCTTACACAGTGTGAGTACACCAAGTTTTCTTATTGGAATCCAGGCCATAGCGACTGACGCTGACCTTGAGCGATATGGTCAACTCAAAATCATTCATTCCGCTATATTGATTTAAGGTTCTGTTCACCAGCTTCCAGCTCGTGACTGAGAAAAATCGAAGAAAGACAAAATCTACAAAAGCACCTCTACTGAACAGAAAACGGACACTCAAGCTTTTGTGTCAGCGTGAGGAGCAACAAACACGGTAGCAAAGTGGGCACCAGATTGTGAGAACTAACCCATGCTTGTCTTTCCTGGTGGGACAGACAAATACGATCGACAAGGATAACACCCGCGTATGACAGATAAGTTTATAAGACAAAATCATTCGACAACTACAACACTAGTAGTTAGGATTAGGCTTCTGCAGCATGGCGACAGACGTACCTCGCTCACACATGAAGCATGAAGGCTCTTACCAATCAACTCAGTCGCGTTAATAAATGGCGTGTCCACGGATAAGGACCCCCCCCCTGAGGAGAGACACCAATAGTTCATACAGCCAACGGCGATTCTGCATCAAAGGTATTACTTTGAATGCACAGCTTTTACATATCGGAATAAAATCACAATCCAACCCCAGTAAGCTTATTGCGAACTCCCCTCCGATGCTTCGATATCATTCCCTTAGTGCTTTAATCCCGATGAATGATACTGAAGTAGCTAGAACCATTGTACTTTGGTAAAGGATTGATAGTTTAATAATTGAACTGAACGAATTGAGTCTCATAAATCGCCTTGAGGGCGAGATGACTCAGTGGTTAGAGCGCGATGACCGAAAGGTCCGTGGTTCGAACCCGACCTCTGCATCTCAACTTCTTGGGCAACTTGGCAGTGGCGCAGCACTCGCGTTTCCTTCGGGTGGCATGGCAGCCGGACGATTATTATTGTTTTTCAATCGCCTGGAAAGAGTACATTCGCATTTGCTGCAAGATTACTGATTAACTCACTCTAACTAATATATGGGATGACCTGATTAGTTAAGTGCAACCTTTCAGCCTTTCAGCATTTATTGGTCGGTGACACATCACGTGATTATCTTGTCGAGTTCCACCAGCCTGATGGTATCATAACGGAATATGAACACGAGAAAATCTAGGGGGAGGGTATAGCATATCAGAAATGACGATCTTACGTCGGTTCTAAGAAGCAAGGGGAAACGTTGATTCTGACCTAGAGCAGCAAAGCATCAGTGCTGAAAACTGATTTTATGCTGTTGATGTTGTATAAATAAACATAGTTCCAATAACCAAATTTCCAAGTTTTTAACTGAGAAATTGCGCAGGCGAGTCATACTGTATAAACGTGATTCTTAACGATACAGTAAAGCTCTGATTTTTTTTACCAGTATTGTGTAATTCAAACACAGTAATAAGACCAATTAAGTGTGATTGAATTTTTTGTCAAACGGGCCAACGCACAGATCTACGGTAGTCACGTCCAGACAGGTATCCTGTATATCGGACAGCCAAGCATTTTTCTTGGACAGTTGCAGCCACCTTCAACCACGAACATGTGGGACAAGATTCTATCAACGTAGTCGTGATAAACTTGTTCAGTCCAAGATCAATATATCCACCTCAGATCAACGGATCACCGCATTCTACATCGGCACTATACGTGTATTGGCCAACCAGTGTCATGGATTATCTGATACTCAGAAATGTTGCAATGAGCTGTAGAAAACAAACTACTGGCTAAGCGGTGGTTTATGGTCAGTTAAAAGCCTAGAACCGTTGAATCCCGGCACTTTTCTCATATAAATGAGTGAGAGATCTAGACCAGATTGTTCTGCGCGGTTGGTGGTTCACACGGTGAGCACAAGAGACGAAAAAACGGACTACCGAGAAAAAAAATAAAATCGAACGCCATTCAATGATTCGGCAATAGCAGAATACGTACTAGACAAGGGACACCAAATAGGAATAGAAAGTGTTCAGACAGATACTAAGAATGTCGTCGCAGCCAACGATGACCAAAGCTGTCGAAATCGCCAACCAACCCAGTGTAAATGGAACTTAGCGTTTGTAACGCTCAATCGGCCTTTAAAGGCGTAAAGGAATCAAAAAGGCTCGTATGTGGCTGGTGCACGCAAGGTGTAAGTTGAGACCACAACGCAAATGCAAAAACAACTAGCAACCCGCAAAGAGAGAACTGCGAATCCAGCCGGTGCAAGGTCCTGAACCTACCTGCTCTTCTCGCCTACTTTGCTCCAGGACCATTTGCACCTTGGCTTCTTCTTTGGCTTCCTCAGTGCGACGGCGTCGTTCCTCACGTTCGTGTTCCTCCTTGCTGATAGCAATGGCCAGCTGAAGTTGCAGCTGCTCCTCACCAATTGACTGGGGCATCACCGAGTCTAATTCATTTGTACTGGAGGCATACAAGGGCTCTAAACGGCAAAGTAGGTGGGATAGGGATAAGAATGTACTTTGGGCGTAACAATAGGAGCAACATAGGATAAATTAATAGTTAGAGATGTATACGAAACGAACAGGAAAACTGTGTCCAATTCGTAACATAGAAAGCAACTGAGGCACGCAGAAACGGATTCTAACAAACAAACTGACCGGATAATGCTCGTTGCTTTTATTTATTTTGAAAATGCAAATGGACACAGTCAAGTTTCCAAGTTCACACGATCAAGCTGATCGTCTTTTCGGAATGCCGGCATCGTGGTATAAAAATGATGCCATCCCGAAAACTCACACCGCATCGAATAAGATCGGCTCCTTAGCAAACCAGAATCAGCGATCAACTCAAAATATTATCAAAACGCCTTGAAAGTGCAACCTACTAGTTCATCAGACCAAATTTTGATAGGTTGGGGGAGTTACATCTATCCATCATGGGTCTGCGACATTCGAATGCAGTAACTCGCGATCCCTCTACATTGTGTTCGGCTGCTGGTGAGGTGGGAATGAAAACAGAAAACTAGCCACCTCAATACTTCGAGTGTTGTTTTCGGGGCGGAAGCAATTACAACCCTATGGAAAAATGGCGATCCGGCGGTCTAGTAGTTGGATTTTAGGCAGGACATACTAGTCATAAGGTTGTTGAAAAATCTCCGACAGTGCATGATCGGCGTTGTCCTTCTGGGAACTCATTCGATAGGCGCAGTCTCCGAGTTCTCATCAGTCTCATTTACTACTTTGATACAAAATTTGCGTGTCAATTTGTCGAGATATAGGTAGCTCGGGTGTGTTCACTGGTGTGCTTACTCGACTGCGCACTGACGATGTCTCCTCGACTGGGGAAGAAACGTTTGCAAGCCAATTGCCAAGCTCGGCGAACAGATCAACTGCCAGTAAAATTTGCATGTAAGTGGCATAAATAGGCAGTTTCTGAGATCCATTTGCCGCGTGAAGAATAGCTACTTGTGAGTGTTGCTCCAGAGGAAAGATCATTCTGGATGTACCTCTGTGAAGTGGCTCGTAAAAGAACTTATCTCCGCAGGATAAGACCATTGAGAGATTTGTTCCGTGAGGATGCGACTGTGTGACCACAGGTACCGCAGGCATAGATAAAACGTACCGTAAATGACAGCGATAGGACCCACCACGCAGCATCACGGCCTGAATTTAGCAACCAAATCTCCCCACCGGAAAACAACATGAGCGGTCGCCCATTAGCTCCAAGAAACAATCGTAGGAATACGCATGAATCATTTGAATTGTCGGAGCATTTCAGCCGGTGGTTGATACAGTTGGTTGAAATAATAACAAATAGTTGGGGTCGTTCAGCTGTAACACCCTTCCGGAATCTAGCTGCCATGACAACCGAAGGGAATACGAGGTTGCCCAAACCTAGACAGAAGATGAGATGCAGAGGTCGGGCTCGAACCACGGACCTTCCGGTCATTAAATTCGCACTCTAAACACTGAGCCGATGGTAATGTATCAAACATTCATCCAGGACGATTATCAATTCCAGTACTAACAAACTCAGTCACCGGGCGAAACAGAGTCCAGAATTAAGGTCCGAATTAAGGTCCAGGACATAACAGACGCCAAACCGTCCCTCAAACTACAACTACCAGACTAAACAATTGGGGCTGCAACATAATCGTAAAACAAGACGAGCATAAAACAAGATTTGAAGGAAATATTGAGTGATCTGTTAGTCATCTGAGCAGACGAACGCGATCTGACTGGAAATTAAACGAAATCAATAGCGTTAAGGTCACGTGACCTATGAACCGGATCACACATTCCATTGAAGCATAAATGCGGGCTGATGAAGTGCGTTGAATAATTGCAGCAAACGAAGCTTGAAACATAGATGTGTGCCGAATATGCTATCACTAGTCTCGGTCAGTGTAATGTGAATCACTCACATGACACAAACGGACCAGGACATCATTCAACAGACCCTGGTGATACTCCAACATCCGCAAACATGCCAATTCCAAATCAAAGATGAAATCTTGGCGGGCTGCTCTGAATAGCCTATAGAAGTAATACCAATTACCGGGGTCAAGAAACGTTTTTCGAGTCCAACGAATTAAACAGGTACTTTCCAGTTTACAAAATTGTGACTGACTACAAAATCGGCTGTTGTGAATTTAGTGAATAAGACTGCAGTCCTGTTCATGGTACCAGTCTGTGAATAAGAGGCATAAGGTTCCGATCCATAAACGATTTTCGACACCTCATGGTCGAACATGAATACCTAACCATTAAAGTTCAGAGGAGATATGAGGCGGCTAAAGAGCGAGAGTCAAAGCTAAAAGACTTGACAAATTCGCACCAAATTCCAGGTAAGTTTGAGAAGTTACTCGCTTGGATCGCTCTACAGGAGCTTCATTGGGAAGGCACTTTGAATGGACATCGAGCGTCACGGAAAGTTCGAAAGCAACCGACCCATTAAAGGGATATTTTCAAAATTAGCAAACACTTGTACTACCACGATAATGAAAGGTGTCAAAAGGAGACTCTCACTTGAATGTATTGGTACGGGTGATCGCTCCTCGAGATAGGCCGTCTTGGGATACGTGGAGGATGGAAACGAGCCTCCTCGAGTGCCCAGGGTTGAACCGAAAAGGGACCCGGCAGCCGGGGTTGTGGTGGTTCCGAGTCCACCATGCATCAGGCGATCACGAGCAAGCAAGGCCTTAGTACGCTCTTCATGCAGCCGTTCCTCGTCCCTGAGCAAACCACTAAGCAGACGAGCCTTGGCCCGAACATTATGGCCATGGTCCTTGCCGTCTTCGAAATATTCGAAATCCTACAAAAAAACAGGGCCAAGTAATGACTACTGTGACCTTTTCAGTGGTTCTATTAAACAGCTCTGGGCCCTCAGATCGCACGTTTTCGGTCCACCATTCTTAAGTCACCTATAGAGGAAAATGTCGGTAGCTCAGGTGGTGTAAATTGTCGTTGGCTTGTTCGCTGGTCTTCTGAGTGAAAGTTATATACCGCAGGTGGACTTTGGCACCAATTAAGCAGAATATATATATATATATAATATACATATTATCTTAAGATATATTCTTGAAAAGCGCCACTCTTTCAAACGCTCCACGTTGGTCGTTTTTCCCAAATCTAAGGACTACTTTCGACTTTGTGGGTCGTCAGAAACTTTGGCGACGTATGGCGACTAAATATGTCCCTTCCAAACTTGTCTCTTATGAGGGCAGTGTGTGAAACCCTGTATGAACGTATGAGTATACAACATGCTTCCGCCTAAGTTCACCGCGTACAATGGTCTAAGACAAGGCTGACTTCTCTCACCAGCTAGCCTAGCTTCAAGGTAAACGGAAGGAGAAACGAAGGCTGGGATACTGCCAAGTTGCCTAAGCTTATACAGGATGTGATTATTGAAGTTTCCCTAACTGAAACCTCGGCGATCGAAATGCTTCCGGGATATCCTCTCACAGAGATGGAGTATGCAGACGATATTGTCCTTCTTGGTTCAGATTATTCAAACATGCAAATCACTTTAAATAACCTAGATAATCCGGCCGCATGATTTTGTATGTGACTAAAGATAATATTAGTAGCTTAGGTTGGGCCGCGATTTGGGCAGTCATATAAGGTCCGGTGGACTGTCTGGAGACGAGACTGTCTCGTATCAAGAGGGTCAGGACAGCTTTTACCCACCTTCGACGCCTATGGCATCGGCATGCCGTCAGTTTGTCTATCAAGGGCATAGTATATACTGCACTAGTGCGATCCACTGCCTTATGGATCAGAAACGTGGCCTGTGCGTGCGGAGGACGTACGAAAGCTGTCGGCTCGTGACCATTGGTGTCTCCGAAGCATTGGTCGGGTTTGGTGGGAACATCGGGCTAGCAATCCTGAGGTAGGCCAGAAGGTCCTAGGAAAAAGAAACCCCTCAAGGTGAATGAATTACTCATGCTTCATGAGCAAAACTGGTTGAGACTAATCCTGAGGTAGGCCAGAAGGTCCTAGGGAAAAGAAACCCCTCAAGGTGAATGAATTAGTCATGCTTCATGAGCAAAACTGGTTGAGACATGTACTTCGTACGACCGACCTCGACCCAAACACGCAGCTGACCGTCGTCTGACAGCTAAACACGTTTTTTTCAACGCAAGACTCACGGAGACTCGGTGAGAAATGCATTTCCGAAGTAGTCAACTAAAAAGACCACACTCAACTCAAACACTCAATCAAACGATATACGGATCGTCAAACACGCCCCGAGCGTGCAGCCAACCACCAGTGTCACTTTTCACGCACAAGCAAAAGGACAAATGAGCTCACACATTCAGTTAAGCACTATAGCATCATGTAACTGAAAGGTGTGACTTCTACTAGTCCAGCTGAGAAACCCGTTGTTGTCTACGCCATGTTGAATCCACAGTACTCACCTTAAGTGGCCATACAACCTAGCACTACTATGCTCTTACGAAGATGGGTTGGAATTTGCTGCCACATGGATGGATCCTGTTACGGCCAAAAGGATTTTGACTATATGGGACGAAGTGCAAGTTTCCATTGGAGGACACGGAAACCCGCATTTGACGGCCACCAAAGCGACGAAACTCACATGCTGCCGAAGTATTCTCCACAGCAGAATGACAACTAATTTATGTCACCGACTGTTGTGTTATGGTACGGAAAACGTACGTATTCGCAAACCGGTACGATGGGCTCGTGACATGGACAGCGGAGAAATCTCAAAACATTATGAATGGTGTCCCGAAAACGTCGCTCGTTTCGACAAGCAAATAATCGCAAAGGAGCCTCTAAATGAAGACATGGGAAGGGCTTTCATGCTTGACAATTCGGGTGGTTATTTCTGGCTGTTTGTCTTTTTAATGAAAAAGCACAAGACAGTAAGACTGGCAAAATACACAGGAGCCTGTGTTGGACAGATGGATTGAAGCATAGTTGGGACAACTTTGGTGTGCCTCAAGGATAGTGATGCGAGAGCACATGTTACGTGAGGCGGTATGTCGAGATAGCTCAGCGGTTAGAGCGCGAGCGTACTGACCGGAAGGTCCGTGGTTCGAACCCTGCCTCTGCCTCTCGACTTCCCCTGTCTAGGCTTGGGCAACCTGGCAGTATCCCAGCCCTCGTGCTTCCTTCGGGTGGCATGGCAGGTAGGCACCGAAAGGGTGCTACAGCTGAACGACGATGTCGACTTTTCCTGTCAAAGCTTGAGCAGCCTCACAGCATCTCAGCTGTCCTGTTTCCTTAGAGCTACACGGGATGCAGGCACCAAAAAGTGTTACAGCTGAACGGTTGTCTTTTAGTGGTCTACTGTTGAAGAGGTGGGGTAAACTGCGCAACCAGACATCTGTTCCAAACGACGCTTACCAGTCGTTGCCGGTCTAATGAGGACTTTTTCTGTGAGCAGTGTATGACGGAGAGCAGAGCAGTGATGGGCCCGCCTCTAAGTTACGACTCATGGTTCCGTTCATTACAGTCCCAGCAAAGCACACACCCACTTCGTTTTGCCGGACAGTTGTACAGGAAATAATATTTTCAACAATAACTAAATTAAGTGTATAGTTAACAAGTTCCGGAAAACTGTAAGAAACCGGTAGTATCGTTCAGCTGTAGTCCGCTTTCAGTGCCTAGCTGCCATGCCACCCGAAGGAAGCACGAGGGATGAGATACTGCCAGGTCGCCCAAGCCTAGACAGGGGAAGTCGAGAGGCAGAGGTCGGGTTCGAACCACGGATCTTCAGGTCAGTAAATTCGCGCTCTAACCACTGAGCCATCTGAGGCAAGGTAAAATGGTTCGTTAACATTGGCTTGAGAGAACGAAATTAACGACAGAAGTAAACTAAGGCTGTTTTGATACCAGCTACAGATTCAGCCAGTGGTGAATGCATGTCGAACTCCTATTCAGTTGGACTAGTGAAAGCATGAGGTCGTGTTAACTGGTTGCTGGTATAGCTCTCCGTGCAGTGGTCGACTTAACGGGTGAAGTAATTGTGGTCTCGTTCTTCTACTTTCGTAAATTTTTGTAAGCTGCAAGTTCGGTGATGTGTTCAACAATCATCTGGCTACCTGGCTGGGAGTATGACTTGAATAAGGCTCGTAGGAGTGGACTTCTACATCGGTGTCTGTGTTCATTAGTCCATGAGTGGCCATCGCAGCACTGGTTAATTCTCTCTCTGTGTGTGTATGTGTGCGTGTGCGAACTGACCAGTGCTATCACATTACTTCGGTTACCGATATGTGTATTTCTTATACAGCTCCTGTAAAGAGATCGTGGGCTATCCAAACAATCATTTACGCTATTCACACAATATTTTCTATAATTTGGAAGAGGTCGGAATACTCTTGAAAAACAAATATCTTTCAGATGGAGCAGTAGACGTTCTAGATAGAAAACATACTTACTTGCAAAGTCTCGATTGAATGAATATTTTCTCTACACTGCGTTGCAACCTTATCGCTTCCTGTTTTGATTATATACTCCAAAAGCACCAACGCTTTATACACATGACGCCAGTTCTTGCTCTTATCGTTCAATCGTCGCCAAATCATTTGCATTATTTCGGTGAATGCCATTACATTGTGCGTCTTGTCAGCGATTTCCGCCATCAGCGTACTGCTCGGGCCCCAAGGATCATTCGACGTAGCTTCCCGAACCTTCCTTTCCGCATCCGTATAGTTGTGAACCACATTTTTAATGTGTCGATGAATTGGCATGTTCCGAGGCTCAGGGCCAAATTAACCAGGGACCGCGAGCGACTGCAAAGGGGGGACTTTCCAAAGATAGAGTTATCCCAAAGTTAATCTGCTGTGAAATGTTGACTTGGGCCCTAACAAGCTCCCGAGAGGGCGAGAAACACACTGGAATTAGGAAAAGAGGTGAGGTGAAGCTAGGACACTGCCTATTGTGGCAAAAATATGCACATGAATCCGACAATCAAAAAATGTTGCTAAACGACCACCCAGGCCACCGCAGGACATCATCAGCGGTAGCCAGTACTGAAAACCGGTGTTCCACAGCCGCGCATGAGCATCCAAGGAACCAGTTCGCTCTCAGGCAGCAGATTACAATTTCAAAAAAGTGTAGAAATGACTCCGTAAACCTGATTCGACGGAACTGAACTAGGGTGGCTTAGCGGAGTAGTTTCATTTGGCAGCTGAAACCGGGTGAATCCTGGGCGAATCTCGAATGCTTCTAGGATGGGGATCACGTGACTCACCCTGCACATGTCTAGAGATACCGCAGGACATTGCATCCAATGTCTGAATGAGTGTTGCGGCAACTTCAAATATTCCTACTCTACTCGACTGGTTCCCGTTCACTTTCTCACTGTCCTCTTCTTTGCACACCAGGATGTTCCTTCTTCAAGCACATTGGCGTGGTTGTACAGTAGGGAAGAGCTGGAAGTGTTTTGACGAAGATTACAAACCATTTAGAAGAGTGCATGCAGAAATGTCGTGGGAATCGGTGAAAAATTAGGCTGGATTGTGCCACAAAGTTTGACGGTAGATCTGTTCATCGTTCATTGCCAGTAGCTGCAATATCTACAGTTGACTCAGCCGCAACGGTCACAGGCAATTCGAAATCGCCCTTCAAACCCCGTCGCCCAGTGCATTTGGCAGTCTTTAACGTTCACACTCTGAAACAAGCTCTTGCATGTTCGCTGGACTCGCTTTTTGTCGATGTGTGCTGTCTGTCTGTCTGAAACGAGGACTCAAGACCCAAGTAAGGTGTTTGAATAGACCTCCACATCGATTTCCGCTCCCTTCTGTTTGTGCACCTCTAGTGATCCAGAAGCCGCTTCAGCTGGTTCTGCTGGGATTGGTAAGTTTCCCAGCTACAGAGCTGAAGGGCTCCCGGTTGAATGGTTACCTGTTGATAGTCGCCTTTGTGACGTTCATTTGGCGAGGTTATCCCGTAAACGCGCCGACAATCACAATCGAATCTGATTACGCCTCAACAGACTGTAGCTCTGGTACACTGAAAGACAGTCCGCAAGAAGCTTTGAGCGTCTTGTTGTGGTGGGCTAGGAGTTCAGATATTTTTGCGGTTATCGGGGATAGGGATGTGAAAGTAGGTGAACTTCACTTTTCCGAGACTCAAGTGGATGGTCGTGTACCACTGGAATCAAGATGCACGGACAGCGGCAGAAGCCTGCTGCCGTAAAGTGCTAACCAAAGACAGTTTCTGGTCAGTACTATCTTCAGAAACAACTAAAACCCCTTAGCCACATGGTGCACCGCCCATGCGAGCCAGCTTCCAACACAGATAGACCACATCACCATTAGCTGTGTGTGGCATGGGCTAACCAATGATTGTCCGCCGTTCTGGAACACCTTTGTGGAGTTGTATTACGCTCTCGTTTGTTACCGTTTCTCATTGCGCTTTTGGGAGCGCACAGGACGCGTACACCTCACTTAGCCATTGAGAAGCTCTCGGATCCTGATGTAAAGCAAGCATATAAAAACCACCCGTTGAAGTCCGTTTCGGACGAGACGGGTTATGTTGCTGACTCTTACTGAAAGGTACAGTCCGCGACCCTCCAAGATGCTGGGCACAACCAACTAGACCTACGCACTAAGTCTCGGGCAACACTCTAAAAATGCTCAA
Organism: Clonorchis sinensis; assembly: GCA_003604175.2. Lineage (NCBI taxonomy): Eukaryota > Metazoa > Platyhelminthes > Trematoda > Opisthorchiida > Opisthorchiidae > Clonorchis > Clonorchis sinensis. The sequence continues at coordinate 23,498,315 of CM030373.1, read as the reverse complement.
AGCTTAGAAACTCATTCTACCTGTTTGAGGGTACAATACCACTCAATGAACTGTCATACTTCAGGTGGAAAAGAGCATCTGTGCAGTGGAGAACTTCGTTGGACCCAGAAACATGAAGAGGTGGAAGAGGCGGGAAACTCTGTGAATATACTAAAGTATTCCAGCTGGTACAGGCCAAGAGCCCATAGAAGCTTCTAGTGAGCGAAGCAGACACTGATAACAACGGCTCGGTTATGTGAAAAGGACAGGCACCTAAATCGATGGACTGAATACTTTCGAAACCAACTGAACCAGTCGCCTGCAATTGCTCAGCCGGATTCTCAACTGGTAAGGCAGCCCACGCCACGGCTTCAGAAACAAGTAAATGCCTTTTGCCCCTCAAGCGTCATTGTGCTGTTGGTCCTGGAGGACTCTTACCCACTGTATTCAAAGATGGAGGTAAATTCCCTAGTTCGTGCTTGGCTATCTTGCTTACCTCTGTGGGCGGAAGAGACTGTCCCAACCAACTGGGGTGTCGACAGCGGTGTCCGTCATCAAAAAGGGTGATCGCAGTGAGTGTGGCAATCACAAAGGGATTAGCTCGATCCTCGTTGCTTTCCTGGTCTCAAGAAAGCGCGTGAAGACGGGACCCGAGAACAGGGAGCAGGCTTCCGGCCTGAAAAGGCTGTGTGGACCACATCTGCATACTCTGTCAGGTGCTAGAGCAACACCATGCGTAGAAGCGCTCCACAACATTGGTATTCCTTGACTTTAAGAGCACTTTCAATTCTGTCGACTAATTAGCCCTGTTTAACGCGCTTGTGCGGTAGGATATGTCCCAGAAGTTCGTGAATATCACACGCTGTTAATATGCACATACTTGTCGGCACGTGAGTGCATGAGGAGCTCTCCAAAAGCTTTCCTACATGTAGTGGTGTCTAACAAGGACGTTCACTCGGCATTTTTGTTTGATATCGTTATTGAACAGATAATAAGGCGAACACTGGAAGGTCTCCGAACCTCCCAGTTCTGATCCGTCGAACAAGCACTACTTGAAAAACTGACCGGAGCCATCCAGTCCTTCGGGATGTGCTACACGTCCACATATCGTTCAGCTAACATCTTTTCGGTGCATAGCTGTCATGCCACCCAAAGGAAGCAAGAGAGGTGAGATACTGCCAGGTTGCCAAAGCCTAAACAGAAGTAGAGATGCAGAGGTCTGGTTTGAACCACGAACCTTCCGGTCAGTAAATTCGCGCTCTAAGCACTTGAGCCATCTCTCCCTCATGTCTACAAGGTGCAAGTCGTCGTCGTCGTTCAGCTGTAGCACCCTTTCGGTGCCTAGCTGCCATGCCACCCGAAGGAAGCACGAGAGCTGGGATACTGCCAGGTTGCCCAAGCCTAGACAGGGGAAGTCGAGAGGCAGAGGCAGGGTTCGAACCACGGACCTTCCGGTCAGTGCGCTCGCGCTCTAACCGCTGAGCTATCTCGCCCAAGTCTCGTGCAAGTCGTGGTGCAGGACGTACAGTCTCTGAATATACAATCCAAGGAGAGGCACTCGAAATTGTGGGGCGCTTCACATATCTTGAAAGTTGTATGACTTCGTAATATAGCTTGACAGATGAGATCAACGCAAGAATCTGTAAGATTCGGGTGGTGTTCGCTGATTTGAGAAAGCTTTGGTTGTGAAGCGTCATATCTCTGAATCCCAAGCGTCATGCATACCAGGTTACTGTACAGCATATGTTGTTGTATGGATGTGACACGTGACTTCTGCAAGCAGTGGGACTGAGAAGTCATCAGGTCTTTGACATCCGTTGTCTAGGAACCCCAGCTGGTGTAGGCTGAGGTAGTCGAATCCACAACGAGAACTTTAGGTGGCGAGTGTTTGGTTGTGCGAGGACTTCAGTCCAATCAAAAGCTCTTAGTTAGACCATGTATTGCGCATGACTAATCATCATTTGCTGGAAAGAACACTGTTTTTCGTGCCAAATTCCAAGCGACGCAAGCAGAGAAGTGATCAATCTTTGATGTGACAGGGGGCTTGAAAGCGATTACGAAACGTCTGAGTACTGTCGGTGCCGCTGGCCTTCTTGGATCGTTTTCCGCGTGATCCCCACTGTGCTTGGTTGGAGACGCTGCAAGATATGACTGTTTAATGAAATCAGTGGCGTCCCTGTTGTCAGTTTTTATCCGGAATGTCTGAGTTTTTGGAGATGAAGGCACCTCGGAATGACTCTGGTAGTCTAGCACTGAGTTGCTTCCCTATCAACTTTCCTTTTTCTTGATAATAGGGCTTTCAAATAATCATGGTTTTATTGCAGCGAAGCATCGGTTTTGAACTCTGACGTTATGCTGTCGGTGATGACGGTAATGATAGCAAATCGTTTTTATACGGTACTAACTTCCATTATGACCGTAGTCTGGCAACATGGGACCCTCCAACAGCAAAGCATCAACGGATCTAAATAGATCAAATCATTACAAGTTACTAGTCTGGTGACGCTTCCCTCTGCACTTTTGGGCCCATGCAAGCGGTAGACAGTTCGCTTGACAACTGAGTGGCTCGGTGATCCTTGATTCGGGTGAATTTTTCGGAGTCACTCTCGGTTCACTTCGAAATGTTCAGTTATAGGATGTCAATTCCTGGTGGAAAGCAGCCGGGGTCTGCCTGCGTCACAACACAGCTCGCTTCACTCTAGAACTAGATATCATAGTGGACCGTAACGTTTTTTGATAGAGATAGCGTTGATCAAAGAGTGAGGATTCAAGTTGCCATCTTCACGATGCGGCCGAATTCCTCGAACTGCAGAGAGGGATTCAGCGCAAACAGGCTGTCTGAATTATCCCTATGGTCGACAGCGGACATCCTCTTGCGGTCACAGTTGGAAAATTGCAAATAATGTGGAACACCTTACTTAAATTGCAGTATGAAAGAGCTGACACTTCCCAAATATGTGTACTTATCGGTAGTTTCAAACAATTCACTTGCTCTTTTAAGTCAAAGTACTCTAGTCTCGTTCTCTTGGTTCTTCCGAAATCCATTCCGCGAGATGTCTCTCGAAAATATTCAACAGTATTTGCACGTGAGCGTGAGGAGCTAATGCAGACCCTAGAATAAACTAATTCACTGAACTCTTCAACCGTGAAGCCCTACGTGGAATTCTCGACAGTCACGACTGTCCTGCTCTATGGGGCTTCCTGTGATATACCTTCAGCTGGATAAATTCCGTAAGTCATCTCCGAGCTGAAACGATGGGAAAGCCCTGGAGAACACGGTTGCGCCAGGAATCTACAAAACGCATTGATCTGTTATCGTGTGTTTTGAGAGATATAGTCAAAATAAGAGTGTCCAAAAGACTTGCTCCTGTAAATTCTCAAAGGATGATAGACCCAGTTACGGAAAATATCTCAGCGTAGATCTCATCATCACAAGAGAATTCTTCGCTGCTTCAGATGGCTTAGTGGTTCAGGCTCAAATCTACTGACCGGAAGGTCTGTGGTTGGAATCCGACCCTGCCATCTCGATTGCTCCTGTCTAGACTCGGACACCCTGGCAGTATCCTATCTCCCGTTCTTCCTTCGGGTGGCGTGGCAGCCTATAACAGCTATTTGATCGCTTTCCAAACCCGACCAGACATTAACGTCACGAAGGTTGCATGTTTTTACATCATGCACGGCCAAATTTCTAAGCCACAGCACAGAGTCTTGGTTTCCATCAAATTGGCTCAACTATGCTAACAGTCGAGGTTAGCCGGAGTTAAGCCCCACAAGAATAGTTTTTTTGCAATATAGTAGCATGCAGTAATGACATGAAATCAGCCGAGACTGAAGCTCGCATATATCTACCCTCTTGTTGTTTTGTTCTGAACGGCAGTGACACCTATACGGTAGGTGTCAGTGGTCGTTACAGGTTGGAAGTCTTTGATCAGTGGTACCCGCGCTTTCCTGGTCATCATCATCAGCATCAATGCTGACAATGATGCTTCACTGACTACAACCACAAAGTTAATCTAAATAAAGGTACGTTCGGAGATTACGTTATGAAGCATGACTGCACTTTGAGGATGCTAGGCGCATGTCGATAATTTTTTTGTTCAGCTGTAACACCCTTTCGGTGCCTAGCTGCCATGCCACACGACGGAAGCACGAGGGCTGGGATACTGCCAGGTTGCCCAAGCCTAGACAGGGGAAGTCGAGAGGCAGAGGTCGGGTTCGAACCACGGACCTTTCGGTCCGGTAAATTCGCGCTCTAACCACTTGAGCCATCTCGATAATAAATAATAATAAATATTCGTTCAGCTGTAGCACCCTTTCGGTGCCTACCTGCCATGCCACTCGAAGGAAGCACGATGGCTGGGATACTGCCAGTTTGTCCAAGCCTAGACAGAGAAGTCGAGATACAGAGGCCAGATTCAAAGCACGCACCTTCCGGTCAGTAAACTGGCGCTTTAACTACTGAGGCATCTCGTAAATTTCGAAAGACGGTGTAACTGTGTTAGAATTATTCAACAGATCTTGGGTTGCGCATTCGTCCTCAGGAATGATGTCATTTGCGTACTCCAGATCGACAAGGTTCCTCCCAGCAACAACTTGAACACCGGGGTTTTCAACATCTCCCAGCCTTCGCCTAGTTATTTCATCAATGATAAAGTTGAATAAGAATGGAGAGAGTTGACATCCTTGTGGGGCACCATTTATTGAAGGGAAGTGGTTAGGGAGCTCAGTAAACGCTGGCACATGTTTCGAAGTATGTGAATATAGAGACAGGATTATGTTCACAAACTTCTCGGGCATGCACTGCTTAGCAAGTGTAGTTAACGGCAGTGACCCATCGACAGAATCGAAAGCATCCCTGAAGTCAAGGAATACCAAGATTGAGGGTTTTCTGTACATGTGGCGTTGCTCCAGCACGTAACGGTGCGAAGCTGTGACCGACGCAGTTGAAATCCCGCTTTATGCTCACGGGCCAAGGATTCACGTGCCCACGTTAGACAACGAAGAATCAGTGACGGCAGAAGCCTTTTTGAAGCGGGATTCAAACTAACAACTCTATGATTTCCACATTCACTGCGAGTACTCTTTTTGAAAATGAGCACTATTATGGACTCGACCCAGTTATCCGGAACTGTCTCTTTCTCCGAAACCGACCCAAATAGGCTAGACGGCCACTGGCTGAGAAACCCACCGCCATCC